>OZ038480.1:35444365-35474365 GCA_964036315.1 Acanthosepion esculentum | reverse complement strand
TATATATATATATATATATATATATATATATGTGTGTGTGTGTGTGTGTGTACGTGTACGTATGTGTGTGTGTGTGTGCTTGAAATTGCTCAGTAGAAAATGTCATGATGCCACTTCTGACCTTAGGTCTCTGGTCGGGACCCGGAAAGAAATGAGTACACACCAGAAATCAAAGGAAATAAAATAATAATATGTAAGAACTTCGTGAACATCGCAGAAAATACACAGGTACTAAGAACTGGCAAGGTAAACTGGAGAAATGTAGCCAGTAACAGTTCAAGTTGTCCCTGTTAATATTTAACAGCCCCCTCCCCACGAGAGATGTATGTGGCACAAGGCTAAGTTTACCGTGGGTTCTCTGAGACCGTAGGCTCGGCCAAAAATATACTCTTAGAACCCGCATAAACGAGTTCAGGGTCTGTCTACCTCCCCGGACGAAACTTTGCCCTTCGGCAAAGCCTCGTCCGGGTTCCTCTCTGCTCAAGGCAGAGAGTTCGACAGTTGAACAGTGTATGGCACTGTTCCCCAAGTTGTCCTTGTGGTTGGTGTAATTGAGATCTCCAAGTAACTGTCTGTCTCGCAAGGTGCCTTGGGGATACTTGACGGCAGTGGGAGTGCGCAGAAAAAAATATCATACCATGCGGGTAGGAACAGAGATATGATCATCATTGTCCGGACAAAATATGTAAGTGTCGGAGCGGATCTCAAATAATAATATTATTTTATCAATACCTGTCATCATATCGCGTGCATATAACTATGATACATATGCCAGGGACACTCTTATCACATTGGGTGTCATGATGGATACGTTTGGTTTCGTATATTTGTACCGCAGCGTCAGTTTTTGAGAGTACTGTTTTATTAATCAATAACAACAACAACAACAACAACAACAATAATAATAATAATAATAATAATAATAATAATAATGTCGTTTCAGTAAATAACATTATTATCAAGTCAAGGTAGGTCGAGGCGGGAAGGGTGGAATACACGAGCCGAAATTAATTTCTTGCTCAGTATTTGCGTTCACTTTCGCACTATTACCCGTAGGAAAGGCAAGAAACCAGTCTTTTCTTCTCCCCAGGTTAAACAGCACGGCAATCTGGTCTCTTTAACCATGGGTGGCAACCAGTCTAATAGAAGGAAAAACTCTGAATTCAAAACAGTGGATAAGGCAAATACGAAACCACTCTACTTTTTGTAGATTGCAGTTGACAGGAAAACAAGAGGCTGGGAGAGAGTTCATTTAAAAAAAAATTTGAAGGATGAGGCAGCCATATTAACTTTGAAGTTCCATCGAGATACTTGGGAACACCCTCGGTCCGACTGGGTTACCCAATCTGAAGGTATTTTCAACTGGACCCTATCTGCAAAGTTATGCGCTGTTTTTATCAAAACCTGTCATCATATTGTTTACATTTGGCTGTGTCGCATGTGCCTGATATACCCTTATCAGACTGGTTGTCATGATGGGTATATTGGGCTTCTTAATTTTGTACCCTAGCGTCATTGTGTTGGTGTACTAGTATCTCACTCATTAATAATAATAATAATATGCGTTGATTCTGCTATTGAAGAATATGGTGATTAGACCAGACAGTTTTATAAAAGACTAATCGTGATAACAGATGCAGTAAAAACGACACAGTGAGAGTTTTCCAAAACGAGAAAACAAAAATAGGAATATTAAACAAATGTACAAAAATTTGAATAGTCAAACAAACGGGATTGAATTTGAAAGACGTGGTTGTAAAGAGGACATCTGAAAAAAAGAAACAGAATTCCTGTTCATAGCCACCCAGAACAATTCTATAAGAGCAAACTATATTAAGGCCAAGATAGCACACTGCAAAATACAATGTGGAGGTAGAGAAAAGTATTTGTTTAGTAATTGTGATTTCGATCCCTGGTCCGGATAGTATACAGATTTAGATTTATTAGAAGCGAGGCGACTAGTAACGAGTAAAAGACATGACATCTCCAGACATGAACAAGAAGAATTTTTCCTGTAGATCAAATAAAGTGTTCAATTCAAAATTCACTGACGGAGACAGCTGACGAAGTGCTCAACGGCCGAAACGTTGTGATAACAGCAAAAAAAAAAAAAATAGGACGTTAGTCAGAATGTAAATAATGTAAATAAGGACAAATATTATTATATTTTAAGCAATGGCAGAACAATGGCTCAGAATGCCAATAAGATAAATACGACTGGGTAGGAAAGGTGTTCAATTGGGAACTGGGCAAACTACTGAGCCGTGATAATGCAAACTAATGCTATATTCACAAACCAGTGAATGTCCGAGAGAATAAACAAATGAACATTTTCTGAAACATCGACATTCAAAAGGGCCACCCAGTGCAACCTAAAAAGAAAAAGATCTAGGCATCGTAAGGAAGAAGAAAAATTATCGTTCTGGTAGACAATAGGATAATATTGAAATAAACTGAAAAGTCTGAAAAAATATTTTGAGCTTGAGAAAGAACTAACTAAAAACAAATGTAAAAAATGAAGATGACGTTTGAACTCATCATTACTGGAGCACTTGGAACAACCCCCAAAAGTGTTGCAAAGAGTTTGGAAGATAATCAGCTAGAAAACCGAGAAAATTGTCAAAGGATCCAAGACACTTATTGTCCCTTGATCGACAGTAGAAAGCCGAAGGAGTGCAAATAATAATGAATGTGATATTTTTCATCTTCTTTTATGTGCCGTGTCCCTTCAGGACGTAGGTGATCATGCCCCCACATCTACTTGTTCCTTGCAAGTCTCAATAGATTTTGTCTTTTTGTTATTTCTCCCAAACCCTGTTCTACTATCTATTTACTCAAGCTCATCACGTATGTTTCGCCCTGCTTTTCTCTATCTCCCAATCTGTCTTGTGAGTATCAGATTTTTCAAGCCTTCTTTCCTCATTACATACTCCAGAAATTTCAACTGACTCTTCCAGATGTTAAGTATAAGTTTCCTTTTTGTTTCCATTACCTATAGAACTTCGTCGTTGCTTAACATGTTCAGTCAATGGTATGCTCAGCATTTTTCTGTAGATCCACATTTCTGTTGCTTTAAGTCTCTTCTTCATCTTCGAGGAGATTGTCCATCATTCACTGCCATTCAGGAGGACAGGTATCACGTAACACTACAGTACAATTCCCAGGTATTTCAATTTTTTGTACTTGATTGATTTTTGTATACCTAATTTGTAATTTGCATTTTGAGCTCATCCCTTTGCTGATAACTATGCATTCTGTCTTCTCGTAGTTTACACTTAGTCCTTTCTTCTCGCTTTCCTTCGCTACTTTCTGCAGGAGTTTTTGTAGTTTCTTTTTAGCCTCATCCTTTTGCTGATCAGCAGAAACACAAGAGTGCCGTCTTTACTCTTTTTACTATTGGCCTGACACAAAATTGGATCTTTGGGATTTAAAGAGAGAATCTCAATTAAGCTGAAAGATCAGATTCGGTTAGCGCAAAGGAAACATAAAAGTTAAATCGTGGATGTCATGTTATCAGTGGAACATTCATTTTTCCAACATGATAAATATCAGGAGATCAAGAGAACTGTGAAAATTGTTAACGCATGAAATTAGTGTTTATAATCCCAAGAACACAGGGAAAGATATCTTACAAACAGAAATTATAGCTCCTAGAATAACCTGGTTCGATTAAAATCAGTGATTCTCGACATGGTCCCTTAGGTCGAAAAGTGTACTTGGGAAACATTTTAAATGGAACTGGAGACCCCATTAGTCAGGATTTATATTTTCTGCTACATATTGCTTTTTAAATAAAATGTATTTCCTGTTACATGAAGTTTGTGCTTAACCGGGCCTGAAATTTCTTATGACACCACAAATAGGCCACAACGAATAAAAGGCTGAGAAACACTGAGTTAGACAAAAACTCTGTTAAAATTGATGAAAAGATGAAAATTTAGGAGATTCCAAGAGAATTTTTATCACTTGAATCTCAGAAATATCCACCATAAATCATAAAATAATAATAATAATAATAATAATAATAATAATAATAATAATAATAATAATAATAATAATAATAATAATAATCATCTTCAAATGGAAATCTGAAAAATGTGGCACATGAGGACATCAACAATTCCAGTTGTAGTTGGAGCCACCGGATTGATTGGAAAAGGTTCTAAGAGACTCATTGAAGGGATTCCTATTAGCTCATGCCTTAAAGAAATATAAAAAGATTGTATTCACAAATACAGCCCACACCTTACGTAAGGTTTTATCTGTGTAAAATGTTTGTGATCTTAAGGTTTTTTATTTTCTCCTCAAGAAATGCTCAGTAGAAAATGTCATGATGTCATTTCCGAACTTAGGTCTCTAGTTGGGACCCGTAAAGAAATGAGTATACCCCAGAAATCAAAGGAAATATAATAATAATAATAATAATAATAATAATAATAATGATAATAATAATAATAATAATAATAATAATAATAATAATAATAATAATAATAATGAATGATAATATCATTGCTATTGCTATTACAATATAGTCTTCATATTCCGCTTTTTACGAAATTAATTAAAATAATAATGAATAATTAATGGAATGTTTAACATTATCATCACCAATGATTTAGATAATCTGTGCCCGTGTCTCTATTCCCAATAATAATAATAATAATAATAATAAAAATAATAATAATAATGAGAATATATCAATAAAAATTGGAATTGTCATAATGATAAAAGGAAGAGGAGAATTTCATGTATAAAATGGGGGAAAAATCGGTTTTCATGGCGGATAGAAGGTTAAGGATATTAACTTAATTCTAATGAGGCAATTTTAGTGTAATTAAGCATAGTGAATTCAATTCATTAGAAAACTTCTGTGCGTTAATTAATTTCCTTTATTCCTTATTTCCTCTTCATCAGCTTTTTTTCTTTTTCTTTCTATTTCTTTCTATTTTTCCTTCAGTCTGACTTTCTTTCTCTTTTTCTTTCTTTCTTTCGTTTTCCACTTTGAATTATTTGTTTTTTCATTCTTACTTCCAAATTTTTATTTTTTTTCTCTTTCTATCATTACCAAATTTTGATAACTTTTATATTTCACTGTTATTTCCATTCTTTTGATTTCCTGCATTCTCTCTCTTCTTTCTTCCATTTCTTTTTTCCTATTTCTTTTCGACTCCTTTGGCTTCATTTCTTTTTTCTCCCTTTTCTTTTTTTTTCTCTTTCTTTGACACTACTTTGCTTTCATTTATTTCTCACTTTTTTTACTCTTTCTTTTACACTCCTTTTCTTTCATTTCTTTATCCCCTTTTCTTTTTTCTCTTTCATTTCCACTCCTTTGTTTTCATTTCTTTTTTCTCCCTTTTCTTTTTTCTCTTTCTTTTACACTCTTTTGCTTTCATTTATTTTTTCACTCTTTTCTTTTTTTCTCTTTCTTTTACACTCCTTTGCTTCCATTTCTTTTTTCCACCTTTTCATTTTAACCTTCTTTTCCACTCCTTTGCTTTCATTTCTTCTTTCTCTTTCTGTTAAACTCCTTTGTTAGCATTTCTTTTTTCTCCCTTTTCTTTTTTGTCTTCCTTTCCCACGGCTTTGCATACATTTTTTCCCTTTTCTTTTTCTTTTCCTTTTCCTCTCCTTTGCTTTCATTTCTTTTTTCTCCCTTTTCTTTTTCTCTCATTTGCTTTCATTTCTTTTTTCTCGCTTTTATTTTTTTCTTTCCTTTTACACTCCTTTGATTTCATTTCTTTTTTCTCCCTTTCCTTTTATTCCCTTCCTTTTCCACTCCTTTGCTTTCATTTCTTTTTTCGCCCTTTTCTTTTTCACTATTTTTTGCACTCCTTTGCTTTCATTTATTTTTTATTTTTTATTTTTTCTCTTTCTATTCCACTCATTTGATTTCCTTTCTTTTTCTCCCATTACTTTTTTTACACTCCTTTGCTTGCATTTCTTTTTTTCCTTTTCTTTTTTCTCTTTCGTTTACACTCCTTTGCTTTTATTTCTTTTTTCTCTTTCTTTTCCACTCCTTCGCTTTTATTTTTTTTCTGCCTTTTCTTTTTTCTGTTCCTTTTTCACTACTTTACTTTGATTTCCTTATTCTCCCTTTTTTCTCCTCCTTTTCCACTCATTTGTTTCCATTTATTTTTTCTCCCTTTTCTTTTTCTGTTTCTTTTACACTCCTTTCCTTTCATTTCTTTTTTCACCATTTTTTCTCTTTCTTTTCCACTCCTTTGCTTTCATTTCTTTTTTCTCTCTTTTCTTTTTTTCTCTTTCTTTTACACTCCTTTGCTTTCATTTTTTTCCCTTTTCTTTTTTCTCTTTCTTTTACACTCATTTGGTTTCAGTTGTTTTTTTTCCTTTCTTTTTTCTCTTTCTTTTACACTGCTTTGATTTCCTTTCTTTTTTCCCCTTTCCATTTTCTCTTTCTTTTACACTACTCTGCTCCCATTTCTTTCTCCCTTTTCTTTTTTCCCTTTCTTTTACACTCCTTTGCTTCATTTCATTTTTCCCATTTTTCTTTTTTTTCTCTTTCTTTTACACTCCTTTGCTTTCATTTTCTTTTTCTAACTTTTCTTTTTTTTCTCTTCTTTTTCCATTCCTTTGCTTTCATATCTTTTTTCTCCCTTTTCTTTTTCTCTATCTTTTCCACTCCTTTCATTTCATACCATTTTTTCTCTTTTAGTGTTTCTCTCTCTTTTCAATTCCTTTGATTTCCATTCTCTTTCTCCCTATTCTCTTTTCTCTTTCTTTTACACTCCTTTGCTTTAATTTCTTTTTTCCCTTTTCTTTTCTCTCTTTCTTTTACACTCCTTTACTTTCATTTCTTTTTCTCCTTTTTCTTTTTTTATCTTTCTTTTAAATTCCTTTGCTTTCATTTCTTTTATCTCTTTTCGTTTTTCTCTTTCTTTTCAAATCCTTTGATTTCCTTTCTTTTTTTCCTTTTCCCTTTTCTCTTTTCTCCTTCTTTTACACTCCTTTGCTTTCATTAGTTCTTTTCCCTTTTCTTTTTACTCTTTCTTTTCCACTCCTTTGCATTAATTTCTTCTTTCTCTTTCTGTTAAACGCCTTTGCTAGCATGTCTTTTTTCTCCCTTTCCTTTTTTCTCCCTTTCCTTTTTTCTCTTCCTTTTCCAAGACTTTGCATACATTTCTTTTTTCCCTTTTCTTTTTTCTTTTCCTTTTCCACTCCTTTGCATTCACTTCTTTTTTCTCCCTTTTCTTTTTATCTTTCTTTTCCACTCCTTTGCTTTCATATCTTTTTTCTCCCTTTTCTTTTTCTCTTTCTTTTCCACTCCTTCGCTTTCTTTTCTTTTTTCCCTTTTCTTTTTTCTCTTTCTTTTACTCACCTTTGATTTAATTTCTTTTTCTGCCTTTTCTTTTTTGCGCTTTCTTTTACACTCCTTTGATTTCATTTCTTTTTTCTCTTTCTTTTCCACTCCTTTGCTTTCATTTATTTTTTATTTTTTCGTTTTTCTCTTTGTATTCCACTCCTTTGATTTCCTTTCTGTTTCTCCTTTTCTTTATTTCTCGTTTTTTACACGCCTTTGCTTTCATTTCTTTTTTTCCCTTTTCTTTTTTCTCTTTATTTTACACTCCTTTGCTTTCATTTCTTTTTTCTCATTTTCATTTTCTTTTCCATTCCTTCACTTTCATTTATTTATTCTCCCTTTCTTTTTTTCACTTTTACGTTTTATCTCTTTCTGTCCCAATGCTTTGCTTTCATTTCTTATTTCTCCCTTTCTTTTTTCTCCTCCTTTTCTAATCCTTTGCTTTCATTTCTTTTTTCTCATTTTCTTTTTTTCTCTTTCTTTTCCACTCCTATGCTTTCATTTCTTTTTTCTCCCTTTTCTTTTTTCTCCTACTTTTCCACTCCTTTGATTTCATTTCTTTTTCTCCCTTTTCCTTTTCTCTTTCTTTTACACTCCTTTGCTTTCAGTTCTTTTTTCTCCTTTTTCTTTTTTCTCCTCCTTTTCCACTCCTTTGCTTCCATTTCTTTTTTCTCTATTCCTTTTTCTCTTTCTTTTCAACTCCTTTGATTTCCTTTCTTTTTTCCCTTTTGTTTTTTCTCTTTCTTTTCCACTCCTTTGCTTTCATTTCCTTTTTTCCCTTTTCTTTTCTCTCTCTCTTTTACACTCCTTTCCTTTCCTTTCTTTTTTCTCGTTCATTTGTCTCTTTCTTTTCCACTCCTTCGCTTTCATTTCTTTTTTTCCCTTTTCTTTTTTATCTTTCTTTTGAACTCTTTTGCTTTCATTTCTTTTTTCTCCCTTTTCTTTTTTTCTCTTCCTTTCCCAATCCTTTGTTTTCATTTCTTTTTTCTGTTTTTGTTTTCCTCTTTCTTTTCAACTTCTTTGATTTCCTTTCTTTTTTCCCTTTTATTTTTTCTCTTTCTTTTCCCCTCCTTTGGTTTCATTTCTTTTTTCTCTCTTTTCTTTTTTTCTCTTTCTTTTACACTCCTTTGATTACATTTTTTACCCTTTTCTTTTTTCTCTTTCTTTTACACTCATTTGGTTTCAGTTGTTTTTTTTCCTTTCTTTTTTCTCTTTCTTTTACACTGCTTTGATTTCCTTTCTTTTTTCCCCTTTCCATTTTTCTCTTTCTTTTACACTACTCTGCTCCCATTTTTTTCTCCCTTTTCTTTTTTCACTTTCTTTTACACTCCTTTGCTTTCATTTTTTCCCCTTTTCTTTTTTCCCTTTCTTTTACACTCCTTTGCTTCATTTCATTTTTCCCATTTTTCTTTTTTTTCTCTTCTTTTTCCACTCCTTTGCTTTCATATCTTTTTTCTCCCTTTTCTTTTTCTCTATTTTTTCCACTCCTTTGATTTCATTTCATTTTTTCTCTTTTAGTTTTTCTCTTTCTTTTCAATTCCTTTGATTTCCATTCTCTTTCTCCCTATTCTCTTTTCTCTTTCTTTTACACACCTTTGCTTTAATTTCTTTTTTTCCCTTTTCTTTTTTCTCTTTCTTTTACACTCCTTTGCTTTCATTTCTTTTTCTCCTTTTTCTTTTTTTATCTTTCTTTTAAACTCCTTTGCTTTCATTTCTTTTATCTCTTTTCGTTTTTCTCTTTCTTTTCAAATCCTTTGATTTCCTTTCTTTTTTCCCATTTCCTTTTTCTCTTTTCTCCTTCTTTTACACTCCTTTGCTTTCATTAGTTTTTTTCCCTTTTCTTTTTACTCTTTCTTTTCCACTCCTTTGCATTAATTTCTTCTTTCTCTTTCTGTTAAACACCTTTGCTAGCATGTCTTTTTTCTCCCTTTCCTTTTTTCTCCCTTTCCTTTTTTCTCTTCCTTTTCCAAGACTTTGCATACATTTCTTTTTTCCCTTTTCTTTTTTCTTTTCCTTTTCCACTCCTTTGCATTCACTTCTTTTTTCTCCCTTTTCTTTTTATCTTTCTTTTCCACTCCTTTGCTTTCATATCTTTTTTCTCCCTTTTCTTTTTCTCTTTCTTTTCCACTCCTTCGCTTTCTTTTCTTTTTTCCCTTTTCTTTTTTCTCTTTCTTTTACTCACCTTTGATTTAATTTCTTTTTCTGCCTTTTCTTTTTTGCGCTTTCTTTTACACTCCTTTGATTTCATTTCTTTTTCTCTTCCTTTTCCACTCCTTTGCTTTCATTTATTTTTTATTTTTTCGTTTTTCTCTTTGTATTCCACTCCTTTGATTTCCTTTCTGTTTCTCCTTTTCTTTTTTTCTCGTTTTTTACACGCCTTTGCTTTCATTTCTTTTTTTCCCTTTTCTTTTTTCTCTTTCTTTTACACTCCTTTGCTTTCATTTCTTTTTTCTCCTTTTCTTTTTCTTTTCCACTCCTTTGCTTTCATTTATTTATTCTCCCTTTCTTTTTTCTCCTCCTTTTCCACTCATTTGCTTTCATTTCATTTTTTCCCTTTTCTCTTTTTCTTTCTTTTACACTTCTTTGCTTTCATTTCTTTTTTTCTCATTTTCTTTTTTTCTCTTTCTTTTCCACTCCATTGATTTAATTTATTTATTCTCCCTTTTCTTTTTTCTCCTACTTTTGCACTCCTTTGATTTCATTTCTTTTTCTCCCTTTTCCTTTTCTCTTTCTTTTACACTCCTTTGCTTTCAGTTCTTTTTTCTCCTTTTTCTTTTTTCTCCTCCTTTTCCACTCCTTTGATTTCATTTCTTTTTTCCCTTTTCTCTCTTTTACACTTCTTTGCTTTCATTTCTTTTTTTCTCATTTTCTTTTTTCTCTTTCTTTTCCACTCCTTTGATTTAATTTATTTATTCTCCCTTTTCTTTTTTCTCCTACTTTTGCACTCCTTTGATTTCATTTCTTTTTCTCCCTTTTCCTTTTCTCTTTCTTTTACACTCCTTTGCTTTCAGTTCTTTTTTCTCCTTTTTCTTTTTTCTCCTCCTTTTCCACTCCTTTGATTTCATTTCTTTTTTCCCTTTTCTTTTTTCTCTTTCTTTTCCACTCCTTTGCTTTCATTTCCTTTTTTCCCTTTTCTTTTCTCTCTCTCTTTTACACTCCTTTCCTTTCCTTTCTTTTTTCTCGTTCATTTGTCTCTTTGTTTTCCACTCCTTCGCTTTCATTTCTTTTTTTCCCTTTTCTTTTTTATCTTTCTTTTGAACTCTTTTGCTTTCATTTCTTTTTTCTCCCTTTTCTTTTTTTCTCTTCCTTTCCCAATCCTTTGTTTTCATTTCTTTTTTCTGTTTTTGTTTTCCTCTTTCTTTTCAACTTCTTTGATTTCCTTTCTTTTTTCCCTTTTATTCTTTCTCTTTCTTTTCCCCTCCTTTGGTTTCATTTCTTTTTTCTCCCTATACTTTTTCTCTTTCTTTTACACTCCTTTGATTTCATTTTTTTCTCCCTTTTCTATTTTCTGTTTCTTTTACACTGCTTTGCTATCATTTCTTTTTTCTCCCTTTTCTTTTTTCTCTTTCTTTTACACTCCTTTGATTTCATTTCTTTTCTCCCCTCTCCATTTTAATTCTCTTTCTTTTCCACTCCTTTGATTTCCTTTCTTTTTTCTCCCTTTTCGTTTTTCTCTTTCTTTTACACTCCTTTGATTTCATTTTCCCCCTTTTCTTTTTTCTCTTTCTTTACACTCCTTTGCTTTCATTTCTTTTTTTACCCCCTTTTCTTTTTTCTCTTTCTTTTCCACTACTTTGCTTTCATTTCTTTTTTCTCCCTTTTTTTTCTCCTCCTTTTCCAATCTTTTGCTTTCATTTCTTTTTTCTCCCTTTTCTTTTTTTCTCTTTCTTTTCCAATCGTTTGATTTCATTTCTTTTTCTCCTTTTTCTTTTTTGCTCTTTCTCTTCCACTCCTTTGATTTCATTTTTTTCTCACTTTTCTTTTTTCTCTTTCTTTTTTCTCTTTCTTTTACACTCCTTTGCTTTCATTTCTTTTTTCTAACTTTTCTTGTTCTCTCTTTCTTTTCCACTCCTTTGATTTCATTTCTTTTTTCTCACTTTACTTTTTTTCTCTTTCTTTTCCACTCCTTTGATTTCATTTCTTTTTTCTCACTTTTCTTTTTTTTCTCTTTCTTTTTCACTCCTTTTATTTCATTTCTTTTTTTCTCCCTTTTCTTTTTTCTCTTTCTTTTCCACTCCTTTGATTTCATTTCTTTTTTCTCCCTTTTCTTTTTTCTCTTTCTTTTCCACTCCTTTTATTTCATTTCTTTTTTTCTCCCTTTTCTTTTTTTCTCTTTGTTTTCCACTCCTTTGATTTCATTTCTTTTTTCTCCCTTTTCTTTTTTCTCTTTCTTTTACACTCCTTTGATTTCATTCGTTTTTTCTCCCTTTTCTTTTTTCTCCTACTTTTCCACTCCTTTGATTTCATTTCTTTTTTCTCCCTTTTCTTTTTTTCTCTTTCTTTTCCACTCCTTTGATTTCATTTCTTTTTTCTCACTTTTCTTTTTTTTCTCTTTCTTTTTCACTCCTTTTATTTCATTCGTTTTTTCTCCCTTTTCTTTTTTCTCCTACTGTTCCACTCCTTTGATTTCATTTCTTTTTTCTCCCTTTTCTTTTTTTCTCTTTCTTTTCCACTCCTTTGATTTCATTTCTTTTTTCTCACTTTACTTTTTTTCTCTTTCTTTTCCACTCCTTTGATTTCATTTCTTTTTTCTCCCTTTTCTTTTTTTCTCTTTCTTTTCCACTCCTTTGATTTCATTTCTTTTTTCTCCCTTTTCTTTTTTTCTCTTTCTTTTCCACTCCTTTGATTTCATTTCTTTTTTCTCCCCTTAAATTCTTTGATTTCTATTCTTTGTCTTTCTATCGATTTCTCTTTTAATTTCTTCTATTTGCCACATCTTTGTTTACTTCTCTCTTTCTCTCTCTCTTTCTTTCTCTCTCTCTCTCTCACACACACACACACACTATCTCTCTCTCATTTCCAGCTATTCGATTTCATTTTTTCTCTTTTCCTTCCATTTATATTTCTTTTCATTTCCTCTCTTTCCTATCCAATTCTTTAATTTTTTTTATTTATCTTTGCCAATTTTTCAATTATATTTCTTTCTCTGTACCTTTTGGGTTCCTTTTCTTTCTGTATTATTTAAATTCTTTTATTTCTTTTCTTTCTCTCTCTCTCCTTCCTTTTGTTTTATTTCCTTTCTTTTCTTTCTCCTTTCCATTTGTTTTATTTTCCTTTCTCCTTTACATTTCTTTTATTTCTTTTTCTCTCTCTTTTCCATTTCTTTTATTTCTTTTCTCTCTCCGCTTTCCATTTATTTCTTTTCTTTTTCTCTCTCTTTTCCATTTCTTTTATTTCCTTTCTTTTTTCTCTTCCTGTCATTTCTTTTTTTTCTCTCCTTTCCGTTTCTTTTATTTCTTTTCTCTCTCCGCTTTCCATTTATTTCTTTTCTTTTTCTCTCTCTTTTCCATTTCTTTTATTTCCTTTCTTTTTTCTCTTCCTGCCATTTCTTTTTTTCTCTCCTTTCCATTTCTTTTATTTCTTTTCTCTCTCCCCTTTCCATTTATTTCTTTTCTTTTTCTCTCTCTTTTCCATTTCTTTTATTTCCTTTCTTTTTTCTCTTCCTGCCATTTCTTTTTTTCTCTCCTTTCCATTTCTTTTATTTCTTTTCTCTCTCCGCTTTCCATTTATTTCTTTTCTTTTTCTCTCTCTTTTCCATTTCTTTTATTTCCTTTCTTTTTTCTCTTCCTGCCATTTCTTTTTTTTCTCTCCTTTCCATTTCTTTTATTTCTTTTCTCTCTCCGCTTTCCATTTATTTCTTTTCTTTTTCTCTCTCTTTTCCATTTCTTTTATTTCCTTTCTTTTTTCTCTTCCTGCCATTTCTTTTTTCTCTCCTTTCCATTTCTTTTATTTCTTTTCTCTCTCAGCTTTCCATTTATTTCTTTTCTTTTTCTCTCTCTTTTCCATTTCTTTTATTTCCTTTCTTTTTTCTCTTCCTGCCATTTCTTTTTTTCTCTCCTTTCCATTTCTTTTATTTCTTTTCTCTCTCCGCTTTCCATTTATTTCTTTTCTTTTTCTCTCTCTTTTCCATTTCTTTTATTTCCTTTCTTTTTTCTCTTCCTGCCATTTCTTTTTTTTCTCTCCTTTCCATTTCTTTTATTTCTTTTCTCTCTCCGCTTTCCATTTATTTCTTTTCTTTTTCTCTCTCTTTTCCATTTCTTTTTCTCTCTCTTTTCCATTTCTTTTATTTCCTTTCTTTTTTCTCTTCCTGTCATTTCTTTTTTTTCTCTCCTTTCCATTTCTTTTATTTCTTTTCTCTCTCCGCTTTCCATTTATTTCTTTTCTTTTTCTCTCTCTTTTCCATTTCTTTTATTTCCTTTCTTTTTTCTCTTCCTGCCATTTCTTTTTTTCTCTCCTTTCCATTTCTTTTATTTCTTTTCTCTCTCCGCTTTCCATTTATTTCTTTTCTTTTTGTCTCTCTTTTCCATTTCTTTTATTTCCTTTCTTTTTTCTCTTCCTGCCATTTCTTTTTTTCTCTCCTTTCCATTTCTTTTATTTCTTTTCTCTCTCCGCTTTCCATTTATTTCTTTTCTTTTTCTCTCTCTTTTCCATTTCTTTTATTTCCTTTCTTTTTTCTCTTCCTGCCATTTCTTTTTTTTCTCTCCTTTCCATTTCTTTTATTTCTTTTCTCTCTCCGCTTTCCATTTATTTCTTTTCTTTTTCTCTCTCTTTTCCATTTCTTTTTCTCTCTCTTTTCCATTTCTTTTATTTCCTTTCTTTTTTCTCTTCCTGTCATTTCTTTTTTTTCTCTCCTTTCCATTTCTTTTATTTCTTTTCTCTCTCCGCTTTCCATTTATTTCTTTTCTTTTTCTCTCTCTTTTCCATTTCTTTTATTTCCTTTCTTTTTTCTCTTCCTGCCATTTCTTTTTTTCTCTCCTTTCCATTTCTTTTATTTCTTTTCTCTCTCCGCTTTCCATTTATTTCTTTTCTTTTTGTCTCTCTTTTCCATTTCTTTTATTTCCTTTCTTTTTTCTCTTCCTGCCATTTCTTTTTTTCTCTCCTTTCCATTTCTTTTATTTCTTTTCTCTCTCCCCTTTCCATTTATTTCTTTTCTTTTTCTCTCTCTTTTCCATTTCTTTTATTTCCTTTCTTTTTTCTCTTCCTGCCATTTCTTTTTTTCTCTCCTTTCCATTTCTTTTATTTCTTTTCTCTCTCCGCTTTCCATTTATTTCTTTTCTTTTTCTCTCTCTTTTCCATTTCTTTTATTTTCTTTCTTTTTTCTCTTCCTGCCATTTCTTTTTTTTTTCTCTCCTTTCCATTTCTTTTATTTCTTTTCTCTCTCCCCTTTCCATTTATTTCTTTTCTTTTTCTCTCTCTTTTCCATTTCTTTTATTTCCTTTCTTTTTTCTCTTCCTGCCATGTCTTTTTTTTCTCTCCTTTCCATTTCTTTTATTTCTTTTCTCTCTCCGCTTTCCATTTATTTCTTTTCTTTTTCTCTCTCTTTTCCATTTCTTTTTCTATCCTCTTTCTACTTCTTTTCTTTTTTTCTTTCCTTTAAATTTCTTTTAGTGCCTTTCTTTTTCTCTCCGCTTTCCTCGTCTTTAATTTCTTTTCCTCTTTCTCATTTCCCCTTGGATTTGTTTTTTTTTCTTTCTCCTTTTCACTTCTTTAACTGTTGTTATTAATATATCTCCTTTCCAAATTCGTTATTTTTTCTGTTTTTTTCTCTCTCGCTCTCTCCTTAATTTTTCAATTTCTTTTCTGCTTCTCTCATCATTCCACTTCCTTCATTATATTCCCTTCATCTCCCTTCTCTATTTCCTTTATTTTCTTTCGTTTATTTTTCTATTTACTCTAAAAATATTTTCTTCTTAAGTCATCGAAATTTCGTGCCTGATGCTTTGACATTATTAATCTTTTGACTCACTATTCTTTTTATCTTATTTTTGTTACTTTTTATACTAACGCCCCGATCGGTTTTTGTATTCTACGACCGTGTAGCAAACACGATGGTAGGGAAATGTGTGTGTGTTTGTCGGGGGGTATTTCCGATGTAGCAAAGACACTACAGTGGGGTAGCCAGTTTGAATCGAACTTACGACACTTGCAAAATGGTTTTCCGTTTTCTTTGAACACCCCACATTAAGTTTTTTCCCGTAATATTTACTAAGTGGCAAGTCAAATTTGCCGGATTAGTCAAGTAACTTTCTGAATACCTCTGTCAAGTAACGAAAAGAATTTTCTGTTTTTAGTCAAAATGTTTGTGTGAATTACTGGTAGTTTTATGACTTTTCGGAAAATAAAATGTAATTATTTTTGCATATTTCAATTTTTGAAACTTCTAAGTTCATCTTTAATATATTAAAAGATATATGCATATTTTAAATGGGCTGTCTGAAAATCTCACAGTATTAATAATGTAGCAATATCATACAGTACTACTTACAGAGGGTTAATAATAATAATAATAATAATAATAATAATAATAATAATAATAATAATTATTATTATTATTATTATTATTAATAGTATAATAATAATAATAATAATAATAATAATAATAATAATAATAATAATAATTATTATTATTATTATTATTATTATTATTATTATTAACCCTCTGTAAGTAGTGCTGTATGATATTGCCACATTATTAATACTGTGAGATTTATAATAATAATAATAATAATAATAATAATAATAATAATAATAATAATAATAATAATAATAATAATAATAATAAATCTCACAGTATTAATAATGTGGCAATATCATACAGTACTACTTACAGAGTATGATATTGCCACATTATTAATACTGTGAGATTTATTATTATTATTATTATTATTATAATAAATCTCACAGTATTAATAATGTGGCAATATCATACAGTACTACTTACAGAGGATTAATAATAATAATAATAATAATAATAATAATAATAATAATAATAATAATAATAATAATATTTCCATTGATTTCTGGTGTGTACTCATTTCTTTCCGGCTCCCGACCAGAGACCTAAGGTCAGAAATGGCATCATGACATTTTCCACTGAACAATTTTAAAAAAAGTACATATTTTACATAGATAAAGCCCTTCGAAAGGTGTGGGCTGTACTTGTGAGAACAACTTTTTGTATTTCTTTAAGGCATGGCCTACCAGATATCCCTTCAATGAGTCTATTGGAATCTTTTCCAACGAATCTGAGGGCTCCAACTACAACAGGGATTGTTTATGTTCCTATGTGCCAGATTTTTGAGATTTCAATTTCAAGGTCCTTGTATTTTGATAGCTTTTTGAAGATCTTCAAAGATACATTGCAGTCTGCAGGGATTGATTGCCATATCAATAAGGAGGCAATTTTTTGTTTGCGGTTTCCAATAACGATGTCATGTTGATTAGCTTTGATTTTTCTGTCTGTGTGTATTCCCATAAAATTGTTACAGGTCCTATCTCCGTAACCGGGTCTGGGTGGTGTTCATACCAATTTCTTTCAGTTTCCTTCCGTAGAAGTTGTAGATTTTCCAGTGCAGATATTGGCCCATTCTGTCATGCTAGGTATTATATTCAGTGGGATAAAATCTTTCGTTTCAGCTTTTAACCCTGCACTACGTAGTCACTGGTGGGTACGGGGTTTGTCTACATCAAATTGTTTGGTACGGGCAGTGTATTGACCGTGAAGTGGTTTATCTTGCCATCGTTTCTGTATCTGATCTATTGCATTTGCTTTTGTTTTCTTTATTATTATTATTATTATTATTATTATTATTATTATTATTATTATTATTTCCTTTGATTTCTCCAACTATTTAAGTGTAACGTCAATCGACATCTCCAGTTGCCTTGATCTATCCACTTCCCTTCTCCACATCCTTTCACCTTTCATTCCTATCTGCTCTCGCTCCAAATCTTCTGTAACCCCCTCGCCTTGATCGATCCACTATCTTTCTCCACATCCTCTCCTTTACCACTCCTATCTGCTATTCCTCCAAACATTCTGTAACCCCTTGCGTGCTAGTGGCCTCCAGCCTTGCTTTGGGTGATAAGCTTAAAAAAAAAAATATATATATATATATATATATTCTTCCGGACCCCAATCAGAGACTTAAGATCAGAAATGGCTTCAAAATATTTTCCTCTGACTATTTTTATAACCCCCCCCTCCATAAGATCATACACATTTGACAGAAATAAAGCTCTTCGGAATGTGCGAACTGTACTTGTGTGCACAATTTCTTTCTATTTCTTTAAGTTTGCTTGAAATGACTTCAATATCGGAACCTTATCCAATCAATCCGAGGGCTCCAGCTACAACTGGAATTTTTTATTTTTTCATGTGCCACATTTTTGGGATTTTGATTTCAAGGTTCTTGTATTTTTTATAGTTTCTTGAAGATCTTCAAAGATACATTACAGTCTGCAAGGACTGCCATGTCAATAAGAAGGCACATTTTGTATTGTGTAGTCCCATAAAATTGTTACAGGTCCTCTCTCCATAACCAGGTCTGGGTGGTGTTCATACCAATTTTCCAGTGCAGATATTGGCCCACTCTGTCATGCCGAGTTTTATTTACAGTGGGTGCCACTACCTCGCAATCTGATACAAGATGGTCAATTGTTTCTCGATTTTTATCACTGAAATTATTATTATTATTATTATTATTATTATTATTATTATTATTATTCACTTACAACCATGTTTTATTGTATAAAGTCCTTAGCAATAGTCAGAGTTGTTCGAATTTCTTAAGAGGCATTGCCATTATAAACTTTAGGACTATTTTTTGTTCAACGCATTTTAATCGCCACGCACGGCTCGTTTTGAGGATGCACCCTGGAACAGAAATACGAATTATTTTTCAAACGAGATTTGAACTTGTATCATGTATTCACGAGATGTTGTCTGATCGAACGTTCATTCAAAATTCTCCTATCTCTCTCACTTCGCTCTTTCGTTTTGATATTATCAGACGAGCAAAATCATTTCATTATTGACAAGTAGGTAATATGAGTCAAACTGGATGTATAGTTTTAGTTGTATTAGTTTTTTGAATCAATGTTGCTTTCAGTATCAGTAGTCAGCTCAAATAGGAGCCTATTCAGTTTGTGTAACGTCCATGTATTTCTTCTTTTATGTGCAGTGTCCCTTTAGGGTCTGCATAATCATTTCTCTCCACAACTACCTCTCCTTTGAAGCTCTAAACACTGTTCACCCCTTACTATCATCAAGACTCCTTGTTCTGCTATCTATTTACAAAAACACGTGAGGTTTCCCTCTGACGCTCTTACCTTTAATATGCCTTGTGAGTGTTAAATTCTTCAAGCCTCCTTTGCTTATTACGTGCCTCAGAAATGTCACCTGTATTTTTCTAATTCTATGTAAAAGTGTACTTTCCGTTTCCATTTTCTTAAACACTTCCTATTTGCTCACAGGTCCTGTCCATGTAATTCTGATCATCCTTTTGTAGAACAACATCTTTGTTGCTTCAAGTCACATCTTCCTTTGGGGAGAAATGTTACAGCATTCACTGCCATGTCGGAGGATTGATATTATATAGATCAGGCATATCAAACTCAGGGCATATGGAGGGCGGCATCGGCCATATCTGCAGCCTCGAGAGTCGCACATGCTTACAGTCTTACATTAATCCCACCATAGTGGTAACTAAACATTAAATACAAAATGCTTACAATACAAGGTGGTACAATTTAATCATTTTTATGTTGCCCTGATGAGTTACATCGCTTTAGACAAACTATTCTCGATATATCAGGTTGAAATGTTTGTGTAGATCCCACTTTGATCAAAGATGACAAATGTCTACCAGTTAAACTGATTCTGTGAGACGTTTTTGTGGCCTTCATAAACGAAAACTGTTCACAGACATATGTCGAACCAAACATCACCATAAACTTTGTGGAAAACGTTCTGAAGTTCTTAAATGTCCGAGGTAAAAAAATCCGGGTACCCCTACTTCTAGGTACTTTCCCTTGCATTTCCAGTAGTTCCATCTGTAGACTTTCCTCTGCCTGAGCAACATCACAAGTGAATGGTGCTGAGAATAATGCAAACTGATCTTCACAAGATGAAAAATCTTCGTTGAAATTCCATTTACAAGCATCTTGGCGGCCCTCACAAAGGTTTCTATAGCCATGGTATATTGAGAATTTTGTCTATGTTGTTAATGCAAATTATTAAAAACAGTGAGATTTTTTTCAATTGGTATGGTTAGATTGTTTATTCTATCCCAATGGTTTTTGTTTTCGAATATCAGCGACTATTTTTAACTTAGGGTTAATTATGTGATCATCCTTGACAACTAAATAGGAACAAATGTATAGTGAAAAAAATATCTGAATAGAAACCTTTGTGAGGGCTGCCAGTTTGACACAACTGATTTAAACTAGGTATGTCCAATATTTCGCTAAAAAGTGGTATACCTTGACGACAAAAGGTCCCCAAATTGATAAAACAATTTTTAACGTTTAAATATTTATGTTGTTATTAAAGAGGAAAGACCAAAGTATTTTCTGAATATTTTTTCAGATTTTTTAATCCTTCCTATAAATGTTAAAAATTTTATTAAAAATCTTGTTTTTTTTTTCGAGTCAAAAAATTTCGTAAAATCGAACTTATCGACATTTCTGTCGGAAAGATCAGTTTGTTAGTTAAAAAATCATGAAAAATCAATTACACCTTTTTCTTTTGTTATCTTAGGAAATTTAGAATGATTAAAGTATACTTAATGTAATTTGAAAGAAACATTACTTACATTTTTAGCAGAAAATTTTTTAAGAGAGATATTTCCCACCAGTGTAGTCTATTTTGACAGGCGTTGATTGATGTACGTCAATATATTCACAACTTACGGTACTGAAATTTATTGTACGGTACCGCCAAAGTGATATAATTCGTTCTAATTTTAAGTGAATCTGGTTAGTAGATTTTTTTTTTAAAAATTCACTTTCAAATTTTTTTTTTTTTTTTTTACCTTACGTTTGAGGAAGAATTCTGCACTGAAAATAACATTTAAATTATGAAAGAAAATCAAATTTTACAAGTAAAAATAAAACAGTAAAAAAAATACATTTTTTCTTGAGGTTTATTATTTCAGTCATGAAATATTTTTCTGAGAATATAAAAATTACACGAAACACCATTAATTGAAACGGGTTAACTTAATGAAATGAGATTTTATTTCTTTTTTTATTAAGGCAGATTTTTCCTATTTATTAATAATTATATGGCAGTAATATGAGTTTTATTTTATTTATTAATAAAATTAACATGCTAATAGCAGCTATGTTGGTTTTGTTTTGACTCGACAAGTATTTTTTAGTTTGAGTAGTAGCGAGCTAACTCCAGAAAATTTAAACTCCAAAAATCGTTTTAATTGATAATTTGTCGTGTGGATAATAATTCCAAAGTAATGTACAATGAATTTATGCATTCGATTTCAAACTTGAAAATTTGGGTGGACTTCCAAGGGCGTTTTTTTTTTTGTAATTGTAAATAGTCGATATTTTCTTTTATCCCACTATTCGATTATATTTGAATAGAAAAAGAAAAAAATTGAAAATAATACGACGATATTCAGAAAACTTGACAAGTGTTGTTTTCTTGTTACAAAGCCATTTCTGAAAAAAAAAAAAAACTTGCTTCTATCAAAGGAAACTACTCATGAGACATTATTTCAACAATGTGCATCCGTACTTTCGTTGTAGACGATTTTAAATACAATTTTGGAATATTAAAAATTATTTTAAAAATAATTATGTTTGTCAGATTTTAATAAGCTTTCAAATTTATGATCTTTAAAAAGTAGAGAACATAATATATCATTTCCATAAGGTTGCAGAAAGAACTTAATGTATAAATATATAACAACCTTTTGTCATATTGTGTATTTAAAATTGAAAAAAAAAAGAAAATTAATGTAAAAATTTATTGTTCATCAAAAAATTTTTTTTCTTTCAGATAATAATTACCTTCGTATATATTATTCAGAAAAGCCATTAAAAACTTTCTTAATTAAATATTGTCTTAGTTTTATTGGGTTTTGTATTTTTACAATTGAGGTAAAAGTTTGGACAATTTCGGACATTTTTTTAACAAAAAAATCGATGATTTAGATTTTTCAGAGTTTTGTGCATTTAATTAAAAAAAAAATTGAGGTTGCAAGTAAATTTTTTTTTGTGTTTTCATAAAATTAAGTTCGAGGGGGGTAACAGATATAAAAAAAAATATTTATACCATGACTTTCAAAGAGACAAACATTTCTAAAATAAGTTCATTCATTTCTGAATAAGTTCTGAAGTTTTCATTAAAATCCAACAAGTAGTTAATTTTTACAAGAATTTCGAAATTAATGTGTCTTTCAACTGATAAAAAAACAACTAAAAAAAAACGCTAAAAAGGTCAAAATTGGACATACCTAATTTAAACTGTCCAGTGTTCTGAGAACATTTTTTTGTCTCTTAATATTTCGTTTAACTTCGAGAAGGTATTTTCCGCTATTCTAGTGTCACATTTTCCTTCGGCTGGCATAATATAGATCTGATAGTTAAATTTCCATACTTGCTTGATTCTGATGTTTTAAATTAGTGGCTCGCAGTTTAGGCTGTACCATAAGCTATTGGCCGTCCATTCCATCTTACTGCTAGTTAGTCTTTTATTCCCGCTTTCCTTTACTACCTTCTCTACGACTTCCTGGGGTTTTTATTTCTGTGTCTGGAATTAGTACGGTAAAACCTACGAATCTTATGTCTCCATGTTTGGATGATATGTCTCCAAATAGGACTTCTAGTTATCTTACGATAGCCTCGCGGAAAAGGTTGAATAAATCTGGTTAGAAGACGTGTGCTGGTACCTTTCTCTATATACTTACTCAAATTATGTTCTATTTGCATACAAGCAATTTTTCACTTATATATATATATATATATATATATATATTAATATATATATATATATATATATATATATATATATATATATATATATATATATATATATATATATATATATATATATATATATATATATATTATAAGATAAAGAGCAAATAGGAAACGTTTATCTTTCTGGCATGTTTTACTTTTATTAAAGCTTTATCAGAGATTGAGAGAAAACAGACAGAACTTTGGTATTTTCAATTTTGTTTGATCGATTCGCATTGGTCAGTCATGTATCACGTGTGTTAAAACCGTAGATAATTGTATACGTATGTAAGTTTTTAAAAATTGAAATTACTGTGGTAGATGGATGTGGATGTACAGAGAGTTAGTAAAAGAGAATCGGGCAGATATGCAAGGCATATACTTCTTTAAGGAAAGATTCCTCCGGGACCTCAGAGAAACTGCTACCTCAACCTTCTGTACCTCCGACCAATTCGTTTCCGGCAAGAGGTCGGGACCAAACCAGACGCCGAATATCCTGACCGGCCCATCCATCCAGAGGAAAGGTCATGGAAGAGAGACTCCCTTCCACGCACCCAACCGTAAGCCAGTAGTCTTATGGCGGTTGATGTTGGCCCCTGTGACCGTCCCGTATCAATTAACTGGCCGAAGTGGTAGGACCAGGTATGGAAATTACGCGTAGAATCGGATTCATCTTTAACTTTCGAAGGAAAGGTTCCAACGCAAGAACGTAAAGCAAAGGTGAAAAACGGACAACCTTGACGAATGGAGCAGGATAATACGAAAGGCTCCGATCGAACTTCATTCACTTCCACCAGCGTACCGGGAGACGCATACAGAAGTCTGATCTAGGTGCGAAAATACGGCCCGAAGCCGGCCGCCGAAAGATCCTCCGGAATTCGATGGTCAACCCTATCGAATGCCTTGAACTGATCTAAATTGATCACCGGGCTTTACTGTCGACTTGATCGATGATCAAGCGTACTATCCGGAAAAGTGCTGCCTTTCACAGCACAAGTTTGTTCGGAGTCAATCAGACAAGAGAGGACAACATGCAAAGGGTTGGCTAAGGTCTTGGCTAAAATCTTTAACTCTGTATTTAACATCGTTAAAGGCCGAAAGTGACCTATCCCATCTCCACCGTTCTTATCCTTGATCACACCCCTAGTAAAGTATAGACCCCTGCTTCAACCAGTTTTTGAAAATCAGTGCCAGCAAAGGAACAAAAACGAGCGAAAGCCTCAAGTACAGTTCGTAGGGTAGACCATCTAATCTCGGATATTTGTCCCAGCCAACCTGCTTCAGCGCATCCCCGATTTCCGACTCTGTGATGGGACACTGGCACCCAGCCGCTTCAGCCGCCTCGAGGCAGGGAAAGTCGGAAAAATAGATGTCTAACTGAGCAGTGTTCAGACCGGTCTCCCTGGTGAACAGATCCTGAAATTAGTCACGAAAAGCCTCGCATATACCCGCGTTTGTAGTAACGGTTCGATTATCCGGCAATGTGACACATGCGACATGTCGATTAGATGTATTCCTAACTTCCACTGCAGGCAATTCAGCGGCTATATTCGTTGCCTTGGAAGATATTCGTTTTTAATCTCGCCCTAACTACCAGAAATTGATCCTTCTTGATAAGCAAGGACACCAACTCTGCCCTAGCTAAGGTTACGTCCACGGGATTTAATCGCCCGATTAAGTTTTTGCTCACATGCCGTTTGCGGCGCTAATATATCTAGATTGAGCCGATGACTATACTGAGCAGCAAGCGACCTAATTTTGGATTTTAATCTGTCCCACCACATAATCCCAACCACACCCCCAGTCAATTCCCGCTGTATCATTAGTAGCAGTTGGTCCCGGAAATAATGTTCAGCAAATAATGATGAGATCAGTTTCTAGTAGCCAGCCATCTTAACCTTAGGCTTATCTAAGTTTACACGAACTGGAACGAGCCTATCATCCGAGTAAACTATATAATGAAAACTTGGACACATTAAGAGTTCTATACTGACTCTCTTAACTAAGACTCGGTCAAGGTAACTAGAACGCATCGCCTTAGCCGAGCCGCCTCTATTCGTCCAAGTTCAAACTACCTCCCGAGGGTATCCATTATGATACTTATCGACAAGATCAAACTTATCGATAAAATCTTGAAATGGATTCCCGTCCCGTTTGTTAGTATCCGATCTTGCCCTTATACAATCTATATCGGGTTCAAGGACGGCATTCCAATCGTCCGCTAAAACCATGGCGAAGAGCTCCTTACCATGAAATTATAGTAAAGGCACAGTGAGTCAACTTTACGTCGGTGGGAAAGTAACTGAAGCTGAGCGGACAGACCAGGTCCAATAATATTGCTGATTCTTTTTTGGATTTTATCAAGGATTTCTAGATATAATGCAGGAGTATTGGACCGTATATGGCTGTAATATTCTAAGCATGGACGAATGGCAGACTTATAGATATGTAAGATAGATTTTAGGGAGAAAACATGTCTAGCACGACACAGTGAACCAGTTTTCTTAGCAGTTGACTTTGCAATGGATTCAATATAGTCTTAACACTTCATGTCAGCCGAGAACATTAGCCCGAGAAGTTGCAACGAGTCACTATCCTGCAGGTTAGAGCCTGCTATACTGATGGAAGACAGAAGGGGTTCTCTCTGATTATTAATAGAGAACAGTTTAGTTTTGGAGTCGTTAAAATTAACAAGCATCCTTTGCCCGAGTTAACAACAGACTGGAGGCCGTTTTTGACATCAGCTGCCAATTTGACTATATCGGGCTGATTAGACTTACAATGGGGACACAGATAACAAGTTGAGAGTTGATGCCATTTGATTTTAGGAGCTTTAGATAAATAGCAGGTACACCGGACCATATGTGACTGCAATATTCTAAGAATGGACAAATGGTAAATTTATACGGTGGCGTAATCGTTAGAGGCTCGGAGGGCCGAGTTCGAAATCCATTCGAATCCATAACATTTACCTACGAAAAAGGTATGAATCCTCCTCTTCTCCCCCAGCTATGGGTAAAATAGCAGGACAGACCGAGTTCTATAGCCTTCGATGTCAACTGGTCTACCGCAGAAAGAAATGACAACCTACTGCGGGAAAAAAATCTGCCTAGTCAGTCATGTATCGAAAGATACATGATCGCCTAAGCGTGTATCACGCATGGCACATAACTGACTGAAGATAGATTATGGAGAGAAAAATTGCCTCGCACGACACAGTGAACCAAATCTCTTAGCTTTAAGCTTCGTTTTAAGCTCTTATCTTTCAAATAAAACCAAAATTTAACTTTAAAGAAGACATTTAAATTGTAAAAAATGCGTATTTATTTTTTATTTATTGTTTTATTATTTTATCTTTTTAGTAAGTGCGTGGTGCTATCAATTCTAGAGATATAGTATAACAAATAATTATTTCCGGAACTATTATCTTAGTTTCTTTCTGGTAGGGAAATTCAAAAACCTGGGAAGTGTTTTAACAGGGGATAGAAAATGAGATGCTGAAATCCGAACTCACATTTGAATAATAAAAGATGCCTCCCAAAAGCTAAGAAAAGTACTAATATACAAGAAAAATTCATTACAAATAAAGAAAAGCATGCTGAATTGTGATGAAATCAGACAAGCTTGTATGAATGGATGGTGGAATTGTGGTGGGAGGTTTGCCAATGAGACAGACGTTGTTAAGAACTACAAAGGATTGTGGAGAGTCATGATTACGAACGCCCTGAAGGTGTTGGGGAGCCATGACCACCCACGCTCCGAAGGGGCACAGCATATTAACTCCTTTAACCTATCTCGCCGAGGGTATTACACACGCATACACGTGTGTGTGCTCGCAAGCGTGCTCACACGCATTATTAAGTGATACAATCTCACGGACACACACACACACATAATAGATAAATGAGATTGATGAAACTTACCGTTACTATGTCTTCTTTAATTATGTCATTCTAGAATCTTCATCTCTAAAAAAAAAAAAGAAAAAGAAAAAGAAAAAAAGGAACAAATAAAAGATTAAGTCATCAGAAAGAAAAAGGTTTTAGGAAAGAGAAAACACAAGAAAAGCTTCTCGGAAAAATATCTTTGTTTGTGTGTGTGTGTGTGTGTGTGTGTGTGTGTGTGTGTGTGTGTGTGTGTGTGTGTGTGTTTTATGAGAGAGAGAGAGGGTGAGAGAGAGTGTGTGTGTGTGTGTGACCTGCCCCATACGTCAGACGGCTAATCAATTCTGTCGGTGGGTCACCACCAGAAGGGAAAGGTCAGTTCGCCTCGGGTCTCACGACACCAGCCAACTGTCTCCACCCTTAAAAAACAGACCTCGTTTTGCCGAAAAGGTCGAGAGACGACTACGATGACGACGATATATCGCTTTTTTAGCCAGTCTATCAGTAACAAACAAAAAACAAACACAAACAAAAAACAAAACAAAAAAAAAACAAACAAACAAACAGAAAGTATAAAATAAAAAGGATTAACGTGCTTTTCTTTTTCCGATTTGGATTTTTAAAAAATGTGTAAGTTCACCTCATGACATTGTATGAGGGTGTCGTAGGTGAAGCAGTAAGTCACACCAGTCGCTAAGTGAGACTAATTGACTAACTATTCTGTCTGGTTTTCCGTTAATGTATCAATCTTTCTCGTATGATTTTCTCCTGTTTAAGATTTTGCACAAATTATTCCGTTCATTACTGTTTTTTTCCTTCACACAAAAATTCTAGGGCGTGTACAACGAGAGGTTAATTGACACTGTCACTTTAGAACTGAAGTAATTTTCACAGTGACCTCCACATTTTAAGCAATATTATTGCAGTTATTTTTTTTTATTTAAAGATTATTATCCAGACTTTACATTTAGAATATCGGTTACATTTCCAATCCTCAATTTATCATCGACAACATTTACCGCTAAAATCTATTTATTTTTGAATTTCTCCGGCAAGTTCTTCATTCTGTCAACATTTAATAAAACAACAGGAATTTTGATGGACCTATTTCTCCACCGCAGAACGCGACAATGAAAGTTAAAAAGGAGGTATACAATGACTTAAATAAAACCGTTGACTAAAACAGTGATGCAATTAGTTTTCTTAGACTATTTTCTTAAATTTTTAAGATTACTGGGTAGTTAAGTGGTATATATATATATATATATATATATATATATATATATATATATATATATATATATATATATATTTGTCATCCACTGTTTCGCAGCTCATCAGTGTGGCTAGACGTCTGGTTGCCTCTAGCTAGGATCGAAACCCGACTGAATTTGCGTCAGTCGGAACTTCTCCCACTAAGTCGTCAGCGCACAGACATGGATGAAGGTGAATTTTAGCGTGTTTATTTTTAGATTTAGATAAACACACAGCGACTGACAGTGACTCAATTCTGTCGAAAGTTAATTGGTAATACGTACGGATAATTCCGGGGAGGATATAAATCCCGGGAGCTCAATGTAATGAACAAAGCAAGTGATAATTAATTGGCAATTTTATTTCGCGAAATCGATAATCCGATTTCGCTTCGTCATACCAGGAGGCTTCAAAACAATGAATGGATTAAAAAATTCTTTTTCATTTTTATTCCTGGAAGAATTTTTGAATCCATTCATTGTTTTGAAACCGCCAAGTCTGACGAAACGAAATCGATAATTCGATTTCGCGAAATATCATGGCTTTCTGGAGTCCCTGATTTGTTAATTATATATATACAGTGTAACCCGGATATAAGAGAGTTGTCGGGGCCGGAGAAGAAGTCTCTTATATCCGGGTTTGGTCTATTTTGTTTAGGTAAGTATGGCTCTAATTTGGGACCAGATAAAATCTCTCTTATATCCGAGTTTCTCTTATATCCGAGTCTCTTATATCCGGGTTACACTGTATATATATATATATATATATATATATAGATAGATATATAGATAGATATATAGATATGTATATATGAATAAAAGCTGTTCACGTTATATTCGTCAAGTAATTGTTACAGTTATGTCGTACTTAGAAAAAATTCCTAAACATAAATCTTGGGGGAAACTTGTAAATACCTCATAAAAAATCACCTCAGTGTTAAAAACAATGCTACGATATTTTAAACTAAAATTAAGTAATCATCACAATATTTCGACAGATACAACTCAAGCCTCATTGAAAAATCGGATCACTATAATTGAATGATTGTTATTATTTTATCTCCTGTTAATTTACCTTCTAGCAAAATTTACCTTCAAAGAATACATTTAAATTATAAAAAATGCGTATTTATGTTTTATTATTTTATTTTGTCTTTAGTAACTGCGTGGTACTACCAATTCTAAAGAGATATAGAATAACAAAAGATTCTTTCAGGAACCATTATCTTAGTTTCTTTCTAGTACGGAAACTCAGAGACCTGGGAAGTGATTTAACAGAGGATAGAGAATGAGACGCTGAAATCCGAACGCACAGTGGAATAACAAAAGTCAGTCAGTTATGTATCATGCGTGATACACGCTTAGGCGATCATGTATCGAAAGATACATGACTGACGAGGCAGATTTTTCCCGCAGTTGGTTATCATTTCTTTCTGCCGTAGGAACAGTTGCCGTCCGAGGCTATAGAACCTAGTCTGTTCTGCTATTTACCTATAGCAGGGGGTGGGGGGAGAAGAAAAAATGTATACCTTTCTTAAGGGTATTAGCACATAAGTGAATGCAATGGATTCGACTGGAACTTGAACTCGGCTCTCCGATTCCTCAGTCTTCATTTTTACTTCTTCCAACGTAATGCTTTGGATGGTATATTTTTGAATTGGTAGCTGTGTTAAAAGTATCATCAACGTTTTCGTGTTACTTCTTATTCACACTTCTTATAAATAAATTTTTATTCTCCCCATAAGTAGAAAATAAAATCCGAATTAATTATTCAAGAGCACTAAGCATTTGTAGCCCTTAATATTTACATGATGAGACATATAACGTACTTTTAATCTCCTCCAATACCCTAATTATTTCATAATTGGCGCTAAACAGAGACATCGTCAAATATTTCCAAAATAAAAAATGAACCATATCAACAAATCCAATGAATTTAGATACATTACTCTACCTACGAACTTTATAGCAATTAACTGAAAAGAATTTATTTAATGATAATGTTAATATGAATAATAGCCGTTTCCGTATGAGGAAATATTCAGCATTCATTGCCCGTGCAGCCAGTACTGCTGTCGGTTGAAATTTATAAAATATTTCTCTGAAAACAATTTTTCTTGAAAGTAGCTCTAGTAGCCATTATTACTCTTTTCAGTATTGACAGAGTTTTCCTTCCTAACCTTTTGTCTGATGTAGTGTGGAATGTCAATATCTTCATTATGGCATTATTTTCTCTTCAAGTGACATGGGTTATCTATTTTAGTTGTTGAAGTTGTCGAAATTCTTCCAATGATTTCGTTTCTGTTGTTTTGATACAGTTCTTTGTGATTCTGTAGCGCCACTGTTCATAGAGTTTGAAGAACGGTGGTCTTCGCTGAGACATACAAGTTTCATTCGCTCAGAGTCATTTTTAACCTTTGTGCTGAGAAAGCTGCTGTATATAGTTTACTGATTGGATATTTCTGAACGAGTTTGGCGCCATTCATGACATCCATGCTTCAACCTATTCTAACAGGTCATCCCATAAGTTCTGTCCGAATTTTGAACAAAGAAAACAAGTGAC
>OZ038480.1:35404365-35439365 GCA_964036315.1 Acanthosepion esculentum | reverse complement strand
AGCTGATATCATCAGGAAGGTCATAATGAAAATTAAAAACAAAGTAGGCCCAAGAATGGAACCCTGGGGATACCTGCATTAGTATGAAGGGATCTAGACAAGTGGCCGTTCAGGATAACCTTCATTTCACGATTTGATAAGAAAGACTGGATCAGTTAAAATATTTGGCCTGAGACACCGTTTCTTTTCAACTTCTGTCAAACGCCTTCGAGATATCCAAAACAACAGCCTGAGCTTCACCATTCTTATCTAGAACTTGATAAACTCTTTCCGCATTTATCATCAGTAGATAAGCAACCAACTTAGAGAAACGAAAGCTATTTCTTGCTTGAAAGAAGGCCCCTGCGATGTGAGATGCTTAACCAATTCTGCGTTGATTAGGGCTTCTATTAGCTTGCCAGAACGAGGTAGAAGGCTAATAGACGGCCGGTAGTTGCAAGGGTCGGACGGTTCATCTGAGTTCTTAGAAACTGGAACAACAGAGGAGGATTTCCAACAAGCAGGAAAGCCAGATATATTTCAATAATACTATAAATGAAGAGACAAATCACAGACGATAGGGATTGCGTACCACGGGACCACGCAGAAATGCTCGCGATACTTAAAAACGAAGAAACATAGCACAAAAAAAGTTTTTGATAATGGCTAACGATAGCCGAAAGTATTCAGACATTCGGATAATTCATATCTAAATATGTACCTAAAACCAAGTAAATGATTAGAAACGAAGAAAAGTAAATAAAAAAATAAAAATTCTTTATAAAGAACTTTTGTTGGTCTCCTAACTAAACTTGCATAGACAAAAGATTGCCGTACAAATATTCCTAACATATATATATATATATATATATATATATATATATATATATATATATATATATATATATATATTTGTCATCGACAGACAGACTGTTTCGCTGTTTCACAGCTTATCAGTGTGGCTAGACGTCTAGCTAGGATCGAAATCCGACTGAATTTGCGTCAGTCGGAACTTCTCCCACTAAGCCGTCGGCGCACGGCAGGGATGAAGGTGAATTTTAGCGTGTTTAGATAAACACACAGTGACTGACAGTGACTCAATTCTGCCAAAGAGTCGTGCAATATTAACTTAAATAGTGACTGTTTACAAACTCACACCTCAAACCAAAGAGCTCAACGGAAATTAATTTTTCAGGAGCCATATATATATATATATATATATATATATATATATATATATATATATATATATATATATATATATATATATTGTATTGGGGCAGCTCTAGATATGTTATTTAATACTGTTTATTATAAAACAGAGCATTTGCTTAAATACTTGTATCTATAAAAAGAACGTTAAACATAATATATATAAATGTCTTTAAATAAATTGTCGGACTATGTCCAATTCAAAAAAATATATGACGTCATTTGTTCACATTTGATACGCTAGAGCAGATATGAATAGAAGAGATTCATGGAAGATTTAAGTTTAAAGATAGTAAAATCGACCTTGCTAACCAGACGCTCCTCTGTGGCCGAACGGTTAACGCACATCACGCGAAATGATGGTTCCGTATAGGATACAGGTTCGATTCCTGTCGGAGAGCGGAAATTTTCTATGAAAATTTCTCGGACATTCAGGCCGGTAAATGTTATTTAATACTGTTTATTATAAAACAGAGCATTTGCTTAAATACTTGTATCTATAAAAAGAACGTTAAACATAATATATATAAATGTCTTTAAATAAATTGTCGGACTATGTCCAATTCAATATATATATATATATATATATATATATATGTATATATGTGTGTGTGTTAATGAGAGAGAGATAGAGTGAGAAAGTTAAAAACACATATACGCACAAGTAGACACGCATACACACAGATATATATATATATTATTGGAAACTATGAACAGGTCTTGATTTTTAGCATCGAAACCGTTAATGTCCGTGTGTACAACAAAGCTTTATGATCATTTACGATTTTCCGTCCATTGTCATTTTTTTGTTGTTGTTGTTTTTGTTACAATCGCAATAGTGAAATAACAATGTCTAGGAAACTCTTCTCTACTGCGAAATTTAACCCCGAAGTTCATGCCTCAACCGGGTGGGTAAGAATTGACAATCTTCTATAGTAATGGCTACACATCGAGGCAATAAGGAGCATCACCAGCCCTGATCGGATCTCTAACGTTTAAGTCCTTAGTTCACTTGTCAAACTCACAAGTGTCCCTTTGTGAGAGCGGACATTATCAGTCATTAGATACAGAGAGGTGTAATATATCTTCCGGTGCACACATAGACACGTAGTATATCAGTAATAACTAATGCATGCGATAACGGCGACTTGTAATGTATACATTTACTTATGTTGAACTGAGGTGAAAGATGGTGGTATCATTCTCGGCGTCCTAAAGCCACACACATTCATTAGGGATAATGCATGGAGTCAAACGAATACGCTCTCTTTCTCTCTCTCTCTTTCTCTCTCTCACACACACACACTCACTCACTCACTCTCTCATTCTCTCTTTGTTACACGCGTCCGAATACTTCTCTCTTCCAATCACTATTCTTTTTTTTTTCTTTTATGTCTCTGAAGCACGTACATAAATAGACACCCACGCACATGAAACGTACGTAAAAAAAAACAAAAAAAACAAGAGAAGAAGCAAATCAATCTGAATTCATACATAAACACATTGATGCATCTACACGACCCACACACGTACCGACCGAGACTAGGAGTCACGTACACGTGCAGGCGCAGTACATGTTCGTCCTTGGACGGATCAATAAGTCCGCAACCCGACACAATTTATTAACTGAATTTTCATCTGAAATCTTCACGAAATGACGATGTTCGATCTATGTGATCTATAAGAGAAGCGTTGGATAAAGTGCATTGACAACAGGTTTTGCAAATAAATACTTCTATATGGAAAATCGATATATATATATATATATATATATATATATATATATATATATATATATATATATATACATAGGATTGGTGTATACGGAATAAATTCCAATAACCAACAAATACTATTCTTAAAAGAGTGATCAATATTTTGTAGACCAAACATAACTATTTATTCGAAAATTATCACATAAATATGTTATAAAATCACTTAAAAAATAACCATTTTGTTTCAACACTTCTGGTGTCTTACCAACATCATCACTTGATAAGACACCAGTAATGTTGAAACAAAATGGCTATTTTTGTAGTGATTTTATAACATATTTATGTGATAATTTTCGAATAAATAACTATATATATATAAGGGAAGGAGCTCATTCTGGCTAATAATGGTTTTATTGATGGAGTCAGTGTAATATAAATATATTATCTCTTCCCTGAATTTATACGCACACGCATAGGTTCCTTCTAGAGACGAAACGCGTTACTCCGGAGTTTTGTTTATTTTGTCATTCGATTACAAACTGATAATGTGAAAGGTATATATATATATATATATATATATATATATATATATATATATATATATATATATATATATATATATAACTTCAGATGGTATTTTGAGGGAATACCCATGTTTGAAATAGACGCCCCGGTTCCTTTTTTTTTTAAAGAATATTTACTCCTATGGCCCTGTGCACTCGAGAAAACTTATTAAGAAAAATAACTAAATTTATTCTTTTATATATATATATATATATATATATATATATATATATATATATATATATATATATATATATGAGGATGGTGTACAAGTAATACTGCCCAAATTTATATCGGAAATTAAAAATTATACTTTTTTTTACTCACAAAGTTTCAGCCGTTGCGCATTCAAACCTTCTTCAGGCGTTTGCCAACGTCGTACTCAAATGTTTGGATTTATCCTTTTTGTTTCCATTTCTCTAAAACTTCGTCATTGCTCACAATTTCGTTCCATTGTATGGAACTAAATTCCAGCAGCCTTTGCAATTATGAGTCAATTGCAAAGGATGCTGGAATTTAGTTCCGTGCCATGGACCGAAATTGTGAGCAACGATGAAGTTGTAGAGAAATGGAAACAAAAAGGATAAATTAGAAATAGACAGTTGAAATTTCTAGAGCACATAATGAGGAAAGTGGGCTTGGAAAATTTGATACTCACAGGACATATTATGACAAGAAGTGTTGGAGTTTTTGGGTACCCTGGTGTACTAGTGAGTCAGCCAAAATGAGCTGACGCATTTTATAGTTCACCAATAGAAGTGTTAACCAATCAGAAGGCTCAAAATATGCAACGTGTATAAAGGCGGTCATGTTTTTCCCGAATATGCACAGCCAGCCTTTGATATCGAAGACTGAAGAATTACGGAACAGCTGCTGGTGGTATTGGCGATATAATCAGATTCAGTAGAGTGTCTGACGCGTGAGTGTTAATCTTTAACGTTGTTTCATTGAACAGATTACGTACTGCGCTGGATTCTATATTCATAGACTATGGTGAACATGGTCAACAAGAGGGACAGAAGAAAATAACGCATAACCTACCAACGAAGTTGGGTAAATGAATGGCGGGAAAAGTTTTAGGAGAGTTAATAGAACGACATTATTTATCAGGAGCTAAAAAGGACAGGAAGTTGTGGAGAGCCATGATTGCCAACGTTCTGAAGGGACACGGCATATAGAAGAAGAATCCACAAACAATTGGTGTGTCAAACAACGTTTTTTTTGTGTTGATACCACCTATCACTGTATAATCCCGCGGTAATTTTTACTGTTTTATAATGTTAGTTTTAGAATATTAATAAAACCCAAACATATGAAACAGGACTTATATTTTTTCTCTTCGGAACAATATCTATTTCTAATTGGTTTTCATGATAACATGGTAAATAATAAATATTACATTATAGTTGGTTCACATATTTTTATAATTGTTTCATTTCACCCCAAGCAGGGCAATAAAGCCACTAAGACGCACTGGATTACTGACTGTTAGAGTATATGAGAGAAAGAATAAGCACAATAGTGTTTATTCTTCCATAGGAAGAAGAACATATATATTCTAAGGAGAGAGAACATTAAAAGAACAACAATTAAGAAGACAGTAGATAACCATTGACATTGTATTTAAATTTTTGAGATCGAAGTTGATTTGGACGCAAGAAGGTAGGAGACCGTTCCAAAACCGAGAAGAAACTGTTATCATAGAACTTACGGTTACATCTATCCATTTAAACTGTGAGAGCTTGCCGCCAATCTAGCATTGCGCTTATAATGATAAAGTCTCGGTAGCAAAGAGGAAAGTTCATCAGAACAATTATCATGAAAGCATTTATAGAAAAGGCACAAGGAAGTTATATTACAGCGGTGGAAAGGTGACTGAAGTCGAGATGCCAGGTCAGAACCAGCAACATTGCAGATTCGATTTTACTAAAAAATTCTAAATATATAGCCACAGCATCAGACCATATGTGACAGCGGTGTTCAAAGCTTCGCCTGAGTTCTTAAAGACAAGAACGACAGAAGAGGATTTCCACCAAGCAGGAAACAAGAAGCAGTAATACACTTGTACAGTTTAGAGAGAAGAGAAGCCAGTTCGGGAGCATATTTTTTAAGGACTATTGCAGGGATGCTCTCAAGTCCACATGATTTTTTTAACCAAATAGTTAAGATAGTTAAATCAATAGAGCCATAAAAGAAAAAAAAAGAAAGAGACAACTCTATCCTAACCAGGGAATAAGGGGTACGCCTCTAGTCCTGTTCAATAAATATGGAAGAGGTGCTGGTTGAGCGATAGGTGAATCTATCTACACCTATTAACCTGTTCACAGTATAGGAGTCTGGGCGATTTTATCGAGACACCATCTCGTGAGTAGTTGCCGAATAACGCCCTAGACCCCTCCCAGGCCAATTGAGAATTATTGGATTATTTATAACTCACTGGAGCATATCCCACGACATGGAATCAAAGGAATATTAACATAACTCAATCCGGTTAAAATTACTAAAGAAAAAATTGTCAATAAACATGAAAAGGATTTTTATATAAAGAATAAAAAATAGTGTAAGCTTATTGTCAAAAAACATTTTAATTACAGTTATTAAGAAGATTTAATAAGTAACAGTGGGGGATTGCCTATGTGAAACAATTAGTCAAAAATAAATAAAACGAAATAGTCATTACGACGAAGTACATATAGTGTTACAGGATAAAGATTTCTTGTTTTCTTTTTGTCAGTTGAAAGCACCCCAGGAGAGGCTTGCAATGATTAATAGCAGTGAGATGGCGACGGGGTTCCAGGTATGACATTTAGTTCAGGTATATGTATTTATTATGGGGTTAAGGAATCTGTTGGCATATTATGAGTTAACTATTAAGTTTTAATGTAGTATAAGTCTTGATGTCTCCTATCAGCTAAAGAATCGAGCGGGCAATTAATTTACTCTTGTCACATCAGATTTATTTACGACACTTATTTTTAAGGTAGGTATGAAGAAGATATTCTTTCACTGATTCGTCCTGCAGCAATATAACCAGAATGCAAACTCAATAAGCGCAGATAGATAATGACAATTTATTTTTTTAATTATTCAAAAATTAAAAGTACGAATTAATTCCAATTGTACATGAGCAGCAAGCTTGTCTCGCTAGAATAATTACCAGTCCTTACTGAGTGCCCCGTATTTTCAGCCTTAGAAATCACCTTAATTCCAGTTGTACAAGTAGTTTGAACAGGATGATTAATAATAATAATAATAATAATAATAAGAAGAAGAACAACAACAACAACAGAAATCAAAGGAAATAATAATAATAATAATCTAAATGGCGCAACCAGTCGGATCAGAGAATGCCCGTCTACTAATTCCTGTTGCAGACGCCTGTCCAGGCACATTTGTGTTTATTCAACACCCAAATAGACTACCTGTGGCTTATACTGCAAATATATTGAGCGGACCTTAGTTACAGGATGATTAATAATAATAATAATAATAATAATAATAATAATAATAATAAAAAGAAGAAGAAGAAGAAGAAGTAGAAGAAGAAGAAGAAGAAGAAGAAGAAGAAGAAGAAGAAGAAGAAGAATTACAACATAAATCAAGGGAAATAATAACAATAACAACAACAACAGAAATCGAAGGAAATAATAATAATATAAATGTCGTAGCCAATCGTATCAGAGTATGCCCGTCTACTAGGGAGGCTAGCGAATTCCTGTTGCAGATGCCTGCCCAGGCGCATTAGTGTTTGTCCAACACCCAAAGAGACCACCTGTGGCTTATACTGCAAATATGCTGAGCGGACCTTAGTTACAGTTTCTCGGAGAGTGCGTGTTATCTAGCGTGATCAACAATCTGAACAAGTCAACACACTCAAACCCTCGGTCACGATGACTTGTAACATCGTGCTAACACAACCATCAACTGCTCCTAATTTCACTCACAAGGTTTGGGTTAAATCGTGGTATGGTTTTCAGGCATTTTGCGAAGGTGCCGCACGTTGGGATCGCCTCCTACAGACCTATTGATGAAGAAGTCACCTTCTTGACAAATGGTGAGAGTCATGGTCAGAAACAGAACGTTCCAACCATTATTTTTATATTAAGCAGTAGTAATAGTATTGGCTATTACTACTGCTAATAATAATAATAATCGAACTCTCAGAGAAGCAGCAAAAATAGTAAATAAAAACAAACATCTATAATAAACATTTAAAATTGGTGATTTCAAAAGCTAGCTCAGACCTTACATATGAAGACACATTCACGTCATTCTGCTATGGTCAAATGTGTCAGCTCTTCGGTGGTTTTCGACTAGCTAAAGAGGTTAGGCGGAGGGAGACTCTTAGATATTTATGGTTAGGATAAAGCTCTTATATTATTGTCTCAGTGGAGGTGGGATATAGATCAATAAGATCAGAGATAAATATATTCCTTTCAAATTAATTTACATCCGACTTGAACAGACTTCGGTCATTTAAATGTAAAATAATTCTTGTAAATAAACATTTGATAAATAGGTAATGTTTAAATTTATGTTGTCATTTTTTCTGGAAGAAATGTGAAAATCCAGATGGTCTCTCAACTTACTTTAGTGGATATTTCTGGTGACAGAAAATGGAAGAAATGTTCTGAATATCTATTTTCTTTCCATATTTCTAATTACAATTAATTTATCAAAAATGTCATTATCAAAAATGTCAAATTTATAATTACAATACTTTATCAAAAAATGGCCTTATCAAAAATATCTTTATCAAAAATATCAAATTTATAATTACATTTACTTTATCAGAAACGTCATTATCTAAAAAGTCTTTATCAAAAATTTCAAACTTATAATTATATTTACTTTATCAAAAATGTCTTTATCAACAATGTCAAATTTATAATTACATTCACTTTATCAAAATTGTCTTTATCAAAAATGTCAATTTTATAATTACATTTACTTTATATAAAATGTCTTTATCAAAAATGTCTTTATCAAAAATGTTAAAATTATAATTACATTTAATTTATCAAAAATGTCTTTATCAAAATGTCTTTATCAAAAATGTCAAATTTATAATTAAATTTAATTTATCAAATATGTCTATATAAAAAATGTCAAATTCATAATTATATTTACTTTATCAAAAATGTCTATCAGCAATATCAAATTTATAATTACATTAACTTTATCAAATATCTTTATCAAAAATATGAAATTTATAATTATATTTACTTCATCTACAACGTCTTTATCAAAAATGACTTTATCAAAAATGTCAAATTTATAATTACATTTACTTTATCAAATACATCTTTATCAAAAACGTCTTTATCAAAAAAGTCTTTATCAAAAATGTCAAATTTATAATTATACTTACTTTATCAAAAATGTCTTTATCAAAAATGTCAAATTTATAATTACATTTACTTTATCAAAAATGTCTTTATCAAAAATGTCAAATTTATAATTACATTTACTTTATCAAAAATGTCTTTATCAAAAATGTCAAATTTGTAATTACATTTATTTCATCTAAAATTTCTTAATCAAAAATGTCTTTATCATAAATGTCAAATTTATAATTACATTTACTTCATCTGAAATGTCTCTATCAAAAATGTCTTTATCAAAAATCTCAAATTTATAATTACATTTAATCTGTCAAATATGTCTTTATCAAAAATGTCAAATTCATAATTATATTTACTTTATCAAAAATGTCTATCAACAATGTCAAATTTATAATTACATTTACTTTATCTAACATGTCTCTATCGAAAATGTCTGTATCAAAAATGTCTTTATTAAAAATTTCAAATTTATAATTACATTTACTTTGTCAAAAACGTCTTTATCAGAAATGTCAAATTTATAATTACATTTACTTCATCTGAAATGTCTTTGTCAAAAATGTCTTTATCAAAGATGTCAAATTTATAATTACATTTACTTTATCTAACACGATTTTATAAAAAATTTCCTTATCAAAATTGTGTTTATCAAAAATGTCAATTTAATAATTACATTTACTTCATCAAAAATGTCTTTATCAAAAATGTCAAATTCATAATTACATTTACTTTATCAAATATGTCCTGATCAAAAATGTCTTTATAAAAAAAGTCTTTATCAAAAATGTCTTTATCACAAATCCCAAATTTATAATTACATTTACTTTATCAAAAATGTCTTTATCAAAAATGTCAAATTTATAATTACATATACTTTATCAAAAATGTCTTTATCAAAAATTTCAAATTTATAATTACATTTACTTTATCTAACATGTTTGTATCAAAAATGTCTGTATCAAAAATGTCTGTATCAAAAACGTCTTTATTAAAAATTTCAAATTTATAATTACATTTACTTTGTCAAAAACGTCTTTATCAGAAATGTCAAATTTATAATTACATTTAGTTCATCTGAAATGTCTTTGTCAAAAATGTCTTTATCAAAGATGTCAAATTTATAATTACATTTACTTTATCTAACACGTCTTTATCAAAAATTTCCTTATCAAAATTGTGTTTATCAAAAATGTCAATTTAATAATTACATTTACTTCATCAAAAATGTCAAATATATAATTACATCTACTTTATCAAAAAAGTCTTTATCAAACATACCTTCCTTGCATTATTTACATTATTCGGACTATTATCCTCAATTTCATGCCATATTCACAACGTTTCTGCCGATGTACGCTCTGGCCTTCTTCAGGCGATTAGAATTTCGTACCAAACCCTTTATTTCGTTCACCGGGGTAGATTTTTCTCGTTCCCCGTACCATACCACTTCCGAAATGTCTCAGTTATTCCACTTTAACGCAACTGTATCTAACCAACGTTTTTATATTCGAGCACACGTGGCCCAGTGGAGAAGAAATCCTCAAGGACACATGACCCAGTGGATAAAGACGTTGGTTAGATCCAGTTGCATAAAGACGTTGGTTAGATCCAGTGACTACACATGGCCCAGTGGATAAAGACGCCCTCGCGATTACATGGCCCAGTGGATAAAGACGTTGTTTAGATACAGTGATTAGACCCAAAGATTTGTTAGTTCAATACCAGGCCACAGCAGTGGTGAACCAAAACTTGGAGATCTGAATTAAAGGGGACTAACTGAGACATCCGGAAGAGGCATGGCACGTGGAATCAGAACAATCTACCCCGGTAAATGAAGTAATGGGATCGGTTTGAAATTCCAATCACCTGAAGAAGGCCGGAGCGTACAACGGCCAAAACGTTGGGAATATGTCATGGAGATGAGGATAACTGTTCGAATAATGTAAACAATGCAGTTAATCATAATACCTAATCTCAGAGATATAGACAGAAAATTATTCTTGTAAATAAACAATCCAATAAATAAAAGTGTTTAACATTTTTGTTGTCAATTCTAGAGAAAAAAAAAGTCTATATATCCATTTTCATATATTTGGTTTTTATGCAAAATCTAAAAAAAGGTTGTATAAATTAATAAAAATTACCGTGGGAGTGTACAAGTGGAGAAAGTTGTATACATGCTATGTTTACCTCACAGTGACTTATGGCAACATCCGTAGAGACTTTCTTTTCACTTCCATCAGAAACCGTATTCCAATCTCTGGCTCCACTGAATGTCTTGATTTGATCGAGTAACTGTGTCGACCCACAAAGTCTTATGTGTCCTGTTAAGAACCCAAAACTAAATCAGTTCAAACTTCGTCAGCAATGCGACAAGGAGACAATGAGAACCCCACTCTGTTCGATCTCTTCTTAGACTATGCTTTGCGCATGTTCGAGCATAGATGCAAAGAAATGAATATTGATCATCTAAACATCCCGGACTAGATCTCAAACAAATCTACTAATAGAAAACAGTGCTCCTGTTTTTCATCCAAAAGCCAGTGATAATATAAACATATCTAGTGGGAATAGGAATGAACAAAAATTTGTTCTTTACCTAGAATACCAAAATGTAGAATTATTTTAACATTGCTTACTGGAAGACGTGTATTTTTAAAAAAATTATGAACATAAATATCCCCGAAACAAGATACCGCCAAATTTCATAAAACCATCGAACTTTTATTGAATTTTTCGTATCTCGCCTCCGTCCACGTGGCATTTATTTATTTTGTTTTGGTTTGTTTAACGGCATATCAACTCCTTATGGGTCATTTAATGTCCCAATTTAATTTCCTTGGTAGCTTTGTTATTTTTTTTACTGTTATTTTACTATGATTTTTTACTATTAAAATCTATTGCTGGAAGTTTTTACTACAAGCATATATTTTTATACTTTCATAGTGTTTTGACGCCAATTTGGGGATTCACTATTTGCCCAAAGTTGGGACGCCACACAACAGGTGCTCCCACCTCGGATCAGAGTGGGCCTGGAAACAACAACAATTAAGGGGTGCTTCCACGATCCTCAAAAATTCCAATCTTCCGATCAGAGGCTTTGCTGCCGGGTGTAGTTTATCGTCATAATCAGAACGCTACGAGGCATATACAATCAATGAATAAATAATAATTAGGCAAACGTGCAAGTTTTAGATCTATCTGTTAGGGAAACCGTATTCCACACCGTGCGAGATTGTTGCTATCCCCCAACCAATGGATATTATGCTTGAAAGGAACACAGAATTGAAAATCAATTTAATGTGACGGTTAAAATCACGAAAAATTTGCAAAACATTGAACTTTATTTTGAAATTCAAACGTAAGAAGTGTTCATTCATAGCGAAATATAGTCTGATAAATGAATTATACGAAAAGACAGATTGGTAACCTTTTTGTTTATGTTGATTTTGGCAGCAATTGGTTCCATATTGTTCAGGGAAAGTTCGTGAAATACAAACTCAAATTCTCCGATTTTTATTCTATACACAAGCACTATATTTTCATTATTATCAATTACGATAATAAAGCCAACGTCATTCATAATCATAATAATCATATACATTTTTTATTGTGTTAAATAATAGTTTAGCAGAGGCTTATTTTAAGCGAAATGTATCCTGGCTCCGACTTCCGGAGGTTGATATTCGGGGTCAGATGTGGGCCATAATAAGGAAGTCGATTTTAATTGGCTGAGCTAGCATGGAAACAAGATAGGAGAAAGATTTCAGTGAGTTTTTTCTTACCCGTCAAGCGATGTAGACGTGTTCTCTTTCGTGTCCGAAACGGCTCCCCAGTGAGGGTGGCGACCCCCACCCACTGGATAGTTAGATAATTTACATGTCGACATGATTAATAAAAATAGTTAAGTTAATTCTCTGTGTTAAAGTCTTTCATTGCTGAACTGAAACGATTAGCAATCGCCGGCCAAGAGAAAAAGCTGAGACCATTCGCTGCTGTCAACATGCAATACTTGCAAGTGATTCTGACGCATCTTGTTATTTGTTGCTCTATATAGCGAAGTATAGAGCCACAGCCTCAGCACACCAAGTGCTGCTGTGGTTTCCGGATCAAGCAGGGATTTTATAGTATGGAGTTGCCAGCACGGGTTTTGAATTCAGAGTTAACCATCTCCAATCAAGACTACGGAAGCCAGATTTAAATCATAGCTGATTGGGGCGAAGAAGAAGAAATGAATTTACACCCGTTTATGCGAAAGTTAATCCGACGAACTTGGCTAGAATTTGAACTCGGGATGACGGTCTCACTAATAATTACTCTGCGGACATCCATAAAATAACCTGGTTGCTGGCGTAGTGAGGTAGGAAAAGAAATAGTCTCTTAAGTAATACTGAATACATGAAAAATAAATTAATATATCTTTTTGTCGAATTTATTGATACAATTAATAAGAAGGATTATTTTGGTGATGGCAAGGGAATTGCTGCTTGGGTTGATACGAGTGAGTGTAATTCATAACTCTATATGCCTTCTAGTCTCTCTTCGTCCGTACTGCTACAACTGCACCTGAATGATTAAAACCAGCTCTAATCTTGTATGAACTTGGGAAATAGCTTTATCCGATGTGCCTACCAGTATTTACTTCATAACTTTTAACATCGCAACTTTTTCGAGGTTGTCCAGATACGGGCCTATCCGAAAAGCTATGATTTTTCCTATGAATTGATCTGATATTGCAAAGAGCATTTTTCATGTTTATCAACAAAAGAGACAGCACAGTGCGGAGACGTTGTATTGGAGATTTCCCAATGAAGAAGATATATACATTTATCTATCCGGCTAGTGTAGTAATAAAGGAAGGAAATTATGACACCAAAATCTGAAGGCACACAGTAGTAGAGAAAGAAGCTTTTCAGAAATTAAGCAAAAAATTACGAGATTTGAAAATGTCTTTAGAAACAAACAAAAGAGTGTCGAACTCAGAACTGGAGTTGCCTATACGCTAAATAAGTTATAGGTGAGGGACAGACACCCTCGGGGGCTAAATAAGTTATAGGTGAGGGTCAGGCACCCTCGAGGGCTAAATAAGTTATAGGTGAGGTCAGACACCCTCGGGGGCTAAATAAGTTATAGGTGAGGGTCAGGCATCCTCGGGAGCTAAATAAGTTATAGGTGAGGGTCAGACATTCTCGGGGGCTAAATAAGTTATAGGTGAGGGTCAGACACCCTCGGGGGCTAAATAATTAGGTGAGGGTCATACACCCTCGTGAGCTAAATAAGTTATAGGTGAGGTGAGACACCCTCAGGAGATAAATAAGTTATAGGTGAGGGACAGACACCCTCGGGGGCTAAATAATTAGGTGAGGGTCATACACCCTCGTGAGCTAAATAAGTTATAGGTGAGGTCAGACACCCTCGGGAGCTAAATAAGTTATAGGTGAGGGACAGACACCCTCGGGGGCTAAATAAGTTATAGGTGAGGTCAGACACCCTCGGGGGCTAAATAAGTTATAGGTGAGGGTCAGGCACCCTCGGGAGCTAAATAAGTTATAGGTGAGGGTCAGACATTCTCGGGGGCTAAATAAGTTATAGGTGAGGTCAGACACCCTCGGGGGCTAAATAAGTTATAGGTGAGGGTCAGGCATCCTCGGGAGCTAAATAAGTTATAGGTGAGGGTCAGACATTCTCGGGGGCTAAATAAGTTATAGGTGAGGGTCAGACACCCTCGGGGGCTAAATAAATTATAGGTGAGTGTCAGACACTATGGGGGGCTAAATAAGTTATAGGTGAGGGTCAGACACTATCGGGGGCTAAATAAGTTATAGGTGAGGGTTAGACACCCTCGGGAGCTAAACACCTCGTTGGTTACTCTCCCTCGGGGGCCTCATTTTTTTAAAAATATATTTTATTTTATCATTTGTTTTTAATCTTTAACACTGATTCATCGAAAAATTATATATAATTATTAATAAGTAATGTATAATTATTCTAAGATTTGACCCGAATATTTTTTAGAGTAAGGCCTTGAATTTCATATATCTTGGGACCTCACGAGGTGAAAGTCGATCTCAGGCTGAACTCAAGTCTAGAGTAAACTGTTATCTTCCCCTCTTATCCATATAAACTACCCCTTAACGTAACTCTCTATCTCGAGTGGCCTGCAGGTCTGGTACAGTGTGAACGTTACTGTAAAAAAAAAAGTAATATCTGTCCTATTATATAGCAGTGAATGCTGGACAATTTCTTCATACGTAGACAAACATGAGACTTAAAGCAACAGAGACTTGACTGTATAAAAGAATAACCGGGAATATCATGGTGAGAACATGTGAGCAATGATGAAGTTCTAAAAGAAATGAGAAAGAAAAGGACACTTATACTTAGGATCAGAAAGAAACGGTTGACATTTCTGCAACGAGGAAAGAATACTTAAAGAATTTAGTACACACTGGACTTATTGAAGGTAAAATTAGTTCTACCAGAACATTAAATTTAAGGTAAACGGTAATAAGGAAGCTAGAACAAAAGAGAGAAAAAAGTGATAGAACTTAAAACGGGACAAATCTAGCAACCATGCATGAAAATCAAATAAGCGAACGTTCTTGCCGTGACTACACATGGCCGTCAATGTTTGAATTTTGATCACTTATAATGTTATATTTCTTTCTTATTTTAATTATGTTTTATTTCACATTTTCCGAGATTTTCGAGTCCACCTGTTAACATGAAGAAGATCTGCGACGTGCAGTCAGAAGGGCCCGACTCGCTCAACCGCGTAAAACACCCAAACTCCCTTGGAGACTCCTACTCACGACTTTTCAGGAGTAGGCAGGACCTTCACAGCCATATCCGTCACCGTCCCCAGTGGTGTGAAAGGGAATTAGGATGACAATCCCGATGCGAGTGGGTGCCGACTATATAATTTCACACTAGGGTTGTGTTTAAGCTTTTAATGTCCTTTTTTTTTCACATTTACGGTGACCTAAATCAGTCGTGGCTATTTTTAGGTAGGATATAGGATTCCGGAACTAAAGCTAATGATGGACATTTTTTAGAGTTGAAATCGATAACTGTAACCGTAAGTTCTATGTTAAACGCTTCTTCTTCTCGGATTTTTCGTATGTGAGACTCTCTTGCACCTTCTTTCTTTCAAGTCAACTTTGAGCGTACGGCCATATCATGGTAAGACGTACGATTATCGAAATAAGCAATAGCAGATGTTGTAAGTTTGGGTGTGCGGTTGGCGTAATACATAACGGCTCGGAATCGAAAATCAGAGAAGCGAGTTCCAATTCCAGTCGTATTCATTATATTATAGGTGCTGTAAGTTTGGATGTGCGGTTGGCGTATTAGATAACGGCTCAAATTTGGAAAACAGAAGCGAGTTCCAATTTCAGTCGGATACGTTATATTCACTTACACGCAAATACCCTAGTTATAAATTCATATCCCCTCCCCCAAGCTATGGGTTAATTAGTTGGATATGTGTCAGTAAATCATTATTATCTCCAAAAACTTCTTACAACGTAAAAATATTTTCTGGCTTTAAATAACCTGTAAAAGGTTGATAAGCCATAAAAAATACAAAACAATTCAATCAATCAATCTATCCAGTAGAGTTAAAAAATGTAAATGCTACATCAATCGTTATTTTCTGCCTTCTTAGTTCCGGAACTTTTAGTGTTCTCTCTCCTTAATAATGTTTTCTTTTTCTCATATTCAATCGCACTCAATAACCCCTTTGCGTCTTAGCGGCTTTATTGCATTACTTTGGTTGAAATGATGAAAGAAAATAGATGTAATGTTTGGATTCAGAAACCAAACATTTTTTAAAAATTAACCAAAACAACCGTTCTCCCATTTCAAGAGAATTGTTACATTCTTAGTAAAAATTTAAGTTAATTTTTAATAAATATTTAACAACGTTTATTTCATATTTCAATTCAAGGTTGATATTCTAAGTCGTGTATAAAGGTTTACATTTCTCAGTTTAATTTCTAGTCTTCTACTGAAAAAAAGTCGTACGTACGTAATAATTTTCTCTTTAAAAACCCTCTTTTCGAAAACTCGAGTAAGAAAGCAAGCCTAACCAATTTGAAACTTTGAAACTACAAAGCAGTACATTATGAAAAATAATCTAACTGACCCTGATTTTCACCTTTGACCGCGGCTTCCAATTTCGGTGATCAGAGGTATGCGAGTGAGAGGTGATATGTGTATTTAAAAACCAGGGTCGACCGGAACTTAGAGATTATGACAGTGAACTCAATATCTGTCTTCGTGTCCTCACGCCTTTCTCGATTAAGAGAAAGGCAAGTGAGTCCCGAGTCTCTTCGACATCATCGAATGATGGCATTGTATATGCGGTAATCGATACGTAAAATGAAGGGAAACACAAGCGCGAGTCGGCAGAGAAGTTCTCACGCAAGTAAACGGACTCAGATTTGTGCACCAATCCGCAGATAATAAGAGTACTGTGCGTCAATAGATGCCTGTTCCAACTAGCGTGGACGTATACACACATTATGCAAACAGGTTTATGCATATATATATATATATATATATATATATATATATATATATATATATATATATATGTGTGTGTGTGTGTGTGTGTGTGTGTGTGTGTGGTTCAGTGGGTTTGTAAGAATTGTTTATACGTTATGTTAATGAACATTGTCCGTATACATTAAAACTCGCAGATAAATTACCTCAAGTATTGTTGTTACACTACTTGTACATATAATTACCCCATATATATATATATATATATATATATATATATATATATATATATATATATGTATACAAAATATAAACAGGCGTTTAACTATATACACGTTTTTAAATGTTTATACTTAATTATATATATATATATATCTTCAAAATATAAACAGGTGTATAACTATATATATATATATATATATATATATATATTTAATGTTTATACTTAATTACATATATATATATATATATATATATATATATATATATATATATATATATATATATATTATAATTTTATCATATAGACAAATATATTATAATTTTATTATATAGACAAAAACTGTTTACTCACTACAAAGATGCAACTTTGTTTTGGTGTATTTCATTTGCACCTCGATTGGTTGAATCTCGCCAATGGAGGTGCAATTGAAATGCACCGAAACGAAGTTGCATCTTTGTAGTGATAAACTGTTTTTGTCTATATGATAAAATTATAATAAATAATTATCGTCGTACTATCGGTATCGAGCTCTCTTTTGAATTAATGCTGTGAACGTTAGAATTTATATATTACTTTCGTATAAGTATAATTGTACCTCTGAGTTTTTTCGTAAAAATCATGATTTTTTTCATATGGCTCGTGAATAGTATAACCCCCATCTTCTTATCAAAATTAGTAGGCCTATCTTAGTCAAAAACTGCTGTACTAGACATCAGTCTGAACATAGTCTTCAATCTTTTTTTTTGTACAAAGTTACCCTAAAATGGTGAGAAAAACAACTTATCGTAAAATATCTGAAACGGAAACTTGTCTCCTAAGTTTCGTCCCTTTTGTCACTACATAAAAAAAACTTTATCCCCTTTGTTAAAATCAACAAAGATCTTATATAAATGAAGAATTAATAGATTGTTTCTGCTTTCAAATTTGCAATTATATTCATTTAGCAATTGTTTACATCGCCTTTCCAATGACATACTTTTGAGTCCGGATTACCGGTACATAATGCAGGGTGTCCAATGAGCTGAAGTACATACTTCGGGTTATGATAATTCAAGTCATTCTAAGAAGAAAGTACCCTATAGACATATGTTGATTTTTGCTTTATATTTTTTATCCTTTCACCCCAAGCAAGGTAATAACGCCACTAAGATTGAACGTTACTGAGCGTGAGATGATATATGAAAAAGGAAAACATTATTAACGGGCGAGAACAATAAAAGAAGAATTAAGAGGAAAGTATATCGTGATTGACATTGTATTTAATCTTTTGAAAATCCAAGTAGCCTGGAACGCATGAGGCCGGAAGTAAGTTACACCAGCGAGAAAAGAAACTGTTAGTATAGAACTTACGTTTACATCTAGCCATTTCAAATGTAAAATGTTGAGACCTTGTTGTCAATCTAGTAGTAAATTCATCAGAACAATTATCATGAAAGTATTTTTTGCTAGAATCTGAGATTGTTTAAATGTGTATTTTGGAGTGTTGCCAGAGCAACTCTCTGCTGCTTCTGGCCAGCGGGTGTTAGTTAACATATAATGATGGACATTACTATTTACATATAAAATTTACCTGTGTATACTGCAACCGGTCACCGAAAATGCATGATTTTTTAAGCTGTTCAAAAAATTATGTGTATATAGTGCGACTCCATATTGTTTGCGTATACAACTGATCATAAAAACTCGTACGATACTTTGGTTGAAAATTAATAGACGTTACTTTCAATTCTCAAGGAAAATGTTCATACGTTATGGGTTTTATTAAAATCCTAAAAAATGTCTTTTTAAAGAAACAGAAATTGGCAAAAGACTATGCAGCAATAGCCTGTGTCGAGAGAAAAAACATACTTTTGATAAATCGATTTTCGTTTTTGAAAGAATGTTTGTTAAATTTTTGTCGATTTCTTTTTATAAAATTATTCCCTGAAATTTTTCTTTCTTTTACGAAATTAATTTTTAACTTAAGTTAGAGAATAAAATTTATTCGTAGTTTCGCAATATTCTTTTTCTTGTCTTGTAAATGACCGTCAGCAAATGGTTGGAGAAACAATCATGTAGCTTTTCAAGGCTCATAGTGTTTTCCCATAAGCATTACATTAGTCAGATCTTATCGACTTCCAGATTTTAGGTTGACCGACGTTGATAGTTTATCGTATATTGTCTTTATTAGGCGGATTATACTCTTTGGGTCCATCTGTTTGATGTCGCATAACTTATCTATCTATCTTATCTGTCGTTGTCTGTGTTACTCGCGAACATACGTGTTGTTCATGAATAATGTTATAAAACGAGAAACAAACGCGGGCAAACTTTACGCCGAGGTAAATTCTTAATAACTTTTAATGTCTATTATGATGCCGTGTTATCAGTTCCGCTTATCTTTTTATTGGTTTCAAAATATTAAGCTTTTACAGTTGAAGACAAATCCTCTTTGAAAATGCTACATAAATTTACACAGCATAAATTGGTTTTGTTTCCTTAAACTGTTACTATCTATATCACAACTACACGAGAGATTCACTTATTCTTTGCGAAATTGTTGATTCTATTTTCAAATACATTTGAACAGCCCCAACAATAACGTTGGCACCGACTCGAAATTAGAATCATTTTTACCCCACTTCATACACCTTTCTCTCAACACCCCCATTAAATAAATAAATATATATATATATATATATATATATATATATATATATATGCATGAATTATGTGTGTGTGTGTGTGTTATGTCCATCATCAAGCCCGTCGCCAAACTGTTTTAAGATGGGGGACCGGTCTTTGTTTTGTTGGGGAGGGGCAAGTGCGAATAACAATTCACATCATTTTTCACACAGGTGGCGAAGGCAAATGATTTTCTGGGGCAGGTAGACACCCCCGGGCTTCCACTTAGCAAAAGTAATTTAATAAACATATTACATTTAATATATTTTACAGATAAAATATTTTATAACGAACTTTGAAGCCATAAAATAAGTAATAATTAACAGTAATTTTCTCTAAACACATACTCTTTCCCGTGCCAGGTACATTGGAAGGGGATCTAATAACTAGCGGATGGGCTAAATAAACAAAACGGTACCACTAGTGCCTTCTCCATACAAAGCTTCTGGAACTTTCTTTTGAATAGCTTCATCTGATCGTGGTTTTTATTCCAATGACATGCATAGCACAAAAGCCGTTCAGATAGATCTAAATTGGCATTTGTATATATCCGCTTTCTCAGATCAATGGTTAAAAATGGATTTGAGAGAGTGGAGTCTGTGGATTTTGTACTCAAATAACAAAAAAAAACTACATCATTTGAGGACATTCAATAGCATCAACAGATAAACTGGATATCACATGTAACTCGAAGTGAAAACAATGACAAATTAAAGGTTTTGACGTTCCACACTACTTCAAATAAATTTTTAGGAAGGAAACCCCCACCTGGAAAAAGCGACAACGGCTACTGAACTTGGAAAACCTATTTTCCTTAAAAATTGTTTTAAGAGAAAGATTTTATAAATTTCAACCGACGGCTGTTCGGTTAATGAGTGCCGAATGTTTCTTTATAAGGAAACAGCTGATATTACCATTACCATTACTGGTTACCGTATACACCTGAAAAAAGAAAACAATGGGAGTAGCCGGCCATTATGAGGGTATCATGTTGCAAACAAAATTTGTTGGAGTTTTGACAGGGCAGCTTTGATTGTAGTTTTTCAATAATTATAGTAAAATAATCATTAATCTTTACGTTCAAATGTTTTTTTTTCTTGCTTTGCTGATTACTCAGTATCTGAGTGGTTAAATTTGGCATCGACTTTACCCATTTAAAATGAGTGTAGATCAAACCCATGGGTTCTTAAGAAACGCATGAAATATCGCTATGCCGATGGAAATAAAAAGATTTTATCACGGCATGCCAATGTTATTTGTCCAGTTTCAGACGGGATATTTTTCTCGGGAAGATTTCCTTAAATCTAGACAACCAAGTTCTGTAAATATTGAGCTTCTACAATTCGCAGTTTAAGAAAATCATAAGCAAACTGCACGAGAATTAGCAAAATGGTTCGATACAAGTCACACTCTTGGCCTATGACACATACATGAACTCGGAAAACTTGGTTTCTAAACTTGGGCAGTAGGTCCCTCATCATCTGAATGCTTCTCTGCATAATTAAAGAATAGCTCTATGTTCGTCATTGAAAAATAGACTTGCTATCGAACTGTAGAATCCTCATCGGTGATGAAAAGTAGATTCTCTTTAATTATATCCAACGAAAACGACTGGTTAGCACTCACCGAAAAAGAGGCTCATGTGATATGAAGTGTCGTTTATCTTGATGTGCTAAGCCAAAATGAAATGCAGAGAAGTCATCAACTTGCCCCTCATAATTGTTGTTGTTGCCAGGTCCACCGTGGCCCGTGGTGGTATCACCTGTTAGGGTTCCAGCAATGAGCAAATAGTGAACCCCCAAACAGAAAGAAAACACTATGAAAGTATAAAAATACATTTTTATAGTAAAATTACCAGCAATACATTTTTATATATAAAAGAAATTACCAATAATAGAATTTTAAAGCAAAGTGACCAGCAATACAATTCTATAGTAGAATTACCAACAATACACTATTTACATTATTCGGACTATTGTCCTCATCTTTGTCGCGATATTTATAACAACGTTTCGAGAGTTGTGCGCTCCGGCCTTCTTCAGATGGTTGGAATGTCGAACTTTGTCGCCATATTTATTACAACGTTTCGGCCGTTGTGCGCTCCGGCCTTCTTCAGATGGTTGGAATGTCGAACTTTGTCGCCATATTTATTACAACGTTTCGGCCGTTGTACGCTCCGGCCTTCTTCAGGTGGTTGGAATGTCGAACTGAACCCTTTGTTTGAGCTAAATAAAGGGTTCAGTTCGACATTCCAACCACCTAAAGAAAGCCGGAGCGTACAACGGCCGAAACGTAGTATATGTGCTGATTCCTTAAGTTTACGAATTTTCCAATGATTTTCTTTGTCTAGGATTTCAACCTGATCCCACAAAATATAGAAATATAGAAAGATATGCAGCCTTTTGAAGTTATTTTTATGTCACCAGTATTGGAGTTGCACACCGGTCATTTGGAAAACTAATCAAACGTGTCTTCAGCAACAAAGATCTAAACGTAACACCTAAAATTATGGTCTGTAATTTCAAACTTGCTATATAGTTACGAAACATAGACACTGTATAGTGGCGACATCCAAAAATTAGAATGCTTTCACCAGCAAAAGCTTCGTTCAATCTTGAGCATCAAATAGAATTACCATGTGATCAACACCGAAAACCTGGAAAAAACTAAGTCACAATATCGAAGAGATGATCATTAAATACCGTCTTCGAAGGCTAGGACATGTAGCAAGAATAGAAAAAAATAAAGGTTACCACTTCAAGTCTTATTTAGTGTGCTCATTTCAGGGAAAAGACCACGAGGTTGCTCTCTTTGCAGATACAAGGACCTGCTAAAAAAGAAAACAAAACCACTGGACTTGATTCTAAATCATTTGGAATACAAGCGAAAAGCCGTACCAACTGGCGATGTTCCATCTTCATCGGAACGAAAAACTTTGAAGCTACCAGAAGAGAAAAGGAAGAAGGCAAATGACAAGAGAGATCGTCCTCTACCAACATTACTATGCAGTCAATACCAATGCAAGAATTAGTCGACTAAGTTATCAACTCCGTCATCATAAAGGAAGCGATCCGAAAAGACGAAATTAAATTTTTGGTTAAGAGATGACGCCGACAACACCAATTTTAACTGAATATATCGTCTAGTAAACATAGTATTTTAAATGGACAAACAATTTAGATTTAAAAATTTGATCACCGTAAACGTAGCGACGGGTACAGCACTAGTATTTATTATATTGAATAAAACACAAAACCATTTATTTTCTTCTGGATTTTCTTTTTAAAGGGGCGGATAAAAAAATCTAAGGTTCTCGCGAAAAATCTTTAAATAACCCAAAGAAAATAAATATCCATTTCTATTGAATCAGGATCGTTGTGCCTAAGTTTCACATTTCTTGTTCTTATTATTTTATGGCCTTTACGACAACTCACAGATTGACAAAGAAACGGATAATAGTCATAGCCTTATAAATTGTATAAATTAAGACTTACGTCCCATCATGTCTTTAGGGGAACAGCAATTTCGTCATCTTCTTTCTTCCCGCAATTGACCGACGCCGTCATCTTAAACGCGATCAAATGTTATGGCGAAACACACTACAGGTAAGTGCTATAGAAACCCACCCGATTTTAGCTGTCGAGTGTTGAAGCGGTGATGGATCGACGTTCGAGCATGGTCGGGGGTACAATAATGCTGCGTGTGCTCCACGTGTGGTCGGATGGCGGGTAGATTTACAATTTATGACGAGTCGCTCTCTACTGTGCCATCGCTCGTTTCTTCCGCATAGAAACTGTTTACCCCTTCACAGATACAAACACACACATGGGAGGTGTGCTAAAATTTAAAGGCAACTGGTGAAAGTATATCTTGGTGCACACATAGCGGAACTTTGGCTTCATATTTAATATATATTTGAGTGGGTATTGTAGGTTTTTGAATGATTTCTATATATGTATCTTCTTTAGGTAAATATTGGCGTCTTCAGATTCTTAATGCTCTCAGATAGAAACCTATAATAATTCCAGATTTAATTTTAGGAAAGACATTCAAAAACCTACAATACCCATATCAGATCCTCAAACACTAATAGCATTAATATTTCTGAAGCAGGCATTTATAAAATAAATTGCCAAAACTGTTCCTCCCAAGATATTGGAGAAACAAGCAGAAATTTTTAAAAAATGCATTTATGAGCACAAAAGAGACCTCGCAAAAACAACTTAACTAAGTCATACATAGAAATAAATTCAACCACAATTTTGATTTTAAAAAGATACACTCATAAAATAGAAAATAACTCACTCAGAAGGAAAATCCTCGAGAGTGCCGGCATTGAATAATATCCAAATATTAATCTACGCCCAGGCGTTTTCCCTATTTCACCTTTCCTAACGGAATTACTACTATCCTAAACAAACGTACACAACTGTATCAAGAAATCAAAAGAAAATGGTTGAATCGTTCAACACAATAATAAAAACAATATTTCCACACCTGACAGTAATATAATAGCGTTTTCTAAATTCTTCCAGTTGCTAAGGACATTTTGTTTTGTTATTAATAGTTACTCTGTTTTAAAAAATTCATTTCGTTTTTGCCTTGAAAAAGTCCACATTGGACGAAACGCGTTGGCTAAGATTGCAGTTTTCCTATTGGCTTTTACATTTATAAATATTGTCTTTTTCTATCGGTTAACTCTGAGAAAATTTTCATATATATATATATATATATATATATATATATATATATATATATGTATGTAAAAAACAGACGGATAGAAGGTGTGTGAACGCGCGTGCATACGTATATTTGTTTGTGCGAGAAAACATTATTCCGTGAACAAAATAGACGAACGATCTGTGTGTTGACATTGCGACTTGGAAATAAGTTCTCTACACAATCCAACATCGAATACAGCAACCAATTGCGTACGTATACACGCAACGAAACAGTGATGCGTATATACACACAGTCCCATACTGTTCATATATGTTTATGTGTGACCTGCAATGCTTGAACGTGCGTGTATGTATGTCTGTGCAGGTATGAGTGGCGTTCCGACGACAATTTTCCCCCTCACTACCAGAAAACACCGATATATGCAACGATAAATAAATCCCCCTCCACCAAAAAATTAATCAGTTTGTCTGACGATCGCAAAGAGCGTAAAACCCAAGGTCACAAACTCACATCAATCCAACTATATATATATATATATATATATATATATATATATTAAAAAATATACATAATACCTTACATTGATTTACAGCTCTAAGTTTCATGCCAACGCAATTAATATATTACATAGCTCTGTTATTTATCAGTGAGCACTTTTTAACTATATATATATATATATATATATATATATATATATATATATATATATATATATATATATATAGCGTTCGTATACAAATATATATATATATATATATATATATATATATATATTTGTATACGAACGCTTGCTCGTACATTTACCTATATTTATCCAGTTGGTTATATATATATATATATATATATATATATATATATATATATATATATATATATATAGAATGCGATCGATAAACTGTCGTCTAAATTATGCGAAAATGAAAATACCGCTGATATCTCATTTTAACAAATATATTTACCAGAATTACACAAAAATATTTTGAAATACTAATGAGTAAATTTATTCAATTAAATCGCCATTGCCTTCAACTACGGCCACCAGACGAGTTCAGAAACTGCATCTTTTCTGGACGGTCTCCTCTTAAAAACATTTGATGAATGCTGCCATAATCCTTGCCTTCAGTTTCTCATTAGTGTTACAAGGAGTTTTGTTGGTCTCTTGATCAACTGTGTTCCACACATAATAATCAAGGGGGTTGCAGTCTGGGGAATTAAGTGGCGACATGCAAGGGGTGATATTGTCGCAGAAATTGTCTGACAGCCGAAACTGGGATCTACTGCTTGTGTGGTATGGTGCAGAATCCTGTTGCAAGATATAGGGTCTTCTAGCAGCCACCCTCTTAATCCAGGACATCAGTACCTCCTCAAGGCACTTGTAGATCTCCGTGTTGCGTCTGAGATCCTGTGTAAAGATGAATGGAGGTATAACGTCGCAATCACTAGTGATCCCTCTAAACACCTTCGTAATCACCATTAAACTCATCCATCCCTCTCTGAATCCTCTGCACTGTTCTCAGATTGACACGCAAAAATTCTGAAGTGTTCGTGTTAGAGCTTTCGGCCAGAATACCAAGCAGAAGCGCAAGTCCTTTCCAAATTTTTAACGGTTCTCTTTTTTTCGCAGACGGTGCCTAACTGGCTCTACTATAGTGTGCAGTCGACAAAATCAAATACAAACAACGCGCCTGCGTCGAATTAAAAATGGCGACAATTTACCCGACGCGCCCTGTATACATTTAGTGCATATTTACAGTTATATTGTATATAATATTGTATATAATATTGTATATAATATTGTATAGTATTGTATATAATATATTGTATATAATATTGTATATAATATTGTATATAATATTGTATATAATATTGTATAGTATTGTATATAATATTGTATAGTATTGTATATAATATATTGTATATAATATTGTATATAATATTGTATAGTATTGTATATAATATATTGTATATAATAGTGTATATAATATTGTATAATATTGTATATAATATTTTATATAATATTGTATATAATATTGTATATAATATTGTATATAATATTGTATAGTATTGTATATAATATATTGTATATAATAGTGTATATAATATTGTATAATATTGTATATAATATTGTATATAATATTGTATATAATATTGTATAGTATTGTATATAATATATTGTATATAATAGTGTATATAATATTGTATAATAGTGAATAATATTGCATATAATATATTGTATATAATAGTGTATATAATATTGTATAATATTGTATATAATATGTATATAATATTGTGTATTTAGTGCATATTTACAGTTATATTGTATATAATATTGTATATAATTTTGTATAATATTGTATATAATATATTGTATATAATATGTTGTATATAATAGTGTATATAATTTTGTATAATATTGTATATAATATATTGTATATAATAGTGTATATAATTTTGTATAATATTGTATATAATATATTGTATATAATAGTGTATATAATTTTGTATAATATTGTATATAATATATTGTATATAATAGTGTATATAATTTTGTATAATATTGTATATAATATATTGTATATAATAGTGTATATAATTTTGTATAATATTGTATATAATATATTGTATATAATAGTGTATATAATATTGTATAATATTGTATATAATATATTGTATATAATATTGTGTATTTAGTGCATATTTACTCTTATAAGCACACATACACGCAAAGATGTAGATACGTCAATGATGAAAATCAAATGTCTTTTACGAAAAAATCTGTTTCAACATAATCTTCTTTGTCAATGCGCTTAATCCACCGATTATCTACGAATGACAATATAGATTATTATATATTTAAATTTTTGATCAAAATCGTATGGATCACCATAGTATGCATCTCTCATTCTATCTATCTATCTATCTATCTATCTATCTATATATATATATATATATATATATATATATATATATATATATATATATATATATTAAAAAGAAGAGAGAAACCGCAAACGTTTTCGGTTGCAATGTGGATATTTTTTAAATATTATATTATGCTTTATTTTCCATAATTTTACAACACGGGTTTTGGGTCTCGCGACCTTCTTCAAGCAAAGAGTGGATATTTCCACATATTCAAATGAATTAATTTTACTTATGTTTTTCGATGTTAAAAATTATTTTTTTGTGTGTGGTAGTGACACAAATGTCCTTCTTGGACTGTCTATATATATGGAAATAAAATCACTATTGTTAATAACTTTATTAATTATTGGTCAATTTTTACTTTTGAAGAGTAGAATGGTAGAAGTACGGTATAGTGTTAAAATTCTACCTTCTGCAAATTTTCTTCCAATCTGGATGTTGAAGGATGACTGCTTCCGTGGGTATCTACCACAGATACCGTGCTCATCAGCTTGAAAGATAATTTTTGATGGTGTCGTCATCTAATGGAGCGCGGGGTCCAAGAATACTGCGCCACCATCTCTGCACTTGCAGTGACAGACAGTCATACTTCGTAAAGAGATGCGAGCTGAGCAAGCTCATGTAGTGTCAGGTGTTGTGTTATTTTTGCCTACGTTTGTGACTCTGAAAAAAAACACATATATTAGCAATGATATTCTACTACTGTAGGGATCACGAGATATTTTATTTCATACAAATCGAGTCATATTTAAAAAGAATCATAAGTACATTACAATAGGAAGTTTCTTTTCCCCCAAAGCTATATATATATATATATATATATATGTATATGTATGTGTGTGTGTGTGTGTGTGTGTGTGTGTGTGTGTGTGTGTGTGTGTGTGTGTGTGTGTGTGTGTGTGTGTGTGTGTGTGTGATAAGATAAAAATAGAAATAGTGAACGTTTATCACTCTAACATGTTTTGTTTTTATATTTTAGATATTAGCGTGATAAACATTTCCCATCATTCGGTTGGCTTCTGATTCATATTTTATCAGTCAGTTATGTGCCATGCGTGATACATGACTGACGAGGCAGATTTTTCCGGCAGTAGATTGCGATTTCTTTCTGTGGTAGACCAGTTGCCATCCTGCTATTTATCCACAGCTGGTGGGAGTAGAATAGGATTCATACCTTTCTAAGGTTATTAGCACGTAAGTTAATGTAATGGATTCGACTGGAATTCGAACTCGGATTTCCGATTCCTTAATCCGAGCCGCTATTCCTTACTCCGCGATACTTATATATATATATATATTGTTAGGATATTTGTGTACCGTATGTGCTAGTGAGCCAACCAAAATGAGCTGACTCATTTTATAGTTCGCCAATAGAAGGTTAACCAATCAGAAGACTAAAAATATTCAATCCGACGTGTATAAAGGCGGCCATTTTCGTTTCTCTCCAAATACCAACTGCCGACCTCTGATACCGATGACCAGAAGAACTACTGAACTACGCTCTGCTACTTTCTCCGAATATTCACTGCCAACCCCTGATATGGAAGACCTTAAGAATTATTGAACAGCTGCTACTAGATATTGGTGTTGTTTCATTGAACAAATTACTTACTACATTGGATTCTACATTCAAACTACGGTGAACATGTATAACATATATATATATATATATGTGTGTGTGTGTGTGTGTGTGTGTGTCTGTGTGTGTGTGTGTGTTTGTGTAGGTGTGTGTGTGTAAATAAATAAGCCTGTAACACGACGATGAAAGAAACATTTTTTTAGGCAATATTTATTTTACAACATAAATTTCTTTCATATGAAGGCACTTCATCCAACGACTCGCCATTACGCACACATATCGTATATTCTGTTGTGTAATTTTCAGATTAAATATCAGATAACAAATATATGTTTGGGTATTGATATTGATCGACTCTGGTATATATGATTGATTCAAAAACTTACAGCATTTGTATTAAATAGGATCTTTTATGGGTATAAATTCATTGCATTATTATTATCATTATTATTACGTCATCGTCAAAGGGATTATTTCTCTTTGATTTTTAGGATTTTACTCAACATTTAAGCTAAATTGTGTATGATATCATAAAAGTACGATTTCAATAAATTCTTCAAGAACTATTGCGGTATCTAAATTTTTGGAGATACTAACCAAAATGACTAAGGTAATGGAAACGGTAATAACAGATGTTTCCCCCTATGGAAAGCTTCACCATTCAATACCTGAACAACCAGTGCTACTGTCTTGTTGAAATTTCATAAATAGGTTTCTCAAGTTCGCTTACTGTTATTGCCCTTTCCAGTGATGAAAAGTTCTTCCTTCCTAACCTTTTGTCTGAATTAGGGAAAGAAAGAAGAAAGAAAAAACAAAGACAGGTGTATGAAAGAAAAGAAAAAGTAAAAATAGATTAAGGAGATATTAAAAACATTGACTGATTCATTTTCTACGACTTATCAACCGTTTGCAGGTTATTTAAAGCCAGAAAATATTATTAGATTGTAAGATTTTTTTAAACATAATAATGATTTAGTAATACAAGTCTTGGCAATCTTTAACTGTCCGGCTCGCAATAATACGGTGTGTCAAAAGGACGTATTTTTCCATTGACACGGCTATTATTTTAATTATCTTCATATCTTTGGCAATGTTTGTTGTTTTAAAAAGCGATGGTTAGATTTATACATTTTCATTGTTCTTGGAGAATTTACAACATTATTAAACATTATTTATTTATGAGATTGTTTATTTACAAGAATAACTGTTTATGTACAACATTCTAAAAATGCGAACCAACTAATAAAATGCAATGTTTATCATTTATCAATTTATGAAGAAATAAATCTGAAAATAATCTCTTTTATTCACAAATTTATAAAAGAAAATGTCTGCCAAACGAGAAAGTTTAATTCAACAAATAACGATGTAATTATTCATTTTCCGGGCATTTCATTCATGTTGCAATACATTGATATATTTATAAAATAATGAATAAAAAAATTGTTTTCATAGTTATTTATAAAATGATCTCTATCTATAAAAGGCAGGATGTATGTGTGTGTGTAACGAACGCACGGTCGCAATTTTCGACGGATTTGCACCAAAAGTTACATGCACATGCTCCAAGTTAGTGGAAAGGCCAAGACCGACTTTGCATTTCCCAACTCCCATCGATAGTGAAAATAATCGATTTTTTCATGCTTCTACGGTAGTTTTCATGTAGTTTGCGGCCATTTTCTACTGGCCAGAGTGAGAGCCTATAGCTGGCTGACACGAATGGGCAGGAAGATTCTATTGGCCAGCGTGAGAGCCAACAGCTGACTGACACGAATGTTAACTAGCATTCTAGCATGCAAAAAAAATCGATAGCTGCATTCGTCACAAGTGGGAAAAATTTAAATCTGCATGGCGCTTTACTCCAATTGGCTCATTCGCTTGCTTAACCTCAACGCAGAACTGGGTTGGGTGTGAAAAAGTATTTGTTGTTAACATTCTTTTTTCATTCGGTTTTTCCAGTTACGAGTCCTTTTTTAAAGCTGATCGTTTTGTGTTCATTTTGTTTAGTTCTTTTTTCGTAACAGATTTAATGTTTAGTATAGAGCTTAGAAAAAATTCGCAGTGTGAGATAGGCAAGAAGTAAGGCATGTAGCAACATCAGCACGGCAAAGGGCATTCCTTTAAAGGCAAGGAAGGGCAAAAATATTTTGAGTCAAGTGATAGCGATTGCTGTATGAATCGTACGATTTTTGAATCAAGCACGGGCAACGCCGGGCCATGCTGCTAGTATATAATAAATAGAGGAGGCAGGGTGGATTAATGGATAGCGGCTCGGATTGAGTAATCGGAGAGCCGAGTTTGAATTCCAGTCGAATCCATTAAATTAACTTACGTGGGGAAAGGTAAGAATCTTCTTCTTCTCTCCCAGCTATGGGTAAATAGCAGGACAGACCGGGTTTTATAGCCTTGAATGGCAACTGGTCTACCGCAGAAAGAAATGGCAGCCTACTGCGGGAAAAAAATCTGCCTCGTCAGTCATACATGATCGAGTAAACGTCTATGGTGCATAACTGACTGATATAATAAATATTGCATTGTAAAAGGGTTTCCATATTTTGTAATATTTCAATAAAAAAAATTCTTTTCGCGTTTATTGCTATATAAAATAATAAATAATAAACTTATAAAAGCTAAGTAATAAATATCGCATTGTACTTGGTTCAGATATTTTTATAATCTTGTATATAAACATTGCCGGGAGAGTGAAGAGGTGTCAAAGAAGTAATTGTCCTTTTGACACACCGTTTTTTACGGAGCACGAAAGTTAAAGTCTGCCTAAGTATTACCAATTAACCCGTAGCTGGGGGAAGAAGGAACGTATCGAGACCTTTCCCAAGGGTATTTACACGTAAGTGAATATAAAGAACCCAAATGGAATTGGAACTCAGCTCTCCCATTAACAATTCCGAATTATTATCCATTGCATCACACAAGATTACAACACTTCGTATTCTCAAGTGGTCGTCAATCTAGGTATTGACCATGCTCGACGTTGCTTAACTTGAAAGAAAGAAATGAAGGAAGAAGAATTAAGAAGCAAAGATGGATAATAAGCGAGAGGGAAAGACAGGATGAAAGGCGATAAGTTAAAAAGAAAGAAAGAAAGAAAGAAAGAAAGAACTAAAAACGAAAGAAAGAAAAACAATCAAAGAGAGAAACAAGAAAGATAGAAAGGAAAGAAAAAGAAATAGGATTAGAGGAAGGGGGTATATAGAAGAAAAGAAGAAGAAAATAGTGAAAAGATCAAAGAAAGAAATGAGGAAGACCCAAAGAAAGATGGTTAATAAATCAGAGAGAAAGAAAAACTGGAAGAAAGAAATGCGAGAGGCTAAAAAAAAAGAAAAAAGGAAAAAATGAGGTGAAATTGAAAAAAAAAAGAAAAAAGAAAAAGATAAGAACAAAAGACAAAAAGGACAATAGTATAAAAGAAAAAAATTAGAATAAAAAAGGAAACAAAGAAAATCAAAGACGTTAGTTATATCCAGTGACAAGACCCAAAGAGTTGTGAACCAAAAACTTGAAAAGTTGAGTTAAAGGAAAATAACTGAGACATCCGGAAGGGGCACGGCACGTGAAACTAGAACAATTTACTCAGGTGGACGAAATAAGGGGTTCGGTTCGAAATTCCAACCACCCGAAGAAAGCCGGAGCGTACAACGGCCTAAACGTTGTGAATATGGCAATGAAGATGAGGATAGCAGTCCAAATAATGTAAATAATCATAATACCTCACCTCAGAGATATAGACAGAAATTTAGTAAATGTTTACAAATTTATGAATAAAAATTATTTTTTTAAAGTTTTTACATTTATTTCTTTATAAATTGCTGAATGATAAATATTGCATTGCATTAATTTTAATTGTATTAGTTTTAATTGTATTAGTTTTAATTATATTAGTTTTAATTATATTAGTTTTAATTGTATTAGTTTTTATTGTATTAGTTTTAATTGTATTAGTTTTTAGAATGTTGTAAATATAAAAATGATTGTAGTAAATGAAGAATCTAATAAGTAAACAGTGTTTAATATTTTTGTTGCAAATACATTTTTTTTGTTATTAAACAAGAAAAAAAAATGTATAAATACACTTCATCATACGTTTAGGTTTAAATCCAATTCTAATCCTCGCTTTTAAACATTGCCGAAAAGTGAAGGCAGTTAATAAGCGGTGTCATGGGAAAACCCGTCCTTTTGACACTACGTCTTATCGTGTTTGCCGGGTTGGCAAACTGTAAAAAAAATATAATTCTGTAGGAAGATCAATTTTCAATGAATTTAAATAGCAAACAGGATGCTTCTGTCGACTTTTATAAAATTTAATAAAAATCCCTTCGATATTGCTTATCTAGATTGCTTAATCTATAGTAATATGAAAAGAATTAGGAAAAAGAAAACTTGCCTCTGTGCCTATTCTAACACTCTACTCTGTTAGTATTTGCCGTCTAGCATGAAACAGCCTGTCACTTCTGAGAGTTGTCTTCAATGTTAAATTATATATATTATATATATATATATTAAACTAATAATTATACAACCTCGAATAGCACAACTTGCAAGTATATCAAAACAAATTGGTATCCGAGGAAAACATTGGAAAAAAAGAAAGAACTGGAAAGGTCTGAACAGGGCGAAAAAATCGCCCAGTGCTTTAAGTTTCCAAATAAAAATAAACAAGCGAGTAACTAAGGTAAAACGTAGAGTGCTCATTACGCACAATTTGTAGAACAAAGATAAATAAAATAAATCCTAAAGAGCCAGGAACTACCTACCTAGGTTTCACCGGAACGGATCTTCAGGGTAATCTGGCTAGATTACCCTGAAGATCTGTTTGGGTGAAACCGAGGAAGGTAGTTCCTGGCTCTTTAGGATTTATTATATATATATATATATATATATATATATATATATATATATATATATATATATATAGAGAGAGAGAGAGAGAGAGAGAGAGAGAGAGAGAGAGAGATATAAAGAAAGAGAGTGACAATAGCTTGACATTATTATATATATATATATATATATATATATATATATATATATATATATATATATATACATTATTCGGAGTATTGTCCTCATCTTTGTCGCCATATGTATTACAACGTTTCGGCCATTATACGCTCCGGCCTTCTTCAGGTGGTTGGAATGTCGAACTGAACCCTTTATTTCGCTCACTGGGGTAGACTGTTCTAGTTCCACGTGCCATATTTAATGGATGTCAGTTATCAGTTATCTCCTGTTAATTTTTCCCTCTGAAAGTTCTCCACTGCCTTAAGAAGGCCGGACCGTACAACGGCCGAAACGTTGTAATAAATATGGCAACAAAGATGAGGACAATAGTCCGAATAATGTAAATAATGTGCATAATACCTCATCTCAGAAATATAGACAGATATATATATATATATATATATATATATGTATATATATATATATATATATATATATATAATCAACCTTGCACCAATGAAAAGTGCAATTATACAAAAACGAGATATATAAACAGTCACTTGCTGATACCTACTGACGCCATGAATATGATATATGTAGATCATATTTGATATATATATGATATCATATATGGTATATATGATATCATG
>OZ038480.1:35371865-35399365 GCA_964036315.1 Acanthosepion esculentum | reverse complement strand
ATTAAATATTTATTTCACATTTAATATATATACATATAAATTTAAAATTTGTTTATATATATACATACATATATATATAGAGAGAGAGGGGGAGATAGATAGATAGATAGATAGACAGACAGATAGATAGATAGACAGATAGACAGATAGATAGATAGATAGATAGATAGATAGATAGATGTGTAAGTGAGTGTTTGTGTGTGTGTGTGTGTGTGTGTGTGTGTGTGTGTGTGTGCGCGCGAAGTGAATGAAAGAGAGTCGATAATTACTAAATTTTTCTATTCATTCTTTTGCCTACTGCTTAATTTTCCAATTCAGTTACTTCTTAATTTCGAGGTTTCATCTTGGGTGAAACCCGGTATCAATCCATCGCGGAAGTACCAAATGAAATTGCAACCGTCTCTTTGGTCCCTCTCTTTTCGGATAGTTTCTTCTACTCTTACTTCCTTTGTTTCCTTACAATTATCATTATCATTATGCGTGGATACACTGGGTAAATAGCCGCGGTAACGCCACGTAAAATCATTCTCATGAATCTTTCAAAATGTCTGTGGCTATGCCATCGTCACCTGTGCTTTTTCTACGTTTCATATTCCTAAGTGCAGACATTATTTCGGCAGTTTTTTTTTCCGTTAACACATCACTGAAATCTACCAAAATAATTGTTAATGACACTTATTTTCGAAGTGTACATCCTTAACATCTTAATTTCTGTATTTATTAAATTCTCTGTTTTTGTCTTTTGATGCTAAGATTTCTTGTTTAGTTATGTAGGCTTCAGATCAAAAATACCTTTATAAGGCATGAATCCATATCTTCTTCTTCTAACTATGGGTTAAATAACAAAACTGACTGGACTCCCTGCTTTGATGTGGCAACCAGTCTAGATAAAGAGAAAACGCTGAATTTTAAAACCAGTCTGAAGAGGGATGGACTCCGTCAGTATATCTTGCCCTAGGCACATCACAGCTTCTATGGCGACAGTACATGTAGTAGTTCTATGATCTTAATAGTATACAGGATTCGTTACGTGACGGGACGATCGCTTCAAATAACAGTTCTTGAATTTACACTGAAAACGACGTTTGTCGCACACAATTTCATGCAGCCTAGTTGCCGTCAGACTGTTCTTGTATTCCTCGGATTGCTTTATTTTATGAAATTATGAAAGAGAGAGAGAGAGAGAGAGAGAGAGAGAGAGAGAGAAGTAGAGAGAGAGGGAGAGAAAGTAAGAGTGAGAAACAAAGAAATTAAAGGAATAAATGAGATAATCTTTTTTCGGACGGAGGTCGATGGTGGGGGAGCGAGATAAGTGAGAGTGATTTCCTCCCCTGTTTTTCGCAGCTCACTGCCTGTGCATCGCGACGCGGCCGTCATCTTGGAGAGATGGAAATGGCGGTTATCTGTCAACTTATCGAGTGACAAGCGACAACGCCTAACACTGTAATTATATGCCGACATATATCCGCTCATCGAAGCCACTTGTCTGAGACATCCGACTCACACCTTTAAACCCGCACGGGCGAACGATCACTCTCACGCCCACACATACGCATACACCGCTGTATACCCGCGCCCGAAACGATGAACAGATAGACCGATGCATATAAACAGGTTGAGATATGCCGGTGAATACACTGGTGTATGCGAACAAATTGACACAAATTATGAGAGGTTTTCAAGGACTTAGACTAAAATCTGATGACCCAAAACAACAAGCAATAACGAAAAAAAAAAAAAAGAAGCAAGCGAAGCGGGTTCGATCGCGTTGACCGGCTTTATTTACTCGCTGTCATTGTTTGAAAGGACACGAACTGAGGATTTTCTCGTCTATGTTTATAAGTATACAAAAACAAATTTCTATAGTGAAAGATGATATTTAAAAAAAAAAAAATGACAAGAAAACACGAAATTCACACACACACACACACACACACACACACACACATCCCACTCGCTCTCACATATAACCTGTATAACAGCAAAATTGTCCAAATCGTATAAAATCAAAATCGACTATTTGTTAAATTAAGCTTTCAATCGTTCTATCTTAGAAATGATTAATGATATCTTACCGGAATTCACCGAGGTTTTTATAACTCTACTATTTGGACTCTACTTTGAGCAATATAAGTGAATAATTATTCTCCAAGCATAAGAGAAGAATCGTGATGAAATCGATCATAATCGAAAATGACATGTTCATCAAAAATTAATCATAGCTAAGGATCGAAAGTCCATGAAGGATTGAAATAATGTTCAAATGTATATATATATTATTCCAGGATTATTTTCCAATTTATTCAAAATGATCTTCGCTCTTTCTAACACACACACACACACACACACACACACACACACACACACACACACACACACACACAAGCATATATATATATATATTTCTGTAATTTTTTATGAACTTTCGTCTATGGTATCTAGACTTTATGAATTTAAGTGCAGTAATAGATTGGCGAAAAGATCTCACCCTTTTACAGTCGAGCTGGCTAGATGTAACCGCAAGTTCTATGCTAACAGTTTCTTCCCTCACATTTCTCGCTTCTGGAACCCTCTTCCCTTTTCTTGCTTTCCGATCAACTTTGATCTTCAAAAATTTAAATGCAATGCCAATCGTTATATTGTCTCTTCTTAATTCTTCTTCTTTTATTGTTCTCTCTCCTTAATGTTTCTTTTTTCACATTCTCTCACACTGAATAACGGCTTGTGTCTTAGTGGTTTTGTTGCCTTTGCTTGGGGCGAAATGATTTTAAAAATAGTAATTTAATGACTTGGAAGATGAATTAATTAATTAGGAATTTGAGAAAGAATTGAGTATACCCAGATACAGTATTACAGGAGTCTATGGGGACACTAAGAGAGCTCCTGCAAAATTTTTTCACTTCAGTTCCAGGAATAGGCATCAGATATCTCATGTGAATATACAGATGTATGAAATAATAATAATAATAATAATAATATATATATATATATATATATATATATATATATATATATATATATATATTAATAGCCGAGAAAAATAACAGCACTCATGGCCTGACGATTGCGTCTCGCATGAAACAGACTGTCGCCTCTAAGTGTTGACTTCTATGTTCACTTATATATATATATATATATATATATATATAGATGTATGTATTAGAATCCCTGACAACCGGATTAAGAAGGCCTACCGGATATGAGGAACTGATTATAAAGTCCGGATATGAGGGGTTATATTTAGATTAAGATAAAAGTACTGAAATCAGGTTTAACATTTATTTTCAATGTTTTATAGTAAACAAAATAAGCTAATGGTGAGTGAAATATAACGGAACTGATTTTAACGAAAAAGAAATAAATTATGTAATGTTAATGAAAATTCATTAAATTAAGTATGCCACGTATGCAAAACAAATAATGTAACGAGGATTTTTGATGCTATACGAGGCATGGTTCTCGTGGCTTCCGATCTTAATTGTTTTGTCTTAGCGAATTAAGATAGACTCTGTGTTGTTATGGATAATGTGAAGTCGGAGAGACGAATTAGAATTTCAGTCGAGTTCTACTATCGGCTAGGTGTTATATAGCACGACAGACTGTATCCTATAGCCTTGGTTTTTAACCACTCTACCGTAGAAAGTAGTGGCAGCCTATTGCCGGAATTCTTTAGCCTCGTCAGCCATGAATCGAAAAAAGACATGGTCGTCCAAGCGTGCATCACGCATCGCACCTAAGGAAGGAACGGTAAATATATCGCCCAGTACCATAGATGTGCTTGTCAGTTACCCAACCGTAACCAGTTGTGCATATCACTTAAAGAGCTGACGTACTCTGTTCATGAACGGGGGGGGCGTTGCGAGAGCATTATGGCCGAGTTTGGAGAAGGCTGTTTTTAGTTTGAAGGCCGGGACAGATAAGGGAGATGGTAGTCACACCTAGAGGACTGGTTACACTCTCAAACAGAGCCCGTGTGAATAGAATTGGTTAACCGACCTTAAGGTATTTCTAAGTGGGCCACACTTACAAAAGTATGCTTTACTTTTATCAAAACCTGTCATCTTATTACGCACATTTGGCTGTGATGCATGTACCGTGTATACCCTTATCAAACTGAATGCCATTATGGCTATATTGGACTTACTATATTTGTACACCAGCGTCATTTTGTTAGTGTGATGCACTCGAACTAATAGTAATAATAATATGTATTTACTCACCCCCGCCCACTAGGTCAGGTTGTTACACAAGGTCGGTTTAATGTAGGGAGCCCGAGGGCGTACACCCGGGCTAGGAACAAAAATTCCCGAGCCCCCGCAACCGTCGGTTGCGCTGGCTTCGGTGAGTGCACTGCCCCCTCTCTCTAGTGCAATGAGAGGTCACGGCCTCGAGCAGCTGTTCCTCAGGGCCGGCACCTCTCTGTATAATTTTCCTCAGTTGGGACTCTGTACTTTGACGGAGTCGCACCTGAGTGCACTCTGCCCAAAGACAGAGACGCAACCGAGAGATGATAAATAGGGTGTTACAAAACACCCGAGAGAGCAATTTACACATGTGTGAATAATAATAATGATGATGATGATGATAATAATAATAATAATAATAATAATAGAAGGAGTTGTTATGAAGGGTGACTGTAGCCCTTATTATGACAGCACAATACCAATGTCTTCCAACTAATAACTACAACGCTAAAGTCAATAAAAATGGCTCAAATCGCGTCTATCTCTTATTCCATAAATTTGATGAAACTGTTGGCCACATAGTACCAGGAAGTCCAGTCCATGCCGAGAAAAAATACATTATTAAACATGAAAGGCTAGCACAATATACATCAATTGTCCTGACTGTTTGGACTACGGTATTGTCCCAGATACTTGGTAAAAACACCACTCGAATGATGTCGCAAATATTGATGGAGTAACTATGCTGTGGAATTTTCCAATCCTCACAGACAGGAAAATTGATGCAAATAGACCAGATATAGTTATAAAATATTTCAAAAAAGGAACTGGTTAACTTTAATGCCTCAAAAACAAAACTGCTCTCTATTACCCACCACAGAGGACCCTCCCTGCCTCTCATTAGAATGTCTGATGCTCAACTCCACGAGAGCACCTCTTTGCGACTGCTTGGTCTCACACTGTCCGCTGACCTCAGATGGAATAATTACATTGAATCAATAGCTTCATCTACCGCAAGGAAAGTTGGTTCTCTGTGTCGCGTCAGAAAGTTTTTCTCGCCCGAGTCCATCCTTCAAATCTATAAATCAACCATTCGCCATTGCATGAGATTTTGCTGTCATATGGTCTGGAGCCCCCGCTGCTTGTCTTAGGAACCTCGATACAATCCAGAGACGAATACGCAATGTAGTTGGCCCTGATCGGGCATCTCGTTTACAGTCGCTCTCTCACAGACGTGCCGTCGCCTCCATCTGTTTTATTCTACAAATACTTTCACGGTAACTGCTCCGACGAGCTTTTTTCCCAAACTGAATGAATTTAAGCGTGCCTCTAGGTCAGCATCTCGGTCCAATCCTTTCACTGTCGAAACGGTTAAATGTAGCCGTCTCTTCTACTCCAATAGCTTCACTTCTCGTACTTCCCGTCTGTGGAACTCCCTTCCTATTTCTTGATAGTTATAATCTCCAACTATCCAAATGCAATGTCAATCGACATCCCCAGATGCCTTGATCTATTACCCGTCCTTCTCTTCATCCTTTCCTCTCTACTCTCGCTCCCACTTTCTGTAACCCCTTGAGTGCTAGTGGCACTCCCACTTTGCTTGGGGTGAAAAGTTTATAAAAAAAGAAAAACAAAAAACAATTAAATGATTTCCCTACAGGATTCCGATGTTTCTAAAACAGAATTTCAAAAGCTATAATTATAAGGACCTCCAAATCAAACTGACAAAAATGTGGAAACTTAAAAATACAATTATCAATCTTGTGATAGGGGTATTGGGTGTCATGAAGAAGGGTACCCAAAAGCATGTGAGTAAAATTTCTGGACACATCGGCATCTCAGAGCTACAAAAGATTGCTTTGTGCGGAACTGCACATATCCGCTAAAGCCTCTAAATGAAACATCCCTAATAGGCATAGACAACTCACCTAAAAGTACCCTTTTTACTAAGTCTAAGAGAAGACTTAGTAATTAGGCACTTAAAGATACTCTTTGGCAAAGATGATACTACATACAATAATAATAATAATAATAATTAATTCGAAAAACTGTCAAAATACAAGGACCTTGAAATAGAAATCTCAAAAATGTGGCACATGGGAACATCAACAATCCCTGTTGTAGTTAGAGCCCTTGGACTGGTTGGAAAAGATTCCAGTAGACTAATGGAAGGGATCCCTGGAAGTCCATGCCTCAAAGAGATATAAAAAATTGTTCTGACAAGTACAGCCCACACTTTACGAAGGGCTTTATCTATGTAATTATTTTTTTGTTTTATATATTTTTTTATTTTTTATTTTTATTTTTTTTTTGCAGTGGAAAGTGTCATGCCATTTCTAACCTTAGGTCACTGGGCAGGACCCAGAAAAAAATGTGTAAACGCCAGATATCAAAGGAAATAATAATAATAATAATAATAATAATAATAATAATAATAATAATAATAATAATAATAAAATCTACCCGCCAAGTTACCGAAGTTTACGCAATTTGTGCTGATTTACTCTCACTCACTTAAATACTGTAGACTTAGGAGTATGGAGACACAGTTCTTACAGCTCTTTGACGAATAGCTGCTTTGGTTTTCGTATCAAATAGGTTTTTTTACGGGATGGCGTTGGTAGACCCATGTTCAATAGATTTGGAATTCCGGATTGTCCTCTCCTAGACTCGTTCCCAACCAAGTCTGAAAAGTCCAGTTCGTCTTCCCATTGAACTCCTACCTTGAAAGAGATGAATTCAAACCTTTTCCAAATGTATTTGTGCAAAAACAGAATATAACGAACTCGAGTGGAATTCGAACTTGGCTTACTAGATGCACTTAAACATTATACCACCTGCATATCGTCTGCTAACGTAAGTCTTTAACAAATTAAAAATGTTTTCAGGAGTCTGTTGCTGTAATTTGCACATATTCCTTGTGTTCTCTTCTGGGATATTCAAAGTGTTTCTCGTACGAATTTCCTTCTTCTTTCTTTTCATTCATTATTTCATTCCATCTATTTTTATTCATCCATCACTTTTTGTGATTGTTTACTTTTCTTCGCCATTTCTTCGTATTGGAAAGTATTATTTGCTTCTTTCAATCAAAATTATTCTTTCTTTCTTTCTTCAAACAAAATTTCCTTCTTTCTTCAAACAAAATTACTCTTCTTTCTTTCTTTCTTTCTTTCTTTCTTCAAACATAATTACTTTTTTTGTTTATTTCTTTCATCTTACTTTCTTCCAACAAAATAAAACTTACCGCCATCTTACGTTGAAACACCCGTTCTCTTACGACACCGAAGTTAAGCAATTTTGGGCCTAGTCAGTACCGAGATGGGCGATAGCTTCGGAATACCAGGTGTTGTCAGCTTGAGTGTACGGATTGTTTAGTTGCGACTCCAATCGGGTTCGTTATTCGCACACGTGCAAATACTCTTGGGAAAGGTAGGAATACACATCCCAGCTATAGGTTAATTAGTAGGAAATGTAAATTATTATTTTCTCTAAAACATTCTTACAATGTAAACATAATTTCTGGCTTTAAATAACCCAAAAGGTTGATAAACCGTAAAAAACCCAAATCAATAAAAAAAATTGTCCCTTCTTTCTTTCTTTCTTTCTTTCTTTCTTTCTTTCTTTCTTTCTTTCTTTCTTCAAACCAAATTTCTCTCTCTCTCTCTCTCTCTCTTTTGATTCTCCTACTTTCGGACAATATTCTTTATTAGAAAAGAGATCTATAAACTCCTCTATGCTTAAAGAGGTAAACTGAGATTGTAAGGTAGCGCTACTTTAAAAAGATCTAATTTTAAGAGGGACCTTTCAAAAAGTATTTTTTTAAAATTCCCTTAGGACCAAAATGAATATTATGAAATATTTAGGTCATCATTAAAATAAGTCGAATGTCATCAGGAAACAAATCCCTTCATCGCTAAATTTTTAATCATTTCACCCCAAGTAAGGCAAAGCCACTAATACGCAGGGGTTCACAGAGAAATAAAGTGCGAGAGAAGACTAGCTATAGGGAGTTACTCACAGCCTCATCGAGGCACTAGACCAGGGGTTGACAACCTTTTAGAGAGAGCAGGCCAGAAAGCTATGCATTGTCTGGGAGAAGGGCCATCATATCAAATATACTAAAATAAATTGTCTCGGCCTCAGACCGATCCGTTCAGAAGGCTACCTTGGTTTGGAGGTTTAAAGAAAAGACAACGAAATTAATGTTATATTATTTAAACAAGGTTCTTTATTTGACGGCAGGGATAACAGGATAACATCGAACATAAAAATGCAAATTCCTCACTACAAACGAAATAGTTAGAAATAGCAAATTATTTAATGAGATACTTGTTTCTGCTTATTCGATATCTTCTCCATATCAGATGAAATATTTGTCTATGACAGGAGCGAAACACCATCCAGGTAGTTATCATCCAACCGTATTCTTAAACGACTTAGTTTCATTTTCGCAAAAGGTTGTTCACAAGCATATGTACTTCCAAATAATGATACCATCATTTCCGAATTATTCAATAAGTTTTTATATTTTCCGTTTGACAAAATATATTTCTTGAAGAAGTCAGAGGTGGATTCTAAATTAAATTCTGATTTAAAAATTCGTCACATTGGAAGTCGATTAACTCCAACGATATTGTTAACAATATTTATAATTTCTTTTTCGTCACGTGCCGTATCCCATCATCAGTGATCATGGCTCTCCAAAATTTCCTGTCCTTTGTAGCTCTTAATATATTTGATCTGTTATTTCTCCTAAACCCTACAACACCATCCATTTACTCAAGTTCATTATTTTTATTTTTATTTTTTTAAGCGTATCACCCCAAGCAAGGCTGGTAGCCACTATCACGCATGGAGTTACAGAAGGGTTGGAGGAAGAGCAGATAGGAGTGGTAAAGGAAGGGATGTGGAGAAAGAGAAGGACGGAGGGTCGAGCAAGGCAAGGGGGTTACAGAAGATTTAGAGCGAGAGCAGATAGGAATGAAAGATGAAAGGAAGTGGAGAAGGGAAGTGGATAGATCAAGGCAACTGGAGATGACGATTGACGCTACACTTAAACCGTTGGAGATTGTATTTGTCAGGGAAACAGTAATAGGGAAGGGAGTTCCATAGGCGAGATGTGCGAGACGTGAAGCTATTGGAGTAGAAGAGACGTCTACATCTAACAGTTTCAACGGTGAAGGGGTGGGAACGGGATGCCAGCCTCGTAGGACGTTTAAATTCATGAGGCCTAGGGATAAGCCAAAGCAACTCCTCGGAGCAATTACCGTGGAAGTACTTGTAGAAAAGGCAGAGCGATGCAACATCGCGTCTGTGAGAGAGCGACTGCAGACGAGATGACAGATCAGTGCCAATCACATTGCATATCCGTCTCTGTATCTTATCAAGAACCCTGAGGCAACACGCAGGGGCCCCAGACCATAAATGGCAGCAATACTCCATGCAAGGGCGAATGGTAGATATTAATCGTTGTTTCCCATCGTCTTCGAACCGTCCTCTGAGGGTCAGATTTTCGTAGAGATATAGCGATGAAAAACGCTTTTTTGTTCATAAATGTCTGTGAACAAGAAAGAAAAAATAGATAAAAATATCAAATAAAAAAAATAAGAACAAGTTACTGTAATTTTAAATTAAAAAAAAAAATTCCGGTTATTTTTTCATTTGCTCTCGTCATATAAATTTGCTAAAATAGATCGCCAGTGTCTGCGTTTTTATACTTTTTTTTAATTGTAGAGAATGACAACAAAAATCTATTTATTTATTAGACTTTATGTACAAGAACGATGTTTAATACTTGTGTTCTCAGTTCTCGACCGTGCTGTGTATGACAATAAACTACATCCAGCAGGAAGGCCTCTCATCGGGAGGTTTTGACGAGCGTGAAATCACTTCTTAATTGCTGTTTTTGGTTTCCCCACAGGTTCACGCTAACCCAGGATTGTAGAACTTGTTAAGGACCCAACTATGGGCAAAATGCTGCGAAAATATAAAAATACATTTTCATAGTAGAAATACCATCAATACATATTTGGAAACAAAAATCCATATTACTAGCAATATATTTTCGAAAAAGAATTACCAGAAATACATCTTTGTAACGGAATTTACCAATGTTCCCAAGAAAATTAAATTTCGGCATTAAATGAAACATAAGAGGTTCGTATGCCGCTAAGCAAACAAACAAATCCACATTTCTCGAGAAGAAACCCTTTTTAATGCAACATAATTGCCGAGGGAGTGTACTGTAAAAGCGGTGTCAAAGGGAAAACTGTCCTGTGGATACACCCGTATTTTTGCGGGCACGGATGTTAAATTTTGGAAAAAAAATCAAATAACATAAACTGAAAATTATTAACGGAATCTTCTATTGCCTTGAAATCAAAGAAATTACACTTTGATTTCAAACCAAATCCAGTGCTTAACGACTTAAAATTAAATGCTCAGTGAATAAGTAAGACACACAAGACAGCATCACTGTGGCCAGCGTAATCGATTCTAAAATCTTGCCGGCAAGAAGTGTTTTTGTAAGTGTTTGACCCTGTCTGATCTATCGAATATCTATTACCCGATGTCTGCACTAACGGTAAATAGTTGATGTACCTGCCTGACTGAGAATGCTTTCAACAGCCATGTTTATCAGTAGCAAGAAGGATAAGAATGACAACAAAAATCAAACGAGGTGGATCGCATATTAAGGTGAAGTCTCAGTTACTTACCATTTATAAATATATATATATATATATATGTATGCGTATGTGTGTGTATGTGTGTGTGTGTGTGTGTGTGTGTGTGAGTGTGTGTGTGTGAAGAAGGACTGCGATATAGGCTTGGTTACGAGTACACAGGTTTTAATTCTTCCTTTTTTTCATATCTTTATTTCTTTAAATTTCACAGTACTTCACACTCTATAAAAAAAGCAATAAATTATTGCTATATTGTTTTTGTTAGCAGAACTTGTTTTTTTATTCTCCTTTCTTTTTTCGCACAACTTTCTTTCTTTCTTTCTTTCTTATTCGCAGTTTCTCAAACTCTACAAGGAAAGCAATAAATTCTTTTTTCCAACTTTTTCTTTCTTTATTTCTTTCTTTCTTTCTTTCTTTCTTTCTTCCACATATTATTCCGTTTTTCTTTCTTCTCTTCTTTCATTCTTTCTTTTTTCCTTTCTTTTTCTCATTCTCTCAAAGTCTACAAAGAAAGGAATGCACGACAGCGATATCGTCTTGGTTACGATAACTTACTTTTTACTTCAACTTTTTCCGTCTTTCTTTCTTTCTTTCTTTCTTTCTTTCTTATTCACAGTTTCTCAAACTCTACAAAGAACGCAATAAATATATTGCATTTTTTCCAACTTTTTCTTTCTTTCTTTCTTTCTTTCTTTCTTTCTTTCTTTCTTCACCATGTTATTCCGTCTTTCATTCTTCTCTTTTTTCATTCTTTTATTCTTCCTTTCTTTTTCCCATTCTCTCAAAGTCTACAAAGAAATCAATAAATGACAGCAATATCGTCTTGGTTACGAGAACTTATTTTTATTCTTATTTCAACTTTTCTTTCTTTCTTTCTTTCTTTCTTTCATTCATTGATTCACAACTTATTCTATTTTCTTTCTTTTCTTCTTTCATTCTTTTTCAGTCTCTCAAAGTCTACAAAGAAAGCAATAAACGACAACGATATCGGTTTAGTTACGAGAAATTTTTATTCTTTTTTCCCCCCAAGTTTTTCTTTCTTTCCTCTTTTGTTCTTTCTTTTTTTTCCCCGTCTCTCAAAGTCTACAAACAAAACAATGAATGATTGATACAGACTTCGTTACTTTGTCTTTCTTTTTTGTTTTCACAACTTATTCTGTCTTTCTTCCGTTTTCAAAGTCTCTCAGACTTTTTACAAACAAAGCAACAAATGACAGTAATATCGTCTTGGTTACAAGAACTTGACTTTTCTTGCTTTTTTCCTCACCTTATCATTTCTTTCTTTCTTTCTTTCTTTCTTTCTTTTTCACAATTTCATAAACAAAGCAATTAACTGGCAGCGATATAGACTTCGTTACGAGAACTTTCTCTTCTTTTTTTTCGCAACTGTTTTTTATTTACTTTCTTTCTTTCTTTTTTCTTTCTTCCTTTCTTTCTTTATTTCTTCCTTCCTTTCTCTTTCACAGTTTCTCAAACTTAGTAAACAATGCAATAAATGACAGCGATATTGTCTTGGTTAAGAGAACGTAAGTTTTCTTCCTTTTCTTCCACAACTTATTCTTTCTTTCTTTCTTTCTTTCTTTCTTTCTTTCTTTCACTTGAATTTCTTTCTTTCTTTCTTTCTTTCTTTCTCAAACTCTCCAGACAAAGCAATAAATAGCGAAATCATAATAAAGGCAAGTCATAAAACATGACGACATAAATACTGACCAATGCTGTCATATTAACGAATAAAAACGGTCATATAAAATGCTTGGCTTCAGTTTCGCACGCAATAGAACAACGATACGAAACCACACCCGACACTGTCCGCGTCTTGTTCAGCATGCCTATCGAGAAAGATTTCTTCTTCTTCTTCTTCTTCTTCTTCTTCTTCTTCTTCTTCTTCTTCTTCTTCTTCTTCTTCTTCTTCTTCTTCTTCTTCATTCTCTCTCTCTCTTTATCTTACTGTCTCTCGCTTGACGGCGCTCCTACTCTGTCAGATCCGACTTATATTAGAAGAACTCGTCAAGGTAGACACATCTTGTTCTACTTATTTTGACGGTTCGTTCTACATGTCTGCTTACCTGATATATGTGTGTCATTTGCTTCTTATTGTAATTCTTTTGGCTTATTTCCTTTTTATACATCGGAGAAATCCAAGGAGAAGAGTGATAACACTTCTCATTTAATCGTTCGAATCTTAAAGGGATCAGGTCAAACATAATATTATGAGAAATTCTTATCAAATATTAGAAATTTCGCTTATATAACTATTCCAGTTTTTCTTCACCTGGAATTGGAATGGAAGTCGTAATAGCAACTACCTTGAAACTACCTCATACAAATTCAGGATGTGGAATTAGCAAATACTAAACACTTCCAATACCTCCGTGTATGGGTCATTTATAAGAAATTTAGTATAGGTTTAAAGCAAAAAAAAAAAAAAGGAGTAGAAAAACAGTATTGCCCATCTCCTTCCTCCCCAATCCTAACTCTATGACGACTAATGGGTATCCCTGAATTCTCACTTTGGTCATAAGTCGCTGATTAAAGAAACTTGATGGTCCTCAAATGGGCGAAACCAATCATCATTTTTTAATGTAATGTACAATTTCATTTTTAATTTAATATTTTTTCTCTTGATTCTCTGCAACGTCTTCCTACCTTTTGCTTGAACGTTTTCTTTTCTTTTTATGCGCCACGTCCTTTCAGGGCGTAGGAGATCATGGCTCTTCACATCCTCTATCCCTTGCAGCTCTCAACAAGTTCCCTCCATCAGCCATCTTCCCCAGACCACGTTCTGTTATCAACTTGCATAAGCCTGCTAGGTATGTCATGCGTTGTTATCCCTTGTCTCTCTTTTCCTCTATTCAACCCGTGATTCTCCTCATTATGTATCCCAGGAACTTCAGCTGCCTCTTCCTGATTAAGCCTCCTCCTGGTTTGCATCCTCACTAAAACGTCATCGTTGCCCACGCTCTCGGTCCATGATACTCTTAGCATCCTTATGTAGAACCACATCTCCGTTGTCTCGAATCTCTTCTTCATCTTTGAGAAAATCGTCCAACATTCGATGCCTTAAAGAAGGACAGATGTCAGTATTCTTTTCTTTGTTACCAAAGAAATCCTCCTGTCTCGCAATACTCTGCCCAGCTTTTGGAATGCGTCCTTGGCCATCCCAATACGTCTACGGATCTTTTTACTTATGTTATATATATATATATATATATATATATATATATATATATATATATATATATATATGTGTGTGTGTGTGTGTGTGTGTGTGTGTGTGTGTAATAAAAATAAATAGCTGGCCACTCATATTCGATGATACTCGTCTACTAGGGCGGCTAACAAATCCCTATTGCCAACGCCCCCTCAGTCGAATTTATAAATATATATATATATATATATATATATATATATATATATATATATATATATATATATATATATATATATATATATATATATATATATATAACATGGTTTGATAGAGTTGGTATTCGAACTTAAAGTTAAAACTTTATTTTATTTTATATTCTATTTCTTTCTCCCGACCCGGTGCACAGGTATGTGTACATGTTGGTGCTGGGACATCCGTGGGCCGTAGATCGACTCTCCAAATAAGTTATCTAAAAGAAAGATCATTCTTTGAAATAATATATCTGGAAGTCAAACCCGGGATTGTTTTCTTTATTTAATAGGAGTAGATCGGCTGTCCCTATGCCCTGTCCATACTACTTTTCTCTTGAACAGCAGTAGAAGCTCATCCCTTTTTTCTTGTTTAGGAAGGGGTTTCCGGTTCCTTTCCTTTTTTCTGGACTTCATAGTTGTGCTGTCATGAATTTATTGTAATATGTGTGCATGGCGGCAACGTCTCTTCATACTGAGCGTACCGGGTTGGTAGTTGCTGTTCCCGTCTGGTAGTTAGGAGCCCGAACTCGTGTGTACCGTCTTAATAAACTGCTCTGATCAACAATTGCATAATATAGGGGTTCTTGCAGTGCCATGTTGCGCATGGAAGGGTGTCCATGCAAACACCTCCGGTGGGTAACCCCGAGGCCACACTATGTTTTTGTTTGCGCCAGTTCCCTTCCTGCACATATTACATTAGACGACCGACTGCTACTACTACCCTAGGCCTTCCTTACCAATATAACGCATCATGACGATAAACAACCAAATAAATACCTAAACCAGCTCAGCAAAATACACCTAAACCCCTTAATCTTCCTTTCGCCAACATTTTTGCTATTCGTACCAACTTCTACAGTGTGAAAGCGTTCCTCTTCGAAAAGTCTCCGGACATCCTAGCACTCTGCGAAACTAACCTTACCACTTCAAACCCCCTTCTGATTTTCTCGATTTCTGGCTACCTTCCTCTCCTTAGAAAGGGCTCTAAAGTCCACATGCATGGTCTGGGAGTTTATATCCCCTAACATCTTCCGCTGGCTAGAGAACTCTCTCTTGAATCTCCAGACCATTCGTACATGTGTCTCCGTCTGACTCTCTCTGCTTAAATCAGTCAGCTATTTCTTCTTTCTCTACCGTTCCCCTTCTTCTCAAGTGTTAATATCTCCGATAATAATGACAAGGCCATCTCCCTACATCCGTTTGCAAAGATATTCGTGTTCGGTGACTTTAATGCCCACCATACCAAGTGGCTTAAACACTCCGTCACTGACCTCGCTGGCATCCAAATCCTTAAATTTTGAATTACTCAATCTTTCAAGCAAGTTGTTGACTACCTCACGCGTTTCCCCAGTAGCCCTGACGGGTACGCTTCTCTTCTCGGTCTCTTTTGTATCTCTATCCCTGACTCTTGTCGTTCTACGCAGGTCTGCTTTCTTGGCAAATCTTATCACGCGGTAGTGTCCATAAGCATCTCATTCCACTTCCCATGAGCCAAGAACCTCCTACCAACAAGATAATCTTTCTGTTATCAACGAACAGATTGGAACTCGTTCCGTGATTTCCTTCGTGACGTCCATTGGAATGAAGTTTTTTATTCATACTGTTCAAAAAGGCTCGTTTGAGGTCTACACGTGGGCGAAAGCCGGCATCGATGCTTTCATTCCAGGAAGGAAATACCAAGTTCAACCGCGTTCATCTCCTTAGATCTCACCTGCATGCTTCTTCCGGCTGTACCAGAGCAATACGTCTGAATGCAACAAACATTTCTTTGTCTCTGCTCATAACGAGTGCAAACATGTCCTCTATGAAGCAATGATACTGTTTACTGATAGAATAAAACAAAGTATATCATCTCGCAAATTCGGTCCTAGAGGTTATTGGCGGTTTTGCAAGAGTGTGCTGAACAACAGAAAATCCTCAACCTCTCCTCTATTCAATCAATTCGAAGTCTTGGTATCTACAGCAGATAAGGTTGAATTTTTTGCTCGGAAATTCTCTTCCAACGGAACACTCGACTCATCTGGAGTATCCAAACCTGATTTTCCCCTTATAACTGAGGCTATACTGAGTGATATGCACATAACCCCGTCGAAGGTCTCGGACATCATTTCTAAGTTGAACTCCCAAAAGGCCAGTGGAGGTTACGGGATACCAGCCGTTGTCCTAAAGAAATGTACTCCCAAGTTGGCTCTAGTTCTCTTCAAACTCTACAACTATTGCCGCGTTGCTTCCCGCTTTCCAGCTCCCTGGAAGTCCTCCTCTGCAGACCCTGTTTTTAAGAAGTCTGGAGAACATTCTGACCCCTCTAACTATCACCCTATTAGTCTCTTACCGATTTTCGGCAAAGTATTCGAGGTTTTAATCAATGCTGAAGTGGTTAAGCATCTTACCTCTCACAACGTTGACGTTCTTATGGCCATCAATGAATATGTATATCAGGCTTTTAATAATAACGGTGAAACTCAAGCTGTGGCTCTAGATATTTCAAAGTTGTTTGACAGGGTTTGGCATGCTGGTCTTCTACATAAGCTTTTGGGCTATGATATTAGAGGATGATAGTTTGATTTAATCCAGTCAATCCTATAAAATTGTGAAATAAAGGTCGTTCTGAACAGGCTCGCTTCCAGATCCTTTCACACGAAGTCAGGTGTCCCCCAAGGATATTCTGGATCGTACGCTGTTTCTGATCTTCATCAATGTTCTTCCAGATGTAATCAGTTCCCAAGTCGGCATTTATGCAGATGACACTACCATTTACATCTGACTCAATAGCAAAACTGTCAGAGCTGACAAAGTTAACCTGACCACTGCCCTTGAAAAGGACGTCTACTGTTTAACTGGGACAGGAAATGGCTTGTAAATTTTAATGCCATCAAAACTAAACTGTTCTCATTTAACCACCATAGAGAAACTTTCCTGCTCGCTATCAGTATGGCTGATGCTAGACGCTAGGAGAGCGTCTCACTACGCCTTCTTGCCCCCATCCCATTTTCAACTGACTTAAAGTGAAACAATTACATTGAATCAATAGCTGCATCTACTTCAAGGAAATTTGGTTCATTGTATTGTACCCGCGTTTTTGTCGTCAGAGTCATCCATCTTTCACATATACAAATCTACTATTCGTGCATTGCATACTGTTGCCATATCTAGTTTGATGCCCCTGCTGCTCATATAGAGGTTATTGACAAAATCCAGAGAAGGATCTGGCTGGAAATCTAGACTTCAGACACTTTCACACAGACGTGGTGTGGCGCTTCTCTGACTTTTCTACAATTATTTTCATGGTAAGTGCTCTGAAAAGTTTTTTCCCTGGTGCCCCGTCTACATAGATTTAAACGTGCTACTAGATTGGCATCTAGGTCCCACACATTTACTGTTGAAATAGTTAAATGTACCGCCACTTCTACTTCAACAGTTTCTTTTATCGCACTTCCCGACAGTAGAACTCCCTTCCGCTTGCTTGCTTCCCTGATAAATACAATCTTCAAAGATTTAAATGCAACGTCAATCACCATCCTCTGTTGTCTTGAACCCCATTCATCATTTATCCTTTCCTCACCCCCCCCCCTCATACCGAATCTTTTCTCTCACTTTAACTCCCGGTAAACCCCAGTGTTCTAGTGGCATCCCCGCTTTGCTTGGAGTGAAATGATTAAATAGAAAGAAAGAAAAGAATAGGCGTCGCTCGTGATAATGTTCAATAAGTATAGGGAGGATTGATGAAAACATAAACATGAACGGGATTCAAGAAAATGGCGATTGACGTAGCACTTGAATTTTTGAAGACTGTATTTATCAGGGCGGCATGTAAATGGAAAGGAATTCCACAAGGAATGATCTACAAGGAAACTGATATTTAATAAGCAAGTGACAACAGGGATTCTGGGACCCATAATGCGGAAATTGTGCTTTGAGAGTTTAACAGACATATTGAAGTCAGGAAGGGAGAAAAAACGACTAATCATATTAACGAGTTTGAGCCAATGGAGGACAAACAAATGATATCCGTTCATTTTATCTTTCTGTTAAATTCAATTTGTGTCAACCGAAAACTTTGTCATGTTCCTGTTTATTTTTGTTTGGCAGATTTAATTCAATATTTTTAAATAAAAGTGATGAATGAAGATCTGAATCGAACAGTTTACATTTTGGCAATTATTGGCTTACACCGTGTCACCTTCCTTTTTTTCAGTGGTAAGATCTTGACAAGAATGATTGAAGACACGACGGAACATTCAAACGTGAGACGCATGCTATTCGCCATTCTTCTAACTTCAGGTCTCATGGTCAGAAAGCGAATGTCCTAAACAGTCAGCCACGCGCCCATATGAAGTTGATGTTTGATATAATATTGTTATATAAAGTGTCGCTGCTGACATTTGAGTTTGAACATAGATCGCCAGTGAGCAAACACAGGCTATCCCATTATTGAATTAAATAGACCATGTGACCATAGAGGAAATATATATATATATATATATATATATATATATATATATATATATATATATATATATATATATATATATATATATATATATGTAAGCAAATGTGTGGATGTAGACCCGACGGTATGATGAAAATGTGGAAAAGACAAAGCAAAATCCGAATATGTGAGTTTACTGTTTTTAGTTTGTTTTTGTTTTTGTTATTCTGTCGACGTCAGACGTTTCGCTCAAATAGACCTTCTTCAGGACATGGTTAATGGAGACATATTTATATTAGATTTAAGTTAGATGAAGATACGATATATACAGGACTGGTCAGAAACAGAAAAACTGAAATTCTAAAGTCAGAGTATTCTTTCTTGGAGTCGGATACGCTGGCGTCGCGTGGGCGGCGCTACGAAAACCTGCTCACAGGGAAAAGATTGTATCCTAAGTGGAAGGTGGGGCGGACTTATTTAAAACTATAGCTTATCGGTACGTTTGTCAAGCATTAATCTTGCTAGACAACTTGATATATGAAAGAAACCTTGTCGGGTATTTATTGTGTGTGAGGTGGCTATCATGCCAGCCTCGTAAATCTGCCTAAGGTTTTTATTGTGGATATATTTTAAAATCTTCACAGAGTCGAAATCAAAATTGTAATCAGATTTGCTATGTGTACAACTAAAGCACTGCTTAGATTACCGAGGCGAATATCATGTTTATGTTCGGAAATGCGAGATTTCAATGATCTACCTGTCTCGCCTACATAACTCAAGTTGCAGTCTCTACAAGGCACCTGATAGACGCAAGCATCGGATGTAATATGCTGTCTGCTGGTATTATTTAATACACTACGGATAGTTTTAGTGGGTAATGTAGTAGTTTTAATTTTTAGCGCGTTTAGATTGTTGGAGGCTGGCATGATAGCCACCTCACACACAATAAATACCCGACAAGGTTTCTTTCATATATCAAGTTGTCTAGCAAGATTAATGCTTGACAAACGTACCGATAAGCTATAAATATTTAAATAAGTCCCCCCCACTTTCCACTTAGGATACAATCTTTTCCCTGTGAGCAGGTTTTCGTAGCGCCGCCCACGCGACGCCAGCGTATCCGACTCCAAGAAAGAATACTCGGACTTTAGAATTTCAGTTTTTCTGTTTCTGACCAGTCCTGTATATATCGTCTCTTCATCTAACTTAAATCTAATATAAATATGTCTCCATTAACCATGTCCTGAAGAAGGTCTATTTGACTGAAACGTATGACGTCGACAGAATAACAAAAACAAAATAAAAACAGTAAACTCACATATTCGGATTTTGCACTTTTCCACATTTTCATCATATATATATATATATATATATATATATATATATATATATATATATATATATATATATATATATGGGAATTATTGTGACGTCTAATTGATCGATATTTCTATTATATCCTCTATTACTATTGGGATCACCATTTCTAGTCTATCCTCTATTACTATACGGACCACTATTCTCTACTCTATTTACTATACTATTCCTCTATTCAGATCAGTATACGGATTACTGTTCGAGCGAGTATTATCGAGCAAGTGCTATCAGTGCGAGTGTTATTCGAAAGCCTCTGACACCAGTATTATTCAACGCCTTACTATAGTTGTGTCTGCGATTACAAAGTCTCTACTACAACGCGCATTACGAAAGTGACAACGAGTATTCGTTGGTACCACAAAAGTGGCTACAAGTGTTCGTTGACCTCACAGAAAATATAAAATTAACATTTTCAGATTTGTACATAGATTTTTGAACGCTATTGTTCACCAAATATAAGACTCAAGAGACACTCATGATAGAGGATTACTGAATAGGGGTTGTTTTATGGATGTAAGAATTGTAGGTTATGAGGATATATAGGATAGATAGAGGTTGAAGCTGGAATTTTAAGAGATAAAGATTGTAGTGATCGGAAAATCATTCTCAGGAGTCTGTTCCACAAAACAACCTCTCTTGGAAAGAAGATGTCTAACTGAAACTTCCTTCTTACCAAGGGAATACGAAGGAAGTGTTTATGGTTCACCTCTGTGTACGTGTCATAGTGGTCTTAGATGTAAATGTCTGAACTAGCGGAACTAGGGAATGTGGCGTTTCAGAACATTTTCCAAGAAATAGCGATAGCGTAACGAGAGGCTGTCAACGTTTCGTGTGTAGGAAAGGTGTTGTTGGGTGGGAAATAATTCATCACCCACAAGGCCATGTAAACGCATTTTAACTCTGTCGAGGTTGGAATGAGAGGATTGGGTAGCGCCATCCCTGATATGGCAACAATAGACTCTGACTATTTTAAAGATAGAGTATTGTAGGTGGAGTCAAGTCGAGGTTTATTAAACCATATATGTGCCATTGCGTTCCGCTAGCTTTGTCATGATTCCGTCCTCCAAGAACTTTGTATCATACAATGGTTTAAGTGGTTTTACGTCTTTCTGAGACTTGAATTTCTTTTAATTAAGAGATATTTGCAAATATTAAAATAAGTGGTCATCCGAAGGTGCGAGTTCAGGTGAGTACAACAGATGCATTAGAACATCTAACCAAGCTGCACCGCTTTCTACTGAGTTTGTAAAAACCCTAAGGTAATGTCACCCTACCGATGTACCAATTCCGGGCACTTTTCATCGATTAGTGTCTTTAATCGCTTCATTTGTGGACAGCACTTGTCTGAATTCAGTGTCTGATTCTGCGGAAAGAGACTGAAATACACGTTGCCCTTTGCAATCCCAATCCAACCAGATACACAGCATCACCATCTTTGGGTGAGAACTCAGGATTTTTGTTTTTCTCAGGACTATATTTTCTCCACATTGCTGTAAACAATATATTTTTCATCGTCATCATTATTTCCAAAGATAGATAATTATTGCTGTGTTTAAATAGAGAATCCGTTAATTTCTTTTCTGTAAAACCATTGTAGCAATTTACGTATCCAAGTGTTTTCAAATGCCTTACAGCACTTATGAAATATATGGAGTATCTCTGAGTATGCCTTATGTCATGTGACCTAAATTATTTTCAGTTAGTATTTCCATTTGGTCCTTATCAACACCCGCAGGCCTGACAAAACATTCTCAATCTACCAAACATCAGATATTGTCTTGATGGAAGTTGACACCCTTCCGATAGGCCAATAGGGAGACTTCGCCAATTGCTGCTTTTAATTGGTGCAGTTGGAAATTGGAAACTCTACCGGGATTTAGCATTGGCGGCCACCACCTTAACAACATAAGATACGCAGAGGACAGAGTACTGATGGCAGACACGGAAAAGAAATTACAAAATCTCATACAGAAGGTAGCGACGGAGAGCGAGAAGAAAGGACTAATCATAAACTACAAGAAGACGGAGTGCATGGTCGTCAGTAAGAGGATGAGCCCGAAATGTGATCTGAAGGTCGAGAACACTAGAATCAAGCAGGCGCTGAAGTTTAAATACATGGGAAGCGTCTTGGCAGAGGACGGTAAGTGCGACACTGAGATCCGTAGACGTATTGGGATGGCCAAGGACACATTCCAAAAGCTGGGCAGAGTACTGCGAGACAGGAGGATGTCTTTGGTAACAAAGAAAAGAATACTGAACTGTTATGTGACATCTGTCCTTCTTTACGGCAGCGAATGTTGGACGATTTCTCCAAATATGAAGAAGAGACTCGAGGTGACGGAGATCTGGTTCTACAGAAGGATGCTAAGGATATCATGGACCGAGCGTGTGAGCAACGATCAGATCTTAAAGAGGTTGCAAACAAGAAGGAGGCTTATACTTAATATCAGGAAGAGGCAGCTACAGTTTTTGGGATATATAATGAGGAAGAGGTGCCTGGATAATCCGATACTTACGGGTCGAATAGAGGGAAAGGGGGACAAGGGAAAACAACGCGTGATATACCTGGCGGGCTTAAGCAAATGGATGACAGAATGTGATCTGGGGGAGGAAGCAGAGGGAAGGAACTTGTTGAGAGCTGCAAGGGATAGAGGGAGGTGGAGAGCCATGATCGCCTACGTCCTGAAAGGACATGGCACATAAAATGAAAGAAAGTAGTTGTTCCACTTCAGGTCAGTGAACGTCGTGAGACCAAGCAGGCGCTCTCGTGGAGATGGGCCTCAGCCATCCTGATGGGAGGCAGATGGGGGTCTCTATGGTGGGTAAATGAGAGCAGTTTCGTTTTAGAGGTATTAAAGTTTACAACCACAGATTGGAGGTCCTCTCGAGGCCTACGGCAAGGTTAGTTTTGCCAACGATGCCGGATTTACTATTCACTTGTAACTCAAAGAGAAAATAATGACATAATCAAGATGGTGACATTACACAATACTTCAAACAAACAGCTAAACAGAATGTCCACATCAATTCTGGAAAAATCGATAACAGTTAGAGTACTTGAGAAACTAATTTTCCTGAAAAATTGTTTTAACAGATAGATTTTAAAAAATTTAGCGAATGTTTCCTTATAAGGTAACGAATGATATTTCCATTATTACTTATATTCAATAAATCTGTAAGGTTTTTCCTATTTCAGGTGAGAAGTGAAACATATCTATAATTCATTTGGATTTGAAGTAGTACTGGAAATGTGAAGATTTAAATGAGGGCTTGTATTTCGAGATGTATGGTACCAGTTTCAGGATGGATAGGCGATAGGTCTATATAAGATATCATAAGCTACAACAATTACGTTAGATTACATAGTAATTACATAACAAAGCGAAGAACTTTTAACTTTTCTAGCACTCCTGTTATGAACCTATAACATATATCACCTATATGATATATATGTTATAGCCCTCCTATTATATAGCTATATCATATATCACCTATATCATATATCTATATCATATATCACAAATATCATCTATATCTATATCACCTGTTTTAGATACAGCGGATGATAAAAAAAGCACAAACAATATATATATATATATATATATATATATATATATATATATATATATATATATATATATATATATATATTAGATTGTGCAGCTCATATTTTATATTATAAAGAAACAATTTGTACAAAAAATAAATAGCAATGTTAATGTGATTAATGGCGAAATCACTTTCGCTAACAAGACTTAATGAGACCTTAACTTTCTATCAATTCCTTAATAAGATATTTATATTCGAGTTGTTGTCGGATGGAAAACACTTGCCAAGTACTTTCGACAATTTCAAATTGTCATCTCCAGGGTATAATATATGTAGTAGAGTAAAAATGTCTTAATAGTTTTCCCCAAAATTTAAGATTCTAAATTTAATTCTTTGTACAAATTGTTGCTTTATGATACATACATATATATATATATATATATATATATATATATATATATATAAAGAGAGACATTTTTCAGAGATCAGTATGGAAATACTTCTGCAAAAGACCTTTAAAGAAAACAGTTTTTAAATTACCTACCGACTGTGAGACAAGTCGAAACTGGCAGACGATAGAAACTTAAGCATACTGTCTCCTAAATTCGCCTATAATAACACAATAAAGTCTGTATAACAGGTGTAAATTAAGGACTTTTATATTAAAAAAAATTGTTTGTTTATGTCTTTTGTTGGACAATGTAAGTAGCAAAAAAGTTTAAAAAAGGATTATGGAAACAACAAAACCAAAAAAAAACAAATGTAAATAATCATTTTGAGGGAAAATGATAATGAAGTCAAACGTCTTTCGTCACTCGTTTTTGGCAGGAGAATTTTCCTACGTTTGTAAACATTAATGTCTCCTTGTTTGATGGTGACTGACATGCAACAGTTTTCAGTTTCCGACTGAGAATCAAAACAGGGGTCAAAGGTGAAAGAGATCAAATGGCTTATTTCACAAGAAGAGACCTGAGGAAAGACAAAGTAGATAAAGAAATAAAAAATACTTACAAAAGAAAGCGACTTAATTTCTTTCTGCTTTTATCGACGAATTTTATTCTGCAAATTAATACAACGGAACCTTTAATTACTTTATAAGTATTGCATTTGCCAGTTTCAGAGCTTTTCATATTCGCAATACCGTCTTATTTAGATATTTCAAATGTTTTATTTTACTATCAGCATTTCCCTATTCAGATGGCTATTTTGCTCTGAAGAATCCAGGTAAAAAAGTCACAGGAAAAAAGTCACAGGTAAAAAAGTCACAGGTAAAAAATACGGTAAAAAGTCACAGGTAAAAAATACGGTAAAAAGTCACAGGTAAAAAAGTCACAGGTAAAAAATACGGTAAAAAGTCACAGGAAAAAAAGAAACAGGACAAAGTTAGTACACAGCGGGCAAGATCCAGCAGACAAAACTCAGTAGACAAAATCCCAACATCTTATCGCAAAAATAGACAAAATTCCAGTTTCATTAATAAACTGAATATTTAAGGAAACTTTAATTGAAATCTTTATGTCAAATTGAGATTTTCTGTACATAAAATCGGGTTTTATGGGATACTAAGACTCCCTAATTAGGAAATATATCGAATATGTGACCGTAGCATTGTTAGAAAACTTTTTAACGACCTAATCAATCTTCGTATATTATCTCTGTAGTTTGTTTACGTTTCGGCGTAAATTTTAAAAAACACGCTTCTGAAGTCTTTCTTCACATAAAGTCGTGTTTTATGGGATACTAAGAGTCCTTAACTAGGAAATATATCGAATATGTGACCGTAGCATTATTAGAAAACACTTGTTAGAGGTTGGATCAATTTACAGTGAATTTCTGTTACAAACAGAGCGGACCTATAAACTCGTGAAGTACCTGACAGAAATAGATGAATTTATTACCAGCCTCTACAAGTTAATTGTGACTTTTTTCCTAGCCAAACTTCATAAATTTTACTGTAACTTTTTTCCTTTTGACCACGGTTCTGAGATACCCCATAAAAGTGGTAGGGTAATGAAGAACAAATTATACTGGTAGATCATTCGCTACTGTAGTGACTGTTTCAAAATAAAATTAAGTACAGTACATATCTTCTTTTCTGTGAATCAATTCACCCCAAGCAAGGCTATAAAACCACTAAAACGCAAGGGTCTACTGGGAGTGAAAGAGAATGAGAAGACTTTAGAAGAAACCGGAAACTCAATCTTAAACAGGAAACAAGGGCTAGACCTCTACTTTCTGTTCAAAATACTGAGGAGGAGTGTGAACCGGATGGTATGCTGACCTATCTACTTCTATTGAGGAAAATAAAATAAAAATAAGAAATAAATAGTAAATAAATATTAAATAAAATATTAAAAAAGAGACATTAGAAATATAGATTTGAAGTAAAGCAGAGGTGAATTTCATCTCCCAGAAAAAAGCACATTAACGTTCATTGACCCTTGCTTAATGTTTATAGTAACCAAACAGTGGATTAGAGCACTGTTAGTTATACGTACTTGTTAATAAGAAGAACAGGGATAGTTCTTTATTTCGACGTTAGGTACTGCTCAGTGATTCTGGTAATGTTGAGCGTTAATACACCTTAGTGAGTTTGCTCCTTACTGTGTGCTCTTAAAGTATACGACATTACGATAAGTAAGATTTGACATGTAGCAACGAGCAATCTAATCATTTTTGGCATGGGTAATGTACTAACGCGGATAATATAGTTGACTATTATTACTGAGTAGTGAGTTCAGTCCACACTGGATGCCTCTTACAGATTTTCGCCATTAAACAACCCAACAAGGTTTGACATGTCATAATAGCGGCTAATCTATCCTTTTGGGGCATGAATAATGACTAGCAAAGCTAATCTAGTTAGCTATTATTACTGAGTAGTGAGTTAGATCCTCACTGGGTGCCCAATTTAGAAATTCAATATTAAGTCCCATCAGAATGTCTGAGGACCAACTTCTCGAGAGCTCCTCTCTGCGGCTGCTCGGTCTCACGCTGTCCGCTGATCTGAGATGGAACAAATACATCGAGTCAATTGCATCATCCACCACAAGAAAAGTTGGTTCCCTGTGCCGAGCCAGGAAATTCTTCTCCCCGGAATCGATCCTCCAAGTCTATAAGTCTACCATTCGACCTTGCATGGAGTATTGCTGCCATTTATGGTCTGGGGCCCCTGCATGTTGCCTCAGGGTTCTTGATAAGATCCAGAGACGGATATGCAATGTGATTGGCCCTGATCTGTCATCTCGTCTGCAGTAGCTCTCTCACAGACGCGATGTTGCATCGCTCTGCCTTTTCTACAAGTACTTCCACGGTAATTGCTCTGAGGAGTTGCTTTCGCTTGTCCCTAAGCCTCGTGAATTTAAGCGTCCTACGAGGCTGGCATCCCGTTCCCACCCCTTCACCGTTGAAACTGTTAGATGTAGACGTCTTTTCTACTCCAATAGCTTCATGTCTCGCACATCTCGCCTATGGAACTCCCTTCCCTATTACTGTTTCCCTGACAAATACAATCTCCAACGGTTTAAGTGTAGCGTCAATCATCATCTCCAATTGCCTTGATCTATCCACTTCCTGACATCTTTCATTCCTATCTGCTCTCGCTCTATATCTTCCGTAACCCCCCTGCCTCGATCGACCCTCCGTCCTTCTCTTTCTCCACATCCTCTCCTTTACCACTCCTATCTGCTCTTCCTCCAACCCTTCTGTAACCCCATGCGTGATAGTGGCCACCGGCCTTGCTTGGGGTGATACGCTTAAAAAAAAAGAAAAAAGTAACTCAGCAAGAGTTGACATGTAAAATCAACCAATTTAACTTTTTATACTCAGATTCAGGAAGAAACAGCTGAAATTCCTTGGACACTTAATGAGGAAGGT
>OZ038480.1:35329365-35366865 GCA_964036315.1 Acanthosepion esculentum | reverse complement strand
TATTTCGTGTTGCCTTTCCTGTCTCTACCTGGATCGGTATCGACTGTCTCTCTTGATAATTATATATATATATATATATATATATATATATATATATATATATATATATATATATATATAGGGGCTGCGTCTGTATATGCGTACAATTACTTTTATATATATATACATATATATATATATATATATATATATATATGTGTGTGTATAGCAGTTGTGTATTTATTCCCTGTTCTCCTCCGTATCTAAATATGTATCAAATCTTTCTCTCTTTTTCCTATATATACATGCGTATATTAGTATTTGAGTTTGATCGATTATATACATATATATATATATATATATATATATATATATATGGTGTGTATGTTTGTGTGAGAATGTGTTTGTAAATCTATTATCGTAAGATAGATTTATCTAACCCTGAGGAGCCGTTCATCTACCAAACTTGAAGTCGGTCCTAAGATATGTCATCCTCATCTGTCATCACACAAACACACACATATATATGTGTGTGTGTGTGTGTGTGTGTGTGAGTGCATGCGTGTGTGTGTGTGTGTGTGTGTGTGTGTGTAGGCATCTCCATAGAAAAACTATACCCATTGTTTAAAATGCATTTTAAGAATTGATAAATCCTTATTGAAGCTTTTATTTTAGTTTAAATTTCAAGCCAATAGATTAAATTTAATATTTCCAATACGCAAAATACCTTTTTGTGTTTCAAAATCAATTCAAATTGATTGAAATTACTTCTTTTAATCATTAAAATAGCTAAACATTAGCCATGTTTGCCAATCGCCAAATCACCATGATTCTCTTCATTAAAAAAAATCTTTCAAAAATAAATGATACTTTTCTGAAACTTTATTTCAGGAAGATTAGCTGATTTAAAGTTTAAGTAATATGATCTAAAACAAATATTAATTAATATCGCAGAAAATATTTTTTAACACGGAGTTAGGTGTTTTTATGAGGTCTTGGCAGCATACTCAATAGACTAATGCTTGAGAATTTATTCTACGAGCGATGCAGCTGTAAATATTACTTGATGCATACAACGTTTTATATATATACTTTTAACTCGCCAGTAACCTTACAATTTTCGAAAATATTCTAAGTAATCTAATATTTTTATTGAAGAAAGTCTTTTTGAGGTAATGTTAGAAAATTACCAAATCATTGTTAAATTACGATAGTTATCACTCTTGTTTTCGGATAATGACATGCATGGGCGTCCGTATCCAGCACGTTTATACAAAAACAAAAAAAAACATTTTTTAGTATATTGGTGGTCTATGAATTGTAGTAAGCTTTACAATTTATGATTAGGGAATATAGTTTTTACTTAATAACAATATCATCTAACCGCTAAAAATTAATAGAAAATTTTTAAAAAATCTCCTGCATCTCTTCTGGACGGTATCCTTGTTTAAGTTGATGAATGCTGCCATAATCCTTGCATTCAGTTCATCTTTGGTCTTACAAGGAGTTTAGTTGATTTCTCGCTCAACTGCGCCCGACAAATAATAATCAAGGAGGTTGTAGTCTGGAGAGTTATGTGGACAGATGTAAGGGTCTTCTAGCAGGGCAGTACTTTCTCCTCAAGTCACTTGATATAGGCCTCTGTTTTGAGTTTGAGGTCTTCACCAACAAATTCGGAAGTTCTTTTCCTATCACAACGATTAGAGCGAGTTTTCCAAGCTGCCGTACCTTCGTAATCACCACTGGACTCATGCAACTCTTTCTGAATCCCATGGACTGTACTCAGATTGATACCCAAACACTTTGAAATGTTCGTATTGGAGGTTCCGGTGCGAATACCAAGCAGTACAGCGTTTCATTCCACATTTCTGCCTGAGTAAATTGCGTCATGGTGCTGTTTTTCTCACAAACGGTGACCAGTTGACTCTACTATACTGTGCAGTCGACAAAATAAAAAACAAGCAACGCGCAGGTGCGAAATTAAAAATATGTTATGGTTTTGAATTTACCCATCGCATTATATATATATATATATATATATATATATATAATAAAAATATAGTTTTAAATGTTAAATTGTTCAATATCAGGGATAAACCGTATCTAAATATAAAAGTTGCCATTGAAGTCAACACCAAGAGGCGTCAATCTGTTTCATGCTCATACGCAATCGTTAGACCATGGTTTGACGATTCTGTACAAGCATGAAAGTCCTCAGCTGATGTCGTTTCTGTTATTTGGTACAGTTTTTTTGTTTGCAATTCTGTAGCGCCAGATCACAAGGTTTAAACATATATGGTCCTCGGTAAAACCCGCAGGCTTCATTCGCTTAAATCTATCGTTCAACCATTGAACTTAGAAAGTGGTTGTATGCAAATGACAGTTTAGATATTTCTGAATGAGTCTGGCACCATACATGATATCCATATGAAAGTCTTGATCGGACTAGGCTATTTAAGAATATGGATATCTCTCTACAGGAACTGTTCACATTAGTTCTCATTAGGATTCGAGACTTCGAGTGAATTTTGTCATAAAAAATGAAAGAATCTAAAATGAATTCAGATTTCCTTTATTCCTTACTAGCCTAGAAGCCGCACTTTGGGTGGAATTTAGGCCAGATCCTACGGAGGTTTTTTGGGACTTGGCCTTTTTACCTTCAGCGACCTATGTACGTAAAAGTTATGAGAATTTAGATAAAAATAAAATTATTTTATCTTTATTCTGCACCTTAATTCGGCATAATCTTTCTTCGTATACGCAACGGATCTCCGTTGTTTGTTTACAATTATTTTGCGCGCAATTTTTCTTTTCTTTTAAAATCACCATTCTTTATGATCCCTTCACATAAAGTCACTCTTAAATGATATTAGTGAACCTGAACTATGTAATATTTCGAATACCTCACAGTACATGTGCTAGAAAAAGAAAAAGAAAACTTGAGCAACGTGCCGTGCTCCACTTAAGTTTTAATTATGATTTAATTAGACGATATCAATTGCAATTGCGACGCAAAGCGAAATTATAGTTAAACCATTAATAAAGAATTGTGTTTTAAAAAAAAACCTTTCACTCTTTTCGATATTTAAATTTAACTGTAAATGAGTTATTTATTTAATTATTAAATCCCGTGTAACTATAGTAGTTACTATCAGTTACTTCAGGATGTTTATGATTCGCCGAGATGAAAAAAACGGACGGACAGACACACGTACACTGCGCTTTATTATTATAGATTTGCATTTCTTCTATGATTCTGAATTTTAAACTTGCAGTATTTAGGTAGTCTGGTGCTGTTACTTTTGGTTTTTAAGATGTTCCTGAATACATTTAACACAAAGATACAGAACCAAATCTGTAAGAATTTTTATTTTAAATTGCCTAAAATACATTGTTAACATAACATGTCTGCTATCTTCAATATCATTATATGATTAAATAAATATTTGCTACCAATATACAAGCCATATATACGGAATGATTAGATAACAATTGGTCTTTTAAACAAGTTTGGATTGATGACAACACTTTCAAAAATGAGCTACGCAAAACACTTCTGATCTAATTTTCTTCTCTTTAATTTTTTTCTCATCCCCCACCCTGACGATGACATGAGTCGAAAGCTTGAACAAAACCTTAATTTCGGATATATTTTGCATCTGCAGCAGCCATGTTTGGGGAAGGTTATTTGCATTTTGGAAAAGACGATATATAAATTGAATAGACACAAAATGTCTATCCTTTTTAACAAAGTACTCACAAAAAAACACACACACAAATATATATGTTAGGTAAAGCAAAAGTAACACCCTTTTTATTTATTAACTTTTACTGAACAAAAATAAATTACGGATATTTAATAAAATTTATAAGTATTGTCACATCAAAACAATATGATTAACACATTATTTAACACTTTCAGAATGCTCCCTTTTATGTTTAATACAACACTGAACCCTATCAGCAAAACATCTACCAACCATTTGACACGTTTCTACATTAATTTCAGAAAATTTATTAGAAATTACTTATTTTAATTTGGGAATTGTTTTGGTCTTGAGCCCAAAATATGATCTTTCAATACACCCTACAAAAAAAAGGTTGGCAGTGTTAGAACACTCAACTGCTCCACGTCATTCTATCCATCTCAGCTCGAAATTATGATTTAATCATTTACGAACACGTAAGTCATTTTTAATCTTAAGCTATTTTAAACTACTTTATTTTTGTTCAATAAAAGTTATATAAAAAGCGTTACTTTTGTCGCACCCTGTATATCAGTAGTTCCCAACTGATTTTGGGTCACATCCCATTTAGGTATTTCTAAAATTCTGGTGCCTCCTCACTGTAATATTTAATTCTTACATGTACACCAATTACACATGTACGTACATACACACAAAATATTTTTATGTATGCATACCGTTATATACATCGTATGTATTAACACGCATTAACATTAACACTCTCATTCAGACTCACTAGAAAACAATTCACTGTTAATAACTCATTCTCGAATTGCCCCCTTATTCTTTTGGTATAGTATGGCGAAGGGCGCACATCCTACGCACTTCCCCACCAAAATATTACCATGCCGCACGTTAGGAATCATTGCTGTATATATATATATCTATATATATATCTATATATATATCTATATATATATCTATATATATATCTATATATATATATATATATATATATATATATATATATATGTGCGTGCAGACACTTTCTTTCTTATGTTTGAAGAAATACCTCACACATACTCTATTTCAATATACGCGTTGACTGTTTTTTACGGTTTATCAATCCTTTATGGGTTATTTAAAAGCGAAACATATTTTGTATTGTAAGAATAATTCCTTTTTTCTTTTTTTTTCAAGCGAATATTGCATTAACGATTTTCTGAGAAACGTAATTCTCTTTAACCCACAACTGGATAGAATCATACCTTTGCCAATGGTATTTACGCGTAAATAAATGCATCGAACCTGATTATAATTCGAACTTACCTTTCCCATTTCTCATTCCGAGTCTCTATCCATTACACCACCAGTACATCCCACAATATATGTAAAATCATCTTTATTTCATATATAATACGCATGTTGGGCACCTCGACATAGTGTAACGGTTAGCAACCTTGTCTCGCTAGATAAATTACAAGTGAGTTCGAACCTCACTAGGTGCTCCACACTTTCGGCCTTGTGCCACATCTAAGCTGCACTTAGAAAATCACTATATAATATGCATGTATGTATGAGTGGTTCTTAGAGAGTGGTAGCATTTATATCTGGTTAAGAATTCTTTTGCGAAGTACATAGTTTATTGTGTTTCAAATTGTGTGAACGATCGTAAATAATTCCGTTTTATTTGAACAGGAAGAGGAATTTAATCTTGCAAATCATATCACATGAGTTCGATCCTTGTGAGGAATTCACCTAGTAAATATGTTCAATGTGTGCGTGTGTGCGTTCGCCTGTGTGATGTTTGGATATCAAAATCAAAACTTACAACGAGATGTCTTTATGAATTTGTAAAACACTAACCGGTTTCCTTCCGACATCGGCAAACTTAATTATCGACATAGAGCAGTGGCGATCTTATTTTCGATGGCTAGCTCTGGTAGCACAGACGTCGGTTCGTTGCATAAGCGACCGTAATGACGCCACATATTAGAGAGCGGTTTGTATATTCAAATTACTCTCTTCAAGTAAAATAACACACACACGCACGCGCGTGCGCGCACACACACACTCACCCACGCGCGTGTACACACACACACACACACACACATATATATATATATATATATATATATATATATATGTGTGTGTGTGTGTGTGTGTGTGTATGTATTGAATTGGCTAGATGTAACCGTAAGTTCTATACTAACAGTTTCTTTTCTCGCATTTCTACCTTATCATGGCTCATTGCTTTCCCACCAACTTTGAACTTCAAAAATATAAATGCAATGTCATTCAGTATCTGTCTATATTTCTGAGATGAGGTATTATGTACACTATTTACATTATTCGGACTATTGTCCTCATCTTTGTCGCCATATTTATTACAACGTTTCGACCTCAATGATACATGACACAGTGGATAAAATCGTTAGTTAGTTAGATCCAGTGACAGGACCCAAAGAGTGTGAGTTCAATACCCGGTTAAGGCAGTGGAGAACTTGGAGATGGGAATTAACAGGAGATAACTGACAACTGACATCCATTAAACATGGCACGTGGAACTAGAACAGTCTACCCCAGTGAGCGAAATAAAGGGTTCAGTTCGACATTTCAACCACCTGAAGAAGGCAGGAATGCACAACGGCCGAAACGTTGTAATAAACATGGCGACAAAGATGTGGACAATAGTCCGAATAATGTAAATAGTGTGCAATGTCATTCGTTATATATTGTCTTTTGATTTCTGTATTGTTCTCGTCCTTTCATAATGTTTCTGTTTTCTGATTCTTTCACACCCAGTGAACAAATGTGTCTTAGTGGCTTTACTGCCTTGCATGAGATGAAATCGATAAAAAAATAATCTATCTATGTTTACGGATATCTCGTCTCATTGAAAATGAGGCGAGCAATTGCTGAGCAGTACTAAATAAAAACTCAGCAAGATAAGAGTAGATATGTTTAGCGGAACGTGAACAATCTAACCCCCCCCCCGCTACATGCACACATTATTGATTAAATATAAGATTTTGTACGAAATACTCTGAAGTTTTCTTTTAAGAATTTCTCCCTAACCAAGCCGATAATACCACTCGCGTCTTGCAAGGGGTATTTGGGATGAAAAAAAAAAGTATATTTAAGAAGAAACCGAAAACTCCATCTTAAACTGGAAAAAGAGATAAACTAAAAAAAACAGGAAAGAAGTGTAGATCTGGCGATAGGTAAACTTATCTACTCTTATTGTACTTATCCGGATCGACAAATACCTGATGAAGGCCGGAAAGGACAACGGTCGAAACGTTGTGATAACAACAACAAAAATGCGGACAGTAGGCTGCCGGTAAATAATATAATATTGTAAAATCATAATTCCAAATATTGGGTTGAACTGGAACTGGTATTAATGCCAGAAAGTCGCAGCTAGCTTATCCATGAGACAGACCATATTCTCTTTGTTATCCCAGACTGTTTCAATCATAATTTTGTTTTCCTATTTGCCATGAATGACTATTGATCTTGTCAACTGATTGCACATAACTCCTTGATTTCTACCAAATTGATTCAATTCAGAATTGCCAGAACTCAGCTTCACTGGAAAACACAGCGCGACTGAATTTTCAATTGATTTTTCTCATTGTTCAAGTTAACCCAGCTCGTTTTAAATGTAGCGTAAAATGTCCCAAATGGCGAAATTCAAAATTTAGTAACGTTGGATTTTTAGAAGTAAGCCAAAGCAGCAACCTTGACTCGCAGTTTATTTTTTCATTTGCAGTATGTTTTTTTTCTTATTTATGCATTTGTTTTTCTTCTGTCTTCCTTATTTAACTTTGTCGTTATTCTTTTCCATTCTAATTCGTGTCCTTCCTTCCTTTCTTTCTTTCTTTCTTTCTTTCTTTCTTTCTTTCTTTCTTTCTTTCTTTCTTTCTTTCTTTCTTTCAGCACCTCACATAATTTGCTTTCTTTTTTTACACTTGCACTATTTATTTTTACATTTCAAATTTCTTTCTTTCTAAATTCCAAATTTCATTTTTCTTCTTTTCTTCAATTTTAGTTGCTATCTCTCAACATTTCAAATTTCTTTCTTATTTTCTTACACTTTAAGTTTCTTGCTTTCTTTATTCTTCATTTCAAATTTCTTTCTTTTTTCTTTCTACACTTCAAATTTATTTTTTCTTCACTTTAAGTTTCTACCTTTCTTTCTTTATTCATTTCTACATTTTAAGTTATTTTACCTTTCTTTCTTTCTTTCTTTCTTTCTTTCTTTCTTTCTACACTTCACATTTCTTTCTTTCTTTTTACACTCCAAGCTTCCATCTTTATTTCATTCTTTCTTTATTTCTTTCTTTCCTTCTTTCCTTCTTTCCTTCTTTCCTTCTTTCTTTCTTTCTTTCTTTCTTTCTTTCTTTGTGGGGAGAGGAAGATCTGCATGCATTTTTTATTGTTTCCATTTCCTTTTTTACGTTTCTTTATTCTTTTTGTGCTTCTTCTTACTTTTCTCTCTTGATTTTACTGATATTTACATTTCAGCTTTTGTTATCTCTTTCTTTCTTTCTTTTCTGTTTTTTCTTGTTCTTTAACTCTCATTTATTTCATTTTTCCGTTCTTTTTCTCTTTAATTACTTGTTTATATTTTCTTTTTCTCTATTTCTTAATATTTTCACTTATTTATTATTATTATTATTATTATTATTATTATTATTATTATTATTATTATTATTATTATTATTATTTCCTTTGATTTATAGTGTGTGCTCATTTATTTTCGGATCCCAACCAGAGACCTTAGGTTCGAAATGGCATCATGAAATTTTCCACTGAGCAATTTAAAAAAGAAAAAAACAAAAAACACCACATATTTTACAAAGATAAAGCTCTTCGTAAGGTGTGGGCTCTATTTTTGTATTTCTTTAAGGCGTGGACTACCAGGAATCCCTTCAATGTGTCTATTGGAATCTTTTTCAATTTAATCCGAGGGCTCCAACTACAACAGGAATTCTTGATGATCTCATGTGCCACATTTTTGAGATTTCAATTTCAAGGTCTTTGTATTTTGATAGCTTTTTGAAGATCTTCGAAGATACACTGCAGTCTGCAGGGATTGCCATATCCATAAGGAGGCATCTTTGTTTTTGGCTTGTGGTCTCTTATAACAATGTCTGGGCGATTAGATTTGATTGTTCTGCCTGTGTGTATTGTGTATAAAATTGTTACAGGTCCTATCTCCATAACCTTATCTAGGTGGTAATCATACCATTTTCTTTCAGTTTCCTTTCCGTAGAAGTTGCAGATTTTCCAGTGTAGATATTGGTCCACTCTGTCATACTGTGTTTTATATTCAGTGGGTGTCAATACCGTGCAACCGGATACAAGATGGTAAATTGTTTCTGGATATTTATCACAGAATCTGCATTTTGGAACAACACAATTTTTCAGTATGTGTTCTTGGTAATTTCTAGTTAACAGACATTGGTTCTGTGCAGCAAGAATAAAACCTTCGGTTTTATCTTTTAGCCCTGTACTACGTAGCCACTGATGGGTACGGGGCTTGTCTACAACAGCTTTTTTACTACGGGCAGAGTATTGGCCATGAAGCGGTTTATCTTGCTATTGTTTCTATATTTGGTTGGTTGCATTTGCTTTTGCTTTCTTTTTTAAGTATTTCGCAACTTTGGTCGGTGTATTGTGCTTTACTTATTTCTTCACCCATTTGAAACTCCATTTTGAACTTGTTGGCTTCTTTTATTTCTGAATAAAGATTCTTACTTCTTTCATATTCTTTGACACAGATCATCATCCAGTCTTCTGAAGGGCAATTGTATTATTATTATTATTATTATTATTATTATTATTATTATTATTATTTCCTTCATCCTTTTCTTTATTTCGTAATGTTTTCATTTGTTTATTTGTTTCTTTTATCTATCCCTTATTTCATTTTCCTTCTGTTTTCAATTCTAGCTTTTTTTTTGCTTCCTTCCTACTTTCTCCAATTCTTTCTTTCTTATTTCTTTTTCATTTTCTCCATCTCTTTCTTTCTTTCTTATACTTGTTTCTTTCCTCCATTTCCTTTTTCCTTCTTCCTCGCTTCCTCAATTTCTCTAATTAATTCTTTCTTGCCTGCTTATTTGCTCCATTTTTCCCTGTCTTCTTTATTGCTTCCTTTCTTTCTCTCTCTCTTTCTTTTTTCTTCTTCTTGTTGACTTTTTTCTTCACTCTTTCTTTCTTTCTATCTATCTTTCTTTCTTTCTTCATTTTTCTCCTTTATTTTCTTTATTCATCCTTGCTTCGTTCTTTTCTCCAGTTTCTTCTTCTCGCTTTTTTCTCTCCAGTCTTTGATCTTTCTTTCTTTCTTTCTTTCTTTCTTTCTTTCTCTCTTTCTTTCTTTCTTTCTTTCTTTCAGATAACGTTAACAGTGTCACTCTTTCTCGTTTTTCGTACGCCAAGCAAATTTCTTCGTTTTTTAATCAAATTCTTCAACATTTTCCTCAAATTCTTTCTTCTCTATATACCTCTTCAATGAAACGTTTCAATGTTTTCACTTTTTCACTTCGTCTTTCGATTTTTCTTGTCTTCTCCATTTTCTTAACATATTCTTTTCCGTCTTGTCACCAATTCACATAAAAACATTTTTTATTCAAATTGTCAGCCTCATCCTTTAACAGGACCCCCCCCCCTCGCTTCACATTATTTCCGACTCAGGCTCCGGCGTTCCTATTTCTTCCTCATTTTTTTTCTTCCTTTCTAACGTGCTTATTATTTTTTTTCTATTACCTCTAGCTCTTTATTTTTTTTTTTTTGAAATATCTAATTTTTTTAATGGTTGAACCGGACTTTTTCTTTTTCTTTCCCCCTTATTATCGCTGGCCATAAACTGTAATCGAAGCAGAAAAATGCATTCTTCCTAAGCTTATTCTATTTTCAACTTCTATTCACTCACATAATTGCTTCTGTTGGCGTTCCAGCCGATTTCAATCCCTCCACATTCAACATCGGCGTTTGTTTTTTTGTTTTGTTTTGTTTTTTCTGCAAGAATATGTTTTGTTAGGACACACACTGGGATAATTACACCTCTGGGGAATTTGCAGCCGTTTACTCGGTGGCACTCACCGGCATATAGATCTTCAGGTACTCAATGTTATGGTTAATACTCAAACAAATATAGACTACGAAGTGAACAATCACTTTTGGGAGAAGGCGGCAGATTTCTGCAATTAAAATATAAAGGGAGGCTACTCATACCGGTGAGTTTTTTCTGTTCATTCTCAGAACTCTCTATCTATGCTTGTCTATCTCGTTCTCTCTGTCTCTCTCCACACACACAGACACACACACACACGCGCGCACACACAAACACACACACACACACACACATATATATATATATATATATAAATAATGCGTGCATAATTTCACAGTGTTTTTTTAATTTTTTAATTCACAGTGAGAAGAACACTTTTGTAGCTGTAAGTTTTTACATACCCATAACACACATACAGATATATATATATATATATATATATATATATATATATATATATATATATATATATATATATGCACTAGTATATATATATATATATATATATATATATATATATATAGTAGTGCAGACATATACACATAAATACATGCGTATATATATATATATATATATATATATACTACCTTAGAAGCCGCCCTTCGGGCGGATTTGAGACTAATTTCTACAGAAAGCTTTCGGGGTGGTCAGGTGTATATATATATATATATATATATATATATATATATTATTATATATATATATACATATACTAACCTAGAAGCCGCCCTTCGGGCGGATTTTAGACTAACTTTTAAAGAAATCTTTTCTGGGTGGTCAGGTGTTCCTGCTGTATATCTAGAGATTCTTAGTAAAATCCAAAGAAGAGTTAGCAATATTATTGGTCCTGACCTGGCGCCTCGGCTTCAGTCACTTTTTAGCAGCAAGGTTTCACCACTTTACAGTTGAACTAGCTAAATGTAACCATAATTTCTATACTAACAGTTTCTTCTATCGCACTTCTCGCTTGTGGAACTCTCTTCCAGCTTCTTGCTTTCCAGTCAACTTTGATCTTCAAAAATATAAATGCAATGTCAATCGTTATCTTATGTCTTCTTAATTCTTGTCCCTTTATTGTTCTCTTTCCTTAATAGTTCATTATCTCAGATTCTCTCAAAATCAGTAACCCTTGCACCTTAGTTGATTTATTGCCCTACTTGTGCTGAAATGATTTTAGAATATAACAAGAAATTACTTCGTTGTTTTTCCTGTCGTGAGCAAAATTAGAGAAATTATGTCATTAAAAAAAATATGTCTATTTATCAAGTTAGCTAATATGATTCTCTGTCTATTTGTCTGCCTATCTATATGTCTGTCTACTTAGATGTCATAATACAAAAACACGAAATTTCTCTCTTATTTTCTGCAAGAAGTCATGTCCATTCACCGTTAATAAAGAAAAGGAATCTATTGCGAGCAACGATCGCTTACTTGCTGAAGCGATTTGAACCCAGTAAAATAGGTCGAACCTAGTATCAAATGTAATGGGGCAGAACATTACGCAAGCAAACGAGCAACTGACTGAGTTTGTGTCATAACGAATGCGGTTTACTTGGAAGAAAGTGTCATCAGAATCAGCTCATGTATCTGCGTACATCGGATGTAACAGTAGTATAAAGTTCTCATTGGTCATACTACTAAATGAGATGTTTTAATTTACATTGTTTTAATTTCCGTAGGAATATGCTTAATATAAAACTATGTGTGATTTGGTAATGGAAATTTTCCCCAGATTGTACGCACTGTTATTGTATTTTCAACTAGCAGTATAACCCGTCTTTGACCGGGTTTTTCATTACTAGGAATTTTTGCCGTTTAGTTGGAGCAGTGTAAGTTTAAAGTCAGCCCAACCGAAAATCAATATTAGTAACAACATTTGGGTGCAACTGAGGCACATCACCAAATGGGGGGGGGTAACAATTTGATTGGGGGGTTGCCCTGAAAAGGGAACTGTATTCCTAATATATAATATATAATATTATTGTAATAATTTAAACTATTTGTTTTTATGAAAGTTCTTCTGAAAGATATACATCCAAGAACAGATAGTAAATAGTAAAACTCTGCTGAGAGTTATAATGGAAAGAAGTAGTGGAGAGCTATTGTCGCCAACAATTTGGACTCAAAACCGGCACTGAAGAATTATCTCTCAAACAAAAAATAAAAATAATCAAAATCGGATGAAAACTGTGGAAATGCATAAAAACATCCGATCACACACACACATGCATACACACAGGTATTTCGCCTATGCCGACGACGTGACCGCTTTTTTTGAAAAACAAGGCCGAAATTGATGGAGTCGACAAGGGAATCAGCAGATATGAGAAGGTAACAAGAGCCAAGATCAACCGCGACAAGTCTGTGGGTTTGCAGTTGGGTGCATAGAAAGGAGTTTCTCTTCCTTCAATTTGAAGGACGAGCCTCTCAAGATACTAGGAGTTTGGTTTGGCCCGACCTACAGTTGGAGAAGAATTGGTTGGAAGTCCGAGAAAAGACCGAAGCTACAGTTCGTCTGTGGTCTCGGAGAAGGCTTTCCTTAAAGATGGGGGGGGGCGGAAGTTTGTACATCACACATCTATCCCATCCTTCTTCACCGGTTCTCGGTACTTCCACTCCCGTACGCCGAGCTAATTTTATTGGTTCGGGTCTTGTTTGCCTTCTTGTGGGCGACAGGTGATTCGCGTTGCCGCCACTCATCTAAGGGTGGTCTAGGAATGGCCGACATTGAGATTCGGCAACAGACGCTGCGGCTCAAATTCCTGGATCGAAGATGAGGGTAACGGTCTCTTCTTCTTTCCGTCTTTTAGAAGTGGGTATGATGGTGAGAAGGCCCGCCGTACTCCTCGAGCCGAGTGCTCCTTCTATCGCGAGTTTTGACTTGCTCTGAAAGAATTCACACGGGTTAAGGAAGGCCTCTACGACATCCAACTGCTGCCTTCTATCGTGTGTTCGCATCCTGGGCGGAATGTTTTTTTTGTCCTCAAGGCCAGTTCCGTTTGTAGCAATATCGTTTCTCAGCTGAAGAAGAATGAACACTATGTGTTCTTGTGTTTACTTGGCATTATGAGAGTCGTGATTTAGACGAAGCGACAGAAGGAGTTTTATGGAGGTGAGAAATTTCCCCCTTTTCAACTAATTTTGTTCTTTAAGCACCAGATTAAAGTCAAAATTAGAGTAAAGAGGATGCGACTCTCTTCATTAAAATTCGGCGAAAGGTGGTTGAATGTTTCGCGTTTGGCTCTCTTGAGATGGGGTAATTTAGAGTGGCATCTGGAGGTGACCTAGGAATGAGGATATGGGTCGCCAGGTTTAAACATTTGTCATCTCAGTTTAGGTCAGCGTAAATCGTTTTACTTTTTGATTCAAGCCGCTGAATTTAACTTAACTAGGGTATGGATGGTCATCGGCCCCTTTATCCCCCCATTCTATCTTTGGCCTATTCCCCTTCCCCGAACCATTTAGGTGACAGGGATTGCAATTCTTTGGTAATTGTGGGATATCTTTCGTTTTCGAGTGTGAGTTTTCGTAATTGTTATTGTATAAATGTGTGAGTGCCAGTGTGTGTGATTATAGAACGGCTGCAGGAAAAACATTTTTATTAAGAACAAAGAACAAGTACTTTCGATCTTCTCTCAAGATCATCATCAGGGATTCAAGTGGTACAAAACTATATGTTGTTCATTAGTATAAGTATTTATATAAAGATGTACGTTGTTTTCAATTAAGTACTTGGGAAATGCTATAGCACATTTCTATCATCCTTTAACATCAATACACGGAAGGTTATTCGTGAGTATGAACGGATTTTATTCAAAATTAGCAGACATAATATCTGTAATTTATTCAATCTAAAAATGTAAAAGAGAATTTTCTGTCTATACACACATACACACACACACACACACACATATATATATATATATATATATACATATATATATATATATATATATATATATATATATATATATATATATATATATATATATAATTTCAGTTATGCTGTCGTTAAGTAGTTTAGATTCTTTCTAAGATTTCGAAATGAGTTAGCATCTCCCGAAAGCTTTCGGGAAAATTACAATAGTCAAGTATGAGGCAGTCTCATATTTGTTTATCTTTTAAGATAATTCGAAGTACACACCGAGGAAAAAACATAGCAAAAAAAGAAAGCACCAGAAACCTCCGAACAGGGCGAAAGAAATCGTCCAGTACCTGGCACAACGGGGGGAAAATACCAGTGAGTAATAAGTTAAAACGAAGAGTGCTCAATACGGTAGGCAGAGCAAAAGTAAAATAAATAAATCTGAATCATTCGGATTTATTTATTTATTTTATATATATATATATATATATATATATATATATATATATATATATGTGTGTGTGTGTGTGTGTGTGTGTGTGTGTGTGTGTGTGTGTGTGTGTGTGTGCAGGTATGCAGAAAAATAGGAAAGAACTCCTTAGGTAAATAATCCGGAGTTCTTTAGCATTTTTGTTTTTATTTTTAAAATACAGTGCTCCATACAGAAGTATAGCTTATATTATAATATTTTTTAAAAAGTATGATTCCTTCGCTACATAAGAGTTCTCATGTTTCAAATACGAGAGCCGAAACCCTCAATATAATTATTGAAATTAAGTTGAATTAAGGTGTCGAGTCCCGTTTCATCCTCAAGCGAAAATTTAGGAATAAGCTATCTTGTGGTTTGCGCGTGTTTAATTATATTGAGGGTTTCGGCTCTTGTTTTTGAAACATGAGAACTCTTATGTAGCGAATGAATCATATTTTTAAAAAAATATTATAATATATATATATATATATATATATATATATATATATATATATATATATGTATGTATATATATTCTAGCTAGCTAGCTAGCTATCTGGCTCAATCTATTTGCTGTCTGTCTTTCTATCTGTCTGTCTAGCTAGCTAGCTAGCTATCATTATCCTCATCATTATCCTCCTCCACATCATCATCATCATCATGATCTTCTTCTTCTTCTTCTTCTTCTTCTTCTTCTTCTTCTTCTTCTTCTTCTTCTTCTTCTTCTTCTTCTTCTTCTTCTTCTTCTTCTTCTTCCAAAACTTCACCATTCCATTTTGCAATATAAGCATCATATCCCTCCACCCGGCATTGTTATTTACCCCGAAATTATCCACCACATCGCCTACTCCATTTTTTTTCAAGTCTCCCGTTACCGCTAGTTTGCTTGACCTTTCCCGGCCAATCACCGAAACCAACCCCTAAAACTCGTCTACCCGATCCAATCCCGGGAGATGGAAAAGAGAGGGAGCCTTATATCAAACGTCAACAAAAAACTAATGCTAAAGAATAGAGCATTCTGGAAGCTATTTGTTACATGCAATAGTCCTTTTACGTTTTTTATCAGTTTCAAACGATTTAAATCTTTTTTATATTTATTTCGTTATGTCTGCATCAACCCACGCACACACTCACAGACGCACACGCGCTTGCAGATACATCTTCGTATATATGTTTGAACATGTGTACATAAGTGTATATATATATATATATATATATATATATATATATATATATATATATATATATATATATATATATATATATATGTACGCACAGATCTCTCTCTCTCTCACTCTTTCTCTCTCTCTCTCTCTACACACACACATATATATATATATGGGGGAATATAATATATAAATTTCTATATATCAAATATATAATTTTATGCAATTGAATGACAAAGTGGAAAATTTACATGTCGGCCTTCTAGAAGATGAAATGTATTAACATGTTTTCAATTAAATTTCCTAGCACGCACACACACACGCACACATACATTAATATATATATATATATACATATATATATATATATATATATATATATATATATATATATATATATATATATATATATATAATACTATTCCATCTAGAATTGTCAGATTTTTGCCGCTGGGTGTTGACGACTTCAGTATCCATTTTTATATTTGCATACGCTCTATCCCTGGCATAGAGCACTTTAACCCATAATATAGCAATCGTTAAAACTATATTTTTATCATATATATATATATATATATATATATATATATATATATATATGTGTGTGTGTGTGTGTGTGTGTGTGTGTGTGTGTGTGTGTGTGTAAAATAAAATATTATACTTTAAGATGTGCTATAATTATGGGTGAAAGAGCTCAGTATCTGAGATAGAGCGTGTGTAAATATATATGAGACACTGAAGTTAACACCCAGTGACCACAGGCTGTTTCATGCTTAAACGCAATCTTCATGGCCTGAAGTTTGCGTTCCGGTATAAAACAGATTGTCGTCACTCTGTTTTGATGTCATCGCCGACTTTTATATATATATATATATATATATATATATATATATATATATATATATATATATATATATATATATATATATATATCACTATCGCCTTATTTGTTGGGAAAAGATGAAAAAGAAATTCATCCGATGTTCAAAAATTAATTTGAATCTAAGTAAAATCATATTTTAGTTATGTAAGACGCTGATGTCGGTGTGAACTAACGGTTCTTTTTCACCACTCAAAGAAGGCGATGTCGTATTTTAAAAGTGAAGGCTTGATTATTATTACTTATATTTTTCTTTGTTTATTGTATTCTAATTTGATTCTAATTTTATGCTTTTATAATTATCCATTATTAAAATGCATATTTGTTTATCTTTTAAGATAATTCGCGCTACATATTGATAGTTTTATTTTAAAATAAGTGTTATTTAGCAACTTTATTAAGAATTTTTATTATGACTAAGAAGTGTTATATTATGAATATTAAATATATTGTATTTGTTAAAACAATTCAACTCCTTTTATATTTAAGCATAACTTCTTTATGAAATTGTTGGAAAAGCATTTAGAGTCGTAATTTTTGTTTTGTCCATCTTTTACTATTGGTTTAGTATCGTCGATTTCTTTCTCTCTCATTTATCATTCAAACATTTTAACAACATTTGCCGCTAATTTTATTCTTTTATCCCGTAGGAGTTTTTGACCGGACGCCCTCCATAATATGCCAAACAGTCAGGATTTGTCCAAAAGTTGATCTATTTTTTCGAAAGTCATTTTGATATTTTTGGAGAATCTTCTCTACTTTCTGTTGAGAAGCATTGAGTTGTAAATTTTTGCTGCAATGAAGGGGAGTGTGATTCCTCTATTCTGCCCATCCTAGATCTCCTTTCTTTGGGAAAGGAAGTATGCACTCTTCTGTCCATCTTTCTATGACTTCTCCATTGTATGTGGCGTTGCAGATTTGGAGGAGAATATCGTTCAAATTTTGGTTCTTCCAAACCCCCGAAGGAATGTTATCAAGCCCCGTTGCTTTCCTATTTTTGGCGTTTTAAAAGCCGTTTCAAGTCCCACATCTGTAAAGTTTCCAGGTTTAATGTAAAGGGGAAGTTTAAGAATTTACTCAACCAAAGTATCTAAAATGTCAGGTACTTTTCTCAAGAGATTTTTAAAATGGTCTCACCATTTATTCAGCCTGACTATTGGCCTTTAACTTGGATTTATTTGTTGATTTCCTGCTACTAATCTTGTTGACAGTTCTCCAAGTAAGTCTCAGATTGTATGAGAGCAGCATCAGAGTTGATGAGGCGAATTTTTTCCAGGTTGTATTCAGCTAGTTGATCTTCCTAAGAGTTCTTGAGTTGAGGAAGCGCTTCATTGAAGTCTTGGATAGATTTAAAGGCTGGATTTGAATTTCCTATGGCGGCTTTTTCTCTCATATTAACCCTTTGTGATTCAATGCTATTTGATTCCCAATGAATGTTTTGCTGATGTTTAGGCTTTAAAGTTATGGTATCTGCTTCAGACTTTTTTATGAGAAATAACAAAATTATTTTATGTTGTATTAGGTTGTATTATAGATTTCTCTAAAGTCTTCGATTCTCTACATAAGGGAAAATGGAAAGACTCTTCTGGTATATAGCACCCCCCGAGACAGTAACTGCCATAAGAATACTATACAAAAATACCAATTCTCTGGTTAGATCACCAGACGGGGAAACTAATTTCTTCGAGGTCATTTAGTGTGACACCCATGCATCTTTTCTCTTTGTGATTACCCTTGACTATGTATTGAGAACTTCCCCCAACAAGCATCATCATCTAGGTTTTATTTTATCAGCAACATTCTCAAGTCGATATCCTGTAAATATGTTGAGAGATATTGACTATGCAGATGACCTAGCTATCACTGCAGACACCATTATTCAATGCCTTTAAAACTGAATTCCTAAACTTAAACCAGCGATGCTCAATACAAACCCTCTTAGGTGAATCAATAAAATCTGTCGAATCTATGAATCTAAATAAATTCCACTGAAAAGAATGTGAAAATTGACATAGCTAAAGTCTGGATCGCCTTTAATAAAATGGATGTAATCTGGAAATCTGATCTACCAGAGAACCTCAAGCGGAGATTCTTTCGAGCCACTGTAGAGACGGCGTTAATGCCACTATCTGGACATTAACTAAAACCCTAGAGTCTAAGCTTGATGGAACCTACATTCGGATACCGAGAGCTATACTTAACACATCTTGGAAGCAAAATTCAACTAAATCACAACTCCATGGAGTTCTGTGTTATTTCTACAATCTTATGCGAACGCATTGTGCGCTTTGCAGGACAATGCTGGTGAGCAAAACAAAAACTTTCCAGTGATCTACTGCTCTGAACACATAGTCAAGGGGAAAGACGAGTTGGTCAGCCAGCAACCACCTACATTGACAAGCTATGTTATGACACATAATACTACACTAATGACCTTTCGACCTTGATGCAAGACCGTGATAGTTGGCGTGAGAGTCGGCGTAATAGACTCATTAATGTCCGAGCTAGTTCAATTGAATAAAACTTATAAAACTTATTTATTGACTGCAAAGTAACATTTTTTTAAATTTTATTATGGCGAAATAGGTGATGGCTGCTCAAGTTACTATGTAGCAGTCACTAATTATATACTTGCATAAATATTTCGGGAATGGATCCAAAATGCCAAGCTAAAAAGCCATGGAGTTTTACTTTAAAAAGGCTGACTTCAAAAAGTTCAGAGGTCATCCAGGAACCACCATAGTCACAACGATGAACCGAGACATTCAAAGAAACAAGGCAGAAAGATCCCACTTTTCCTTTGGAGAAATTTACAATTGTTGACCATGTTCGCCATAGTCTATGAATATAGAATCCAGCGCAGTACGTAATCTGTTCAACGAAACAACGTTAAATATTAACACTCACGAGTCAGACACTCTACTGAATCTGACTATATTGCCAATATCACCAGCAGCTGTTCCATAATTCTTCAGTCTTCGATATCAAAGGCTGGCAGTGAGTATTCCGGTAAAAACATGGCCGCCTTTATACACGTCGATTAAATATTTTGAGCTTTCTGATTGGTTAACTCTTCTGTTGGTGAACTATAAAATGAGTCAGCTCATTTTGGCTGGCTCACTAGTATACCAACCTACCCAAAATCTCGACCCCCCCATTTTGGCTACATTATGCAATCTTCTTTCAGAATATATTAGTAAACTCAATAATAATATGGAACAAATACTTTAGTATTCATAAAAAAGTTTTTAAATTAATATCCACAAAAATTAGTTATATCATTTTGTCCACTGTTAAGTATTTCAGGTTAATAAACATTAATAACAATATTAAAATGGGTTGTGATCACAACAAAAAAGTGGAAAAAATTGTTATTTTACCCATAGTTGGGACCCATTAAAACAGGCACTATCACTCCGGGTCAGAGTGATTCTGAGAGTCATTCAGAGGAGGATTGGGCTAAAAGTAGGACTATTTACGTTTATACCCCGAAACTAAGGACTCACATTCATACCAAAAACTGACGCCTCTTAAGACAATAACTAATGGATGCAGTTTTACGTCCTACCTAGGACTAATAATGACCTTAGACATCAGTACCAAATATGACAGGAATGAAAACCCCTAATTTCAATTTTGTAATTGGCTTTGTAAACAAATTCGACACGTTATTTTCCGATTGAACATATTCAACTTGTACTGTTTTCTTTTGTACCTGATCCCGTACAAATTGATATTTAATATCAATATGCTTTGATCTTTGATGTATTATTGGATTTTTAGCCAAAGCAATAATGGCCTGATTGTCACAGTAAATAGTTATAGGCTCACTTATTATCAGTGTTGTAATTGTTTTTATTAGTAATTTAAGAAAAATAGCCTCTTGTGTTGCTTGTGACAATGCAACATATTCCGACTCACATGTTGAAAGTGAAATCATTCCCTGTTTCTTAGATTTCCAGCTAATTATTGGATTATCTTTTGCCAATCTAAAGCAATAGCCTGCGATACTTTTACGATCTGGTGAATTTGCCCAATCAGCATCACAAAATCCTTCCAGTTGTAGTGGGTTTTTTGATTGTTGAAATACTAGGCATTGATTCTTAGTTCCCTTTAAATAATGTAATACTTGCTTAGCTCTTGTTAAATGCACAGTCCTCGTTTTTTTTTTCGTTTTTTTTAAGCGTATCACTCAAGCAAGGCTGGAGGCCACTATCACGGAGGGTTATAGAAGGGTTGGAGGAAGAGCAGATAGGAGTGTTAAAGGAGAGGATGTGGTGAAAGAGAAAGACAGTGAGTCGATCAAGGCAAGGAGGTTACAGAAGATTTGGAGCGAGAGCAGATAGGAATGAAAGATGAAAGGATGTGGAGAAGGGAAGTGGATAGATCAAGGCAACTGGAGATGTCGATTGACGCTACACTTAAACCGTTGGAGATTGTATTTGTCAGGGAAACAGTAATAGGGAGGGGAGTTCCATAGGCGAGATGTGCGAGACATGAAGCTATTGGAGTAAAAGAGACGTCTACATCTAATATTTTCAACGGTGAAGGGGTGGGAATGGGATGCCAGCCTCGTAGGACGTTTAAATTCACGAGGCCTAGGGACAAGCGAAAGCAGCTCCTCGGAGCAATTACCGTGAAAGTACTTGTAAAAAAGGCAGAGTGAGGCAACATCGCGTCTGTGAGAGAGCGACTGCAGACGAGATCACAGATCAGGGCCAATCACATTGTATATCCGTCTCTGGATCTTATCAAGAACCCTGAGGCAAACAGCAGGGGCCCCAGACCATATATGGCAGCAATACTCCATGCAAGGGCGAATGGTCGATTTATAGACTTGCAGGTTTTATTTAAGTTTTGAGACAACTTAGTAACCGTATAGCAGATGTCTGGCCTTGTTGATGCCATGACGTAAATAAGACTTCCAATCAATATTCTGTATTCTTTCTCACACGCCGCTATACCATCTTCATTATTCATAATTGTTTTTAAATCCAGTTCACATGGAGTAGTTCGAGTTTTACAATTTTGCATGCTGAATTTATATAAGAGTTTTTCGATGTATCTGGATTGATTCATTGTAATAGTGTTGTACTTAAATTCAAACTGTATACCAAGAAACCATGATAGTCGACCCAGGTCGGTCATTTTAAACCTTATATTTAAGGATTTTAATTTTTAATAAAGCAGCTTAACATTTTGAAGCAATTAACATAATCAGAATTACTAATATTTCATTAAATATTATTGTGTACATGCATGGGTCAACTGGGAAGGGTCCAAAATGTTGTTCAATTAAATAGGAATGTAGTAATTTATTCCACGTTCTTCCGTTTTGTTTGAGCCTATATAGTGACTTTTTGAGTTTCCATACATAATTATAATCTTTTTCAAAACCTTCTGGCGGTTCTATGTATATTTCATAGTCAATCGGAGCATTTAAATACGCTGCTTTAACATCCATATGGTGTATATCCATACCATAATGAGCGGCCATTTGCATCAAAATTCTGATTGTTGTCATGTTTGTTGTTGGACTGAATGTTTCTACATAATCTTCTCCGTATATCTGCGAGAATCCTTTAGCTGCAAAACGAGCCTTATACACTGGCGAGCCATCCTCAGTTCGCTTTATAGTATAATCCCAACGGCTGCCGATAATATTTTATCATCCGGGGTCTTTTTCAATTCAAATGTATCATTTGATACTAGGGGTTCCATTTCTTTTTGCATGGCGGCTATCCATCATTTGGAATTATCAGAATTTATGGCTTCTTGATAGTTCTTCAGGATACATTGCACCGAATAGCAACAGTCAATGTCACAGATATTACATTGACCCATTCCAAAATAGTCTGGCTTTCTTCTATTTCTGGTCGGATAACGCGGACTTTGCCCCTCCTCTTCGGTTGTATCTGCTTTTAACTCAAGGTTTATGTCTGATTTTTCCTGGTCTATATCATCTGGTATAACACCTTCCTTTAATTGTGGATTTTGAACGGGTTTTCTATTTATAGGCCCTATCTCATAATTAGGCTATACTAGTTCGTGTTGGACCAGTTCATCGCAGTTAATTTTCTTTTCTTCGGGATCCTCCATTTGCTCAAAGGAATCTGTAAATCTGACGCATGTGATCTTCCTTATTGTTTTACCTTGTGGGAAATAAATCATATAGGCCGGACTTGTTTTGTCATAGCCAATGAATATACCCCTTTCACTTTTTGGATCTAGTTTTGCCCTGTGGTTGGCATATGCGTAGCAAATTGTACCAAAAGTATGTATACCACTTATGTTGGCTTTATAGTTCGTATAAGCCTCGTAGGGAATCTTTTTAATGTTACTATTAAATCAACGGTTTCTTATATATACGGCCGTATTTAATTCATAGACCCACAGAATTTTGGGTAACTTAGATTCTATTAGCAAACATCTAGCCATTTCGAAAGACTCTGCCAACTACGTTCAGCGATTCCGTTCTGGTGCGGTGAATAAGGACAGGTTTTCTCATGTTTAATGCCTTCATTTATTAGGAGGTTTTCGTAATCATCAGAAGTAAATTCTCCACCATTATCTGTTCTAATTATTTTCACTTTTCCATAAGGTGAAGTATGAGATAAATACATTCTTGTAGCTTCTAGGGTATCAGATTTGTTTTTCAGAAAATATATCATAATAAGTCCTGAATATTCGTCAACAAAGTTTAATACATATGAATAGGTCCCAATACCCATTGGTGAAATTGGACACGATAAGTCGCAATAAACTCTGAACAAGATGTCTGTTGATTTTGGGATTTGATCCCTATTTCTATATTTCGTCATTTTCCCTTTAATACATGTGTCACAATGTTGCAAGCCCTTTGAGATGTAATTTTCATTCCAGTGACGTGTTCTTGCAATCTTTTAACATCCGAATTATTACAGTGGCCTAATATTTTATGCCAAGTCCTTAAGTCGTGGGTGGCTGTTTTCACAGATTTAATACTTTTCAAATAATACAAACGTCCATTTTGTTGTATATTAAATTCAGTTCCGTCTGGGTAGATTAACTTTGAATTGTCTCGGTGAAAATTAACTTCAACACCAGTTCTAACAGCAGACTGACCGAGAAAATATTTTGTTTAAATTTAGGGATATATAAAGCCCTTTTTAATAAACATTTACAAATATTTCCTTTAGTACCTGTTAAATAAATACAGGCATCGCCTCTTTTTAAAACTAAATTATTAGCTCTGGTACCATCAGCCAACTCAATAAAGTGGGAATCTGGCTCGAAGTTGGGGTCAAAATTAATAAATTTTGTTTCAGTTGTAATTACATTATTTGTCGCACCGGTGTCGACTAGGTAAGAATTATAACTATTGGGTATAGTATCCAACCCAAACGAAAAAGCATATATTCGCTCATTCGAAAAAGCTTTTACATTTTTACAAAAATCACTCCTTGTATGAAACTGACATTTCACACGTCCATGCCCGCCTCTTCCACAACGAAAGCAGATGATATTTGATTTTTTATTATTATTGTTCCTGTTGTTCCTGTTGTTGTTGTTGTTGTTGTTGTTATAGTTGTTTTTAAACCCCTTGTTTTTAATATCATAATTCCTAGTCTGGTAGGTTTGAGGGACTGGTTTTCTGAATTTTTTAAATGACGTTCTCAGTTGCATTACGTTATTTCCTTGATTTGGGGGATTACACATTTTTTCAGTTTCTTCATAACTACGTAACGCAATTTTAAACTCAGTGAAAGTTATGACTGTCGTGAATGGTTTGAATGTTGCTGGTAATCCCTTTAAAACCAGCCCATCTGAGATAGTCTCACCTGCCATTTCTTAGGGCATTTGTGACATTCTCAGCTCGTATAATATAATCTGTTACAGATTCATTTTCTCGTCTCCTTAACAAGGTTAGTTCAGTATATAAAGCAATAATTTTGGGTTTACCTTTTGACAAGTAATGTTCACGCAATATTCTTAAAGCTTGGCGGCCGTCCTCCCTGGCTTCTCTCATTATTAAAGACAAACTCCTGACCATCAAGGCATTGTATTAATTCGGTGAACACGGTCGCATTTCTTTCCATAAAATCATCATCTTCTTTCTGGTCATCTTGGCAAAGAATGATGTCATGAAGTTTTTTATTCTAAGGTAGCCTAGGAATTTCACTTCCCATAATTCGTATTTTGACTCGTCTCCGTCAAAATACAGTCGTAATCCGGGCTCATAACCTTTGTTGACCATGTTCACCGTAGTCTATGATTATAGAATCCAGCGCAGTACGTAATCTGTTCAATGAAACAACGTTAAAGATTAACACTCACGAGTCAGACACTCTAATGAATCTGACTATATCGCCAATACCACCAGTTCCGTAATTCTTCAGTCTTCGATATCAATGGCTGGCAGTGAGTATTCCGGAAAAAAAAACATGGCCGCCTTTATACACGTCCTATTGGATATTTTGAGCTTTCTGATTGGTTAACTCTTCTATTGGTGAACTATAAAATGAGTCAGCTCATTTTGGCTGGCTCACTAGTACACCAAGGTACCCAAAAACTCCAACAACAATCAAGGAAGATCTGTAACGAATCCGCAAACTCGCCGAGGACAGAGAAACCTGGCAAAATATTGTGGAGTCAGTATGCAATGTCACTGAAGATGAGAGAACATGTTAATTCATGATTTCAAATCAAAACAGTTCTGATGATGATGATGATGATGTATTTTCAAACTAGTAGCGAAAGCGGTTTGAGTCGTAACGTTATTTTGTTTTGTTTACTTTTATTACTATTGGCACAGAATAGTCAATTTCTTCCTCACTTATTTATCTTCCAAATATTTTTAACAACACCGATAATCAAAAATGTTTTCATATATTTGATGATAATTTTATACTATATTATATTCTTTATTTATTATTTTATAATCTACTATATTCTTTTCTTATTTAAAGTAAGAAATATAATAAGTGGTACATTTGAATGAATTACTCCGACATCCAGTGTAAAATATATATGTGTGGTTTTGTATCGTCAATGGTATTACCTTTGCATCAGGGTAACCTCAACATCCCCAGTGCAAAAGGAACCGAGAAACCACTGCACTATTTTGCCTTGAATGTCATGATGGACCACAATTACAACAAAAATAGGAGGAGTAGTGACAACAGCTGTGCAAAATGTGCTAACGGAATAAACTGAAACTAAGGGCGATATTTAAAAAATGTTCTACATTATTAGCCTCATCAGTTATCAGTGCAGATTAGCTTCATCAATGACAGGTGCACGTTAGCCTAATCAGTTATCAGCACATATTATTCTCATATGTTATCAGCACATATTAGCTTCATCGCTTATCAGCGCATATTAGCCTCATCAGTTATCAGTGCAGATTAGTTTCATCAATGATAGGTGCACGTTAGCCTAATCAGTTATCAGCACCCATTATCCTCATCAGTTATCAGCACCCATTATCCTCATGAGTTATCAGCGTATATTAGCCTCCTCAGTTATCAGCACAAGAAATGAAATGCTTTTATAGATCTTTGTTCGTGAAGTTAAAGCCAACAATACAATATACATTTTTAAATCCAAAGGAATCACAATACTCTGTAATAGGCTTATTAGATTTGCGTAACCATGGATCAGTTCAAAGAGTATGACGATGAAAGACCACATAATACGCGTTAGGAAACGAGACTTAATCTTTTAAATACCGGTATTCTTCAACATCTCGTCCACTACTAAGTCTAGCAGTACAGCTACTATTTCTGCTGATGACGATAATTCGATGCCCTCAACGACTAATACGGTCCATGCTGCGCCTGGCGTTTCGGTAATTGTCTGCCTGTCTCGTGTTGAGTCGGCTTGTTTAGGGGCTTTAGCAGAAGAGAACCATCAATCATAAAGAAAGTCTTGTGTAAGACTTCCAACAACACCAACCCATGGTTTACAGAGGTTGTTGGTGACTCGCCGACAAGGTCAGAGAGGGGCTTTACAAAATGGTAAGTTGTCATTGGATTACTGAACAGTTGACAAATGTGATCGATCATCATTATGTCGTCCACTTTCTGATCTCAGTGTCAGGTTGGCTTTCGGTGTGTTGAAAGTGGCGAGGAGGCGTGGCGTACGGATTTCGGCATATGGATGCTAGGAAGGAGACATCGACTCTGGAGATGGATGGGAGACAAATATAGGTGAGTAGGGCTTTGGCTTTCGGTGGATGAAGGGGCGAGGCTAGCAGACAGTGATATCCGTCGGGATGAGTGTCTAGTTTGTCATAGGAGCGACTGATGGACGGAAAGAAAAGAATGGGAAATCGTGAGGGATATTAGCGCAAAATGATGTAGGATTGAGAAGTTTATGCTAAGGGCAAGAGTTGATATGACCAGGATAAAAAAAGTATATATATATATATATATATATATATATATATATATATATATATATATATATATATATATATCCTTAAAAGGGGAATTTTTCCTACTTCTATGAATATTAATTATCTAGACCAAGACAAACATGAGAATGTATTTACATATTTAGCACGCATACGGACACACAGGGGTAGATGGAGAAAAGTGAAAAAAATTTGGCGATGTAGAAAACTAGAAAAAATATTTAGATAAGTATGTATTAAATGCAGACAGCGAGATTGCTGGATGTTTAGTGTGTTGGACGGCTGTTTGCTATTTATTTGATAAATTTAGAAATAGACAAAGGGAAAATCAACAAAAATAACAGAAGAGTGTGGGAAAAAGCGAAAAAAATGGGAAAGAAACTGCGATAGATAGATAGATAAATAGATAGATAGATAGATAGATAGATAGATAGTTTGGTTTGGTTTGGTTTATGGCATATTAAACCCAATGGGTTATTTAATGCCGACAAGGTTTTTATTGCTGGTAATATATTTTTTAAAATGTATAGCTGGTAGATTTTTTTCAAAAATGTATTCCCGGTAATAATGTATTGCTGGTAATAATTTTTCTTCAAAAATTTATTGCTGGTAATAATTTTTTACAAAGTATTTCTGGTATTAAAACCTACTTTTACACTTTCATAGTGTTTTGACCCCAGTTTGGGGGGTTAACTATTTATCCATAGCAGGAGCCCTCAAAGGTGCTACCACCCAGGGTCAAGATGGACCGGGGAACACCAGTAATTAAGAGGTGGTTCCACGCTCCCCAAAACCTCGTGATTAATGGCCTTGCAGTTGGACGTAGTTTATCGTCTTACCCAGGATCCGGATATGTAGTTTATCGTCATACACAGGACGATAGATAAATAGATAGATAGATAGATAGATAGATAGATAGATAGATAGATAGATAGATAAAAAGGGGAATTAAAGAATGAGAAAAGGGTAGAAAAGGAAAGTGAGATAAAGAGTGAAAAATAGAGAATAAGAATTGGAAAGAAAGAAGTAGTGATAAATAGAGAATGAGAAGGGGATAGGAGATGAAGAGGAGGTGGAAAGTGAGAAATAGAGAATGAGGATCGGATAAGTGATGAAGGGGGGGTGGAGAGTGATAAATAGAGAATCAATATGGGAACGAATGAGAAACAGAGGGAGTGACGAAAATTAAGAAAAGGAACTGTATAATAAATAATATTATTGTAATAATTTAAACTATTTATTTTTATTAAAGTTATTATGAAAGATATATATCCAAGAACATATAGTAAATAGTAAATCGTTGCTGAGAGTTAGAATGGACAGGAAGTTGTGGAGAATCATCGTCGCCAACAATTTGGACTCAAAACCGGCACTGAAGAATTATGTATCAAACAAAAATAAATCATCATAATCAGATGAAAACTGGAAATGCATAAACAACATCCGATCACTCACACACATTTTGAGAATTATAGATATATATATATATAACATCAGGAGTTAGGTATTATCTCGAGTGATAAAATGAACTGAACATTCTTCCAGCATCTTTTGCAATGTCACGAATATATACATTCTATTTGCGGTCTGGAGTAACTTTAAATCCAGAAGGCTTCCGAGTGTATGGCCTCTCATCAAGATTGGTGCATGTTCTGGATTTGCTCAATGGTAGTGTAATGTGTTATGGCCCAATATCCTCGCACCACGGTGAACACAAGAGTAGGAATAACAAAGATATATTAAACAGAATAATAATACAAGAAGTTGAAGGTGTTAATATGACTGTCAGTCTGGTTTAAAGTGAACGACTATTGGCTCGACTCGTTCCGTCTCGACTCGTTACACTTCCTCTATGTCTCTCATGAGAGGCGCAGTCTTTATAGTGTCAGGAAGAGTTCAGTGTCGTTACAGGTAAGTTCCCATAACATAATGGTTTCGAGTTTTTAGTTTTGAATGTATTTAATAACATCAGCTCGTCTTTTCCCTATCGTGCGGTGAGAGTTAGGTCAGGGGCGATATCAGTTTTCAGGAACTGCTCATCAAACTGCATTGTAGTATCATCTGCATGTATATTTACTAAGGATCTGAGAAAGGTACCGATCAGATAATTGTTATAAAAGAGAAAGAGGCTATGAACCGAGTAAACAGCCTTCGGCCTCCGAGAACTGGCTATTAACGACGACCTTCTCAGACCAACTTGACAGGCAAGACTTGATAACTGAGAGAACTCTCTTAGCGATTCCTTAGTTGTGTTTCGAAAATGTTGCTCATACGGTACTGGTAGAAATGAAACAACGATTAATTTTGAGGTCACCATCGTTGCTACAAAGCCAAAGAAAAAAAATAAATTAAAACCCTCAAATCATGTTCTTAAATAGCCTAGTCAGATCGAGACTTTCATATGGATGCCATGCATGGCGCCAAACAGGTTCAGAAATAACTTCCATCTGTATACGACCGTTTTCTCAAGTTAAAGCTGGCTTTGAGCGAACGAGGACTGTAGGTCTTTTTGGGGACCATCCTTCTTCGGGGCTCAAGAAGTAGTGCTATGGCATCACAAACGAAAATCTTTACTAAATATCAGAATCGTCATCCCTTGATGACTTTCGACAAGAGCAACAAATAAAATGTAAACACATGTAACTCGAAGAGAAAATGTCTTAAAAATTGCAATATTTTGAGATGTCTTGTCTTCGCTTTTCATTGAAATCTGTTATTTCAACAATATATTGTCATATAAATGAAACAACGTGACGTCATAGCCAACCAAACATCAAACTGTTTCCTTCACTTCTAAATACATATAATTTGTTTATTCACACACACACACACACACACACACACACATATATATATATATATATATATATATATATATATATATATATATATATATATATATATATACATATATATATATATATATATATATTGTATGCGCAGTACTTATTGGAAATTGATCAATATCAGTGATAGAGCTAACATATTCAGTTGTATGGATATGAGTTTGTGACCCTGGGTTTCACGCATTTTCGACCATCAGACAAACTATACATACTCAGACAAACTATACATACTCAGACAAACACACATTTACATATATATATATATATATATCTATATATATATATATATATATATATATATATATATATATATATATATATGATGGACCCTCCCGTCAATGTCGATGTATGAAGATCCGACAAAATCATTCAGTTTTTATTTTTGTGTCGTCTGTGACACTTTTGTCGCGCTAGTAACCTGCATACAAGTCCACATATTGAGCAACAGCGCAGAGATCCCGGGAAATAGACGTAGGAAGATTTCGCTGTTGCCAGTAAATACGACTGATTTCAAAATTTCTGATACAATTCTGGTACAAATATCCCCGGTTATTTCTATCCAGGGCAACTCGCTTGAAGCTAGAATGAGGCACGTTGACAGCTGAGTGGATACTCTAAGGTTACCTTTATACCAGGGCCACTGCCATCCAAAACTCCTTTGTCTGCTGTCAAGCTGGCTATACATGATGACTTTAGGTAGTCTCTCTCTCTCTCTCTCTCTATATATATATATATATATATATACGCGTCAGTGTATGTGCGTGTGAATATGGACACTGAAGCCAACTCCCAGAGGCAATGGTCTGTTTTCATGCTTAAAAACAATCTTTAGGCTGTATCTGAACCTTGTGTTTAAGCATTATATTATGTAATTGTTATTCAAGACTCGCTCACTTTCTCTCTCTCCCTCACTATCTATCTATCTATATATATATATATATATATATATATATATATATATATATATATATATATATATATAATAGACTTATTCTGTGATTCACAGCTTTTGATCAAATAGCAAGGTAAATTGAATTTTCTAGACGTGATTGGTAACTCTGGATTCAAAACTCATCCACAGAAAAATCCGTGCCGATAATATGTCTATAAACTAAAAAAAAACAACATATATTTCAACAATTATGGATAATTCCACTGTGAATGAATATCGAAAATGCTCTTAACATCAAAGGACATTGGATCCAGTAAAATGAATAAATAATCATTGTCTAACGACGTCCTTCTGTGAACCGTGTATTTCATCTTGATTTGCAGTCCATGACTTACAAATGAACTACTCAGCCTTGCCAAAGTGAATTTCTGTCCACAATCTGCAAAATCATTTGTTTAAATCTTTAAATTCACATTTTAAGAGCTAATGTTACAGTGGCATTTTTTTAAAGCCATAATTCTGTTAATGACTTTCATTTTCTTGCAGCAAGCGCAACATTCATTAAGGGTAGGGCATGACAAATTCTTTTGTGAGGGGTGATAAAATGTAATTTTCTTCATCTTTTAGATATACTTTCGAAGTTAATATTTCGTACTAATTCTCTTGCAGAACAAAAATATTCATTGTTACATTATCAATATTATATTAGTAAATATTTATTTGCATAGATTAAGTAAATTTTAGCATCTGATTACTTTCTATATATGTTTGTTGCATGGGCCGTGTCACTGTATATGTAATGATTAGATTGAAGAAAATTTGTAACGTGTTTGTTTAACAACTACATAATATCACGGATTACGTAGTCACGTCTTACAGGTTTGAACTGGATTCTTTAATAAAATAATGCTTAACAAACCTTAACTGTAAATGTCAGCAAACAGCACATCTACTGGATAATGGCGATTCATGAATAAACTTTACATACCCATTTCATTGATTTTGTGGCAAAGATATCAGTTTGCTTTCTCTCCGTTTTTATTTATTTAAACTCTTAAAACATTTGATCTCCAAGAACAACAGAAAAATAAAATAAAATAAACAAGTTAGTAAAGGAGAGCAAGAAGAAAGGAATAACTATTAAATGAATGTAAACTGAATGCATTATTGTCATCATGTTATAACACGCTTCGTAGCGCTTATAATATAAGGAATGCTTCAGCTACTTGCCGTGACGCCTGTATTATTTAGTCTGAAGACTGGCTCCAAACGGCTGGTATTTACCTAAACCTCCCTACAAGGTGGGATTTGGCACAAGGCCGGTTTTCATGTGGGTGGGGAGATTCCGAGCTCATAGGCTCGGGCAAAAGTTTCCCTTAGACCCTGCATACACGAGGTCGGGTTTGTCTACCTCCCTAGACGAGACTCCGCTCGTAGGCATAGCCTCGTCTGGGTTCCGTTCTGTCCGAAGGCAAAGAGATCGACAAGCCTGTCGAGAACCTGACAACAAACTGTCTACCTCCAAACGCCTTCTAGTCTTACCACTGACCTGTAGTACTTTATAGTATGTATAAAGGCGGCAATGTTTTTTCCGAAATATTCATTGCCAGCCTTTGATATCGAAGACTGAAGAATTACGGAACAGCTGCTGGTGGTATTGTCGATATAGTCAGATTCAGTAGAGTGTCTGACTCGTGAGTGTTAATCTTTAACGTTGTTTCATTGAACAGTTTACGTACTGCGCTGGATTCTATATTCATGGACTATGGTGAACATGGTCAACAATAACAACAAAGATGAACACAATAGTCCGCGTGTCACTGTAAATAATGTAAATAATGATAACTTCTCTTCCCAGAAATTCAGACAGAAGGCGATCAGGTGATAATAATAACAAAGATGAGGACAATAGTCCGGGTAAATAATGTAAATAATGACAACTGCTCATCACAGAAATTCGGAGAGAAAGTGATCAGGTGATAATAACAAACAAAGATGAGGACAATAGCCTGCGTATAAATAATGTAAATAATTATAACTCCTCATCTGAGTAATATCGGACAGAAATTATCAAATGCATTTGTGTAATCATCGAAACATAGATCAAACATTGAAATAAGAGTAAGAAAAAACGGAAATGTATTTGCTAGCAAAAGGCAGGTTCATGGGTTTACGTCCTCAAATTGACAGATATGAAATAGCCGAGTATTTCTCAGGGTACTCTCGCAAATAAATAAATTTGTTCTCACGGCTGTAAAGAACTGGCGAAATCCAAACCTTCCTCCCTTGTTAACTGACACCGACAGTATTGGCAACACACGCACGTGGAAAAAGATATTCTATATCCACGCGTACTCACGTCCACGCACGCTCATAAGCATGTACGCAAGTACGGACTTGTACACGGACATAACAACACTTGCAAGCAGCTATCTGCAGAGATATAAACCGCTGACTAGATTAACTTTGCGCTTAGATAGAAGTGTGCAAATTTACCCTGACTGTATGGAGAAACTTAGATAAATCATGAAGTTTGTATGATGGAAATCTATACGCATTTAGAGATTCTCGATAAAATCCAAAGAAGTGTCTGCAATCGGTCTTAATCTGGCATCTCGGCTTTAATCGCTTTTCGACAGCCGTTATGTGAGTTTCTTCTGTCTTTTCTATAAATATTTTCATGACAATTGTCCTAATGAGAGTTCCTCGGGCCGCATGAATTTAAGTATACAACTAGATTGGTAACTAGGTCTCGTCGTTTTACTGTTTAATTTGGTAGATGTAGTCGCAAGTTTTTTTTCTAATAGTTTCTTTCTCGCACTTGTCGCCCGTGGAACTCTCTTCCGGATTCTTGCTTCTTTAAATGCAATGTCAATCCCAATCGTCTGTCTTCCTGAAACTTGTTCTTTTATAGCCCTTTCATTTCGCAAAGGTTTTCTCATTCCCTTCTACTCGCAATAGCCCTTTGCATTTTAGTGGCAATCTCACCTTGACTGGCGGTAGGACGATTACAAAAAGCAACAATTCTACGAGCTGAGCATGGAAATGTCTTCCTTTTTTATTTTATTTATATTTTTTTACAGTAAGATTCACCCTGTACAACGTCTGAAGCCAGTAGTGGTTGAGGATTATATTAAGAGTCGGTTTATGCGAATAGGCAGAGGAAGATAACGGTTAACCCTAGACTTGAACAGGATAAGATTGTAGTTATCGGGGAAACATCCTCTTGTTAGTTGGTTTCACAGAGCTGTGGTTCGCAGGACGAAGCTCTTCCAGTGGAACTTACTTCTTACCAATGGAACACAGAGAGAATGTTTGCTACAATCTGAGTGACATGGCGGGTCCTAGACGTGAATGTTAGAACAAATGGAACCAAAGAGTACTACTTTCCATGGAAGTAACGATAAAGCAACGAGAGGCTTACCACACCGCGTATGTAATAGAAAGGTTCGAGGGTGGAAAATAATTTGTCACCCACAAGAACGCATAGATGCTTTTGGAAACTATTGACTCAGGCATCTATCGCCTAAATATGACAACAATACTCCATTTAAGGCCTGATCTGGCGCTTGTAAATGTAGAGGATAAAATGCGGAGTCGGGTACTTACTGGATCGGTGCAGGGAACCAACCATTTTCGCCACATCATTTGCGATGAATCGTATGTACGAATTCTATTTAAGGTCAGGTGTGACTTTAAGGGCAATATTCTCTCAAGGCACGGAGCTTTACCGAGGAGACATTCATTCCTCGAGACTGGCGGTAGTTCGGCGGCCGATCGGCGATAATGGAATGTAACTAGTTTGGTTTTCGAGGCATTGAATGTAACAAACCAGTTTTTACCAAACTGAGAAGTTAGTTCTAGGTCGGATGAGAGATCAGCTACCAATGTATGATCATCAAGAGTTTTACATGTTCACCCGTATATCGTCGTATCATTGACATAGATCTTTACAAATGATTTGAGCATATTCTTAGACAGATCATTTATGTAAAACAAAAAGAGAGTTGGTCCAAGGTGTAACGCTTGAGGAACGCCTGCATTAACCGCCAGGACCTCGGAGGACTGGTCATTAATAACTGCCTTCAAGGACCTACCCGCTAGGAAGGAATTTATAATTGAGAAGACACTTCCACTGATTCCATAGCTGGTTTTATAATTGAGAAGAGACTTCCACTGATTCCATAGCTGGTTTTATAATTGAGAAGAGACTTCCAGTGATTCCATAACTGGCTTAAAAATTGACAAGACGCTTCCAGTGATTCCATAGTTAGATTTATAATTGAGAAGACGATTCGAGTGATTCCACAACTGGTTTTATAATTGAGAAGACGCTTCCAGTGATTCCATTAGATCAAACATGAAAAATTTAAGTAACTTGACTACTTATTCTTGTGCATAGACGCAACTTTGCTAGCATCTGGCTCCTCCATTCCTAGTGTTATGGCAAATGTTCAAATGAGCTTAGTTCTACCAGTTCATATATTTACAATTAGGATCCTCTATACCACCGTACGAATGGTCAACTAATCCCCTTAACTTTCGTATTCCATTGATAAGGAGGAGGTTGCATTCAAACAGTTTCTTCCCTAGAATTGTTACTTTGTGTAATAGACTCCAAAGAGGCTGCTTCTCCGATCACTACAAACTTAACCACTTTAAGTTTAAGTTCAATCGTTATTTATCCGACATATCCTCATATATATGCACGTATTACTTCCTCTCTTTCAGCAATTATACTCTCATTCATTCTAACTTGAGAGGTCTTTGGACATTGTATTAGATGAAAAATAGTATGAAAATATTTAGAGGTTATTTAAAAATTCTTATATATCTATAGTAATTTAGTAAGAGTAGCTTAGATGTGGCACAAGGTCGCAAGTATAGAGCAACGAGTAAGATTAAATTCATAAGTTATCTAAAGAAACAAGCGTGTCAACAATTACACCAAATACTAAATATAAAGTTTAAAGTAATAAGAAGGAAGAAATTATCATTCGAAATATAAAATTCCATTAATACCTTAGAAATTATATATATATATATATATATATATATATATATATATATATATATATATATATATATATATATGCACATTTCATTGAATACGATAGACAAGGTGCTTTGATTTAGTTTTTTATACAATTTCTCATCTCATAATTTATTTTCAGATGTTAACTTATATAAAAACTGGCTGAATATTGTTTTTTTCCGAGCACTTTTGGCTATACATTTAGCCATTTTCAAGGATGAAATATTTTAACTGTTAAGTAAGAAACATATATATATATATATATATATATATATATACATATATATATATATATATATATATATATATATATATATATATATATATTCATTTAAATATTATCTGCTCTACTCTGTATTGAGCACTCTTTTAAGGATAATAATTGTTGGTTATTGGAATTTATTCCGTATATAGCAATCCTATACTTGGATATATATATATATATATATATATATATATATATAACCAGAAATAAATAGAACGAAACACCGAAAAAGAAAATATATTTGGTTTAAACCTCCTTTCTGCCAACTATCCTATATAAATATCGGTCAATCCTTTCTGAAATTGATTAACAAACATTTTAACCAAAATAATCCACTTAGTAAGATTTTTAATAGAAAAAACTTAAAAATTAGTTACTCATGCACAAATAACATCTACAATATTATTAATTAACACAATAATAAAATATTAAACAAATTTTATGACAATAACCAAACAGATAACAAACCCTCTTGTAATTGTAGAGTCAACAGCAACTGCCCAGTTGGAGGTATATGCAAATCCGAAAATGCTATATACCAAGTAACAATTTTCCATAATAAAAAAGTATACATCAGAATTTCCGCCGGGATCCGGAAGCAGAGACTATATTATCACAAGTATTCTTTCTCTGACTCTTATCTAAACCATCAGGCAGCTCTTTCTAAATATTTTTGGGAAGTAAAGGATAGAAACTTCTCTTAAAAGATTGAATGGAAGATTATAGATAAATCTCAAATCCCCAATGGCTCCAGAAATAGATGTAATTTATACTTAAACGAAAAAATTTAGAATAATCAAATTTAAAAATACTAGTCAGCTATTAAACCAAAGGAATCAGATCATATTTAAATGTCGTCATAAAAATAAATTAAAATTATCTTATAAATAGAATTTTAGTTTATCTTATTTTATTTGTAGACACAATTTTTTACCTTTAT
>OZ038480.1:35264365-35326865 GCA_964036315.1 Acanthosepion esculentum | reverse complement strand
ACAGCCAGATCCCCTATCTGGCTGTTTACATTAAATGCCTCGAAAACCACATGAGCTACCTTCCATCATCGCCGATAGGACCCCGAACTACCACAAATCACGATGAATGGATATACCTTGAGGGAGACCCCGTGCCTTGAGCAACTATTTGGCTTCAAACTCAACCCAACCCTCAAGTGCATACAATCGTAACTACGATTTGTCGCTAAAGATGTAGGAAAAATAATCGGCTCCTTGTACCGATCCATTATATAATCCTCGTACTACATTACCTGCCTGCTGCTTCCTCTAATGACATTAAGTTTGACTGTAAGTTTTAGCTTCAGATAATAGCAAAAATAGCACTAATATTGTCTCGAATATTGAAGTTAGTACTGAGGAAATTTACTGTCAGTTTTCATTGATAGCCAACAATTAGTACAGGTATAGAAAGTTAAGTAGTACAAAATAACATATGTAAGAGAACACACACTGACTAAAATACAGATGGGAAACAGTGAAGAACAAGAAAAGGTCATAAGATAAGAAAGAAGAAAAGGAGGCGTAAAAATAGTGAGAAGAGAAGGACAAAAAATTCAGGAAGAAAAGAAGAGAAAGAAAGAAATGTGGTGCAGAATGAGTGTTAAAAATGGGTGAAGAGGACGACGAGAAAAGAGAAAAAAAGGTAGAGGGAAAACAAAAGAGGGCAAAAAGGGAAATAGAATAAAATTTAAAAAAGGGACAAAAAGAAAATAATGAAGAAAAAGAGGAAGAGAGTAAAAAACAACGAAGAAGAAAAATGATAATAATGATGATAATGATGATAATGATGATTATGATGATTGAAGCCACAATAATGGCGTCATTTTTTTTTTTATTCTTTTTTACTGTAATTATTATTTCTGTCATGCGGGATGTATTTTCGTTCCAAGCACCGCATCAATCTCTCCTCTTTTTGCTTGACCCCCTATAACAACATCGAGCATTTACACGCTATTTACTCGGGAAATAAGAAAAGAATAAGTCGTCCTGGCAATTCCAACTCACAGAAACTTAAAAAATGTTTTCTTGATTGAATTCGCTAAGCCCCAAACTATTCATTTCCGACCACACAAAGAATAATGGTTTATTAATATTGTTATTTTTTTTATTCTCATCTTTTTTTCGTTTTGGAATGGGGCGGCCGAAGGCGATGATTTGTTAAATGATCGGTCGTGTTACTTAAGTCGAAATACATTGTATCACTAATTGAAAAGAGAGTATAGTTTAAAAGGAACTGAATTTGCTACATTCCTTTCTTTTACAATCTTCTTGCATCCCCAACCTACTCCTCACGCGTAGATTGGATCAGTTGGTAGCAAAGCAAAAATGGAATCTACAGAAGCCAACATTAGGTCACAGACACAATTTTTGCCAGGGCTTCTCTGGAAGAGTCTTCTCAGTTAACTGCTTCCGATAAGGTAGGTCTATGAAGGATTTTAGTGTTTCATCCTTCGAAGTACATGTGATCAATGCAGGTTCTATCCTCGGTTTCATCCTGTTTCTGCTTTATATTAACGATCAGCCTAGGAATATTCTCAGATCATTGGTAAATATATACGCAGACAATACCACGGCTTATGAGTGCACCTCCCAAAACCCAGATGACCAAAGCCTTTCAGCCGATTTATCCTCTGGGCTAGCCATCACCAATCAAGGATGGGTGTACTATCTTGTAACATTTAATACCTCCAAAACCAAGCAAGTGACGATTCACCATAGCCGAGCAGGCCCTACCAGTCCTGAGGAACGTTTCGTATTATTGGGACTCAGACTCATTCCATATCTTGGTGACTAAATTCTTCTAAATATGTTCAATATTTACATATCATATCAGACCAAAAACAGAGTATTGCGGCTATATCTGGGCTGGAGCTACTCAATCTTTACTATCCAGTCTTGATAGAGTTCAAAAGCGTTTCCGCAGCCTTGTTGGTGATGAATTATTTTCCACCCTACAAACCCTTTCCTACGGACGAATTGTTACTAGCCTCTCGCTATTTTCATGGCGAATCTAGTTCAGACGAGGTACATTCCTTAGTTCAGACATCAGTTAGGACTCGCCATGCCAAATACACAGCCTCGAATCGTCTTTATTCCCTTCGTATTTCATTGATAACAAGTCTCCCTTAGACAGGATTGTTAATTTGTAAAACAACCTCCCGAAAGGATGCTTTCCTGATTACTACGATCATAACCTCTTCAAGTCTAGGCTCAACTGTTATCAATTCAATATATCCTCTTGCAACTCAGTCACAATTTTCATGTCAAATTTACTTCAAACGAGACACATTGTTTAGTTTTGACATCAGCAAGGACTGGCCATGTCACGTACGCAGCGTCGAAACATCTTTATTTCCTTCATATTAAAATAAGTTCCCCTTAGATTTCCTCTAGAACTGTTATTTGTAAAACAGCCTCCGAAGATGATTCTTTCCTGATCACTACGGTTATAACATCTTCAAGCCTAGGGCCAACCGTTATCTACCGAACATATACTCACGATATGCACACCTTACTTCCTACCTTTACGTCCATACAAACATCTCATTTAGTAACTTTCTATCTTGAGTGGCTCTTGGGCCATGTATTGGGTGAGAAGTAAAAAAAAAACTGAGAATGATGCTATGACTTGTCAAGTTCCTTTTCTTATAATCCTAAACTTATAATCATCTACTTGGATATGACCAGAATAAAAAGATAGGCGCGATCGGGGAGAAACCTATAAAAACCTAACAAACAATCAATGGCTTGTGAGACTAGCGCGTCAATAGTTTCACTGCAATCTTTACTCACGTAAACCTGAAAATAAGACATATATCTTTAGACATAAGTTAATGAACCCAACGGCATATCACTGAGCGTTTCTCTCGCTCTAGGGGCATGCGTGCGGAAATATATGGATGTGCATAAGAATACAAATTACATATGACCTTGGTGAATACACACACACACACACACACACACACACACACACACACACACACATATATATATATATATATATATATATATATATATATATATATATATATGTGCGTGTGTGTGTGCGCTCGTGCGTGTGTGCATGCGTACGTAGGAACACTCAAACGCACATATATTTCAGAGAGTGGTGCATGGACATGTTAAATACGGAAGCAGTTAAAATTTCGTATAGTGATAAAAAATTAACACTGTATTTCTCTCTCTCTCTCTCTCTCTCTCTCTCTCTCTCTCTCTATATATATATATATATATATATATATATATATATATATATATATATATATATATATTGTAATGTCTAAAGGAATTAATCCGACCTCCGTTCTCCTTTAAGATTTTTCGAATATTCAGGATAGTAGAGAGAATAAAATACCATTGAAAATAAACAGTGAGTCTGTTCAAATATATCGATAAATATGATATAGTTAAATAGCAACAGAGATAGATAAATAGATAGATAGATAGGGTGCGATTGATAAATTGTCGTTTACAAAAATGAAAAGAACACTGACATCTCATTTTAACAGATATATTTACCAAAATTACACAAAAATATCTCGAAATACTAAAGAGTAATTTTATTCAATAAAATCGCTTTAGACTTTAACCACGGCTTCCAGACGACTTCGGTATCTCCAGCAATTCTTCTGAACGGCCTCCTTGTTTAAGTTGGGGAATGCAGCCATAATCCTTGCCTTCAGTTAATTTTTGGTGTTACAAGGAGTTTTGTTGGTCTTTCCCTCAAATGCGCCCCATACGTAATAATGATAAAGTTCGGTGCAGTCTGAGTTCTCTTGCTTGTGTGGCATGATGGTGAGTCCTCTTGCCAGGCAGAGGGTCCCTCCAGCCGCCAACTTCTTGACTCAGGGAAGCACTACATCTTCAAGCACTTGGGTCTGAGAGCCTGTGAGAAGATGAATGGAGGAATAACGTCGCCATCACTAGTGATCACACCAAACACCTACACACACACACACACACACACACACACACACACACACACACACACACACATACATATATATATATATATATATATATGTACAGAATGTGATGGATAAACTGTCGTCTGAATTAAGATTTTTCGATTATTCAGGTTAGTAGATAGAATAAAATACTATTGAAAATAAACAGTGAGTCTGTTCAAATATAGATATCCATAGATAGATAGATAGATAGATAGATAGATAGATAGATAGGGTGCGATGGATAAATTGTTGTCTAATTTACGCAAAAATGAAATAACACTAACATCTCATTTTCACGGATATATTTACCAAAATTACACAAACATATCTTGAAATACTAAAGAGCAAATGTATTCAATAAAATGGCCATTGGCTTCAACCACGCCCTCCAGACGTCTTCCTCTGCAAATCTTCTGGACGGACTCCTTGTTTATGTTGGTGAATGCTGCCATAATCCTTGCCTTCAGTTGATCTTTGGTGTCACAAAGAGTTTTGTTGGTCTCTCGCTCAACTGCACCCCACACATAATAATCAAGGGGGTTGCAGTTTAGGGAGTTAGTCGGCCAGATATAAGGGGTGATTTGGTTGCAAATATTGACTCATAGTCATGACTACGTTCTCCTGCCTATGTGGTATGGTGCAGAGTCCTGTTTCCAGACATAGGGTCTTCCAGAAGCACCCCTCTTCACCCAGAGCAGAACTTTCTTCTTCAAGGCACTTGATGTATGCCTCCGTGTTGAGTCTGAATGCCTGTGGGAAGATGAATGAAGGCCTAATGTCGACTTCACTAGTGATGACTCCAAACACATTCGTAATCACCATTAGACTCATCCATCTCTTTCCGAATCCTCTGCAATGTCTTCAGATTGACAACCATGCACTCTGAAATGTTGGTATTGGAGTTTCAGTGCGAATGTCAAGGAGTACTGCATGCCGTTTCCAAATTTCTGGCGTAGTGAATTGCGTCGCGGTGTCCCTTTTCTTACAGACGGTGCCCAACTGACCTGTTGGGCACCGTCTGTGAGAAAAGGAACACCGCGATGCAATAATGCATACTATACTATGCAGCCTACAAAATAATAACAAAACGAAAAAAAAAACGATATTTTTACCGTCACATTATACAGAGACCTTGTCGGTTATTTTAAATCAAACTTATTTGTATATACATATATATATATATATGTGCAGATATCTTTCTTATATGCATGTTTGAATGAGACTGTGAGACTGACAGAAAATATTGTTTTTCTTTCAGCGTTTCTAGAAATTTAAAGTTTTTCTTTTATGAGGACTAATTTAACTTATATATATATATATGCACAATAAAACAAAATCGTATTCTTTTGATACAGCTTCACCCCCAATAACCCTTACACATGACGTGACCATAGACTATTTCAAACTCTCAGCTTCCCAAAGAATAGCAGGATGTATAAAGAAGGAATTCTTTCAACCACACAGACACTAATATTGTTTCACAATTTTGATGTACACTACCTTATTAGAAAATTGGGAAAATACAATAAAAATTATACAGAAACCTTCTCGGTTATTTTAAATCAAACTTATTTGTATATATATATATATATATATATATATATATATATATATATATATTATGGCGTTCTGAACTTAATGTTTTTTTAAGTATAACAGAAAGAATATAAATTGTGCTTAACTGCAATACAATAATTTAATATAATTTGGAATTATTTCTTTTATTATATATATTATCATTATTATCTTTGAAGGTATATATGATGCATTCTTTATTTTTTCCTTCAACTTTTTGCACGGTTACAATTTTTTCAGTAGTAGTATTTATTGATTTTGTTTTGTACATCTAACCGTGAAATCGTTTGTTTACTTAGTGATTTTCCTTACCTAAAGTGATATTGAACAACTTTGCATCTTCTACTGTCAGTCATTTTATCAATTTATTCTTTTAGGTTTTAGTATTATCAGAAAAGTAGTAAAAATTATTTTAATGTATAATCCCCGAGTATTTTAGGCTTAAATTCCGAATTATATTTTTCTTTTTTCTTTCTGCTATCTCTTTCCAAAATAAATAAACTTTTCGATATTAGTGCTTGTTTATTTATGTGCATCTATTTCGTAGCTTATGCTTTTTAGTATTCATGTTTACCTAACGTTTTATTGCTTTAAAAAAAAAACTGTCAACTTTTTTCAGAGCTTCTAAAATACCTAATGTATATAATGTCTATTTACGTACATTATATATGCTCCCAAGTTTGTTTTATTTTTTATAGCCGGGGGTGATATTGGGAACGAGCTTCTGCTGTTATCAAATGCTCCCGTACCATGCGTGCAATTCCAAACCGGAGAATATGCGAAGGAAGGCAACTGGCGTCTCATAGTCAGATGTTTCGGGTACATGAACCTCGGCAGCTCAGGTGGGCTGTCATCTGGGGGAAGGAAAGGCCTGATTTTAAAACTCTGCTGCCTTACTCTCATATACAGACATGGAAAAGACCATGGAAGTAAATCCAGAGAGTGAAAGTAGTTAAAATGTTTGCCATCGCTTCCTAGGATGTTGTCTTCACAAAGACATAATAGCTCCACCATATTTACTCATGTTTTTTAAACCAACTATACAACTAAGTTCAGGTACTGTCAGCTGCAAAGTATAATTTTCTGACGCTGTAAGAATAACACGCTATCATAGAGATTAAGTGATTTCAAGATTAAGTGATTTCAATTAGAAATACAAGACAAAATCAAATCTGACTTGCCAATCTGAAACGCTGTCAAAAAACTAGGTTTATATATGTTGTTTAACTGTCACGTTACATCAGCTGCCCAATAATGTTCCTCAGAAAGTACAATTTTTGTACACTCTGGATAAGTGTTGCGAAAGTGTCTATTCTCCAAGACATTTACCGTTCGTTTTGGTGCAACATACCGCAAAGAATATATAGAACTTAATGAATATTTCTAAAGAAAACAATTGTTGTCAAATAGCATCTACAAGACAAATATATATGCTTCCGACTTACTATATTTCACACACACACACACCATCACCCACACACACACACACACACACACATATATATATATATATAAATATATATAAGTATACATAATAAAAAGTTAATGGTCAGAGTCGAATGAGACCAGGAAACAGTTATAGTAATATCTGCAACCTTTGTCAAGAAGAAAATTTAGCTATAATAACATTTTCAGACCAAAAAACCTTTTGAATGAAATATCGGAAATTATGACTCTTTGCATACACACTAAAAAGATCCTTTTGAGTTCGTATGAACTAGGATGAAAAGAAAATATGTAGATTATCTTTATCCTCCACCGATACATTTCCAATAACCTTGCTTTTCTCCTCCCCTTCTATCACACTTCACGTTGTGCGTTTATTTATTCATTTTTAAATAATAAAGCCTTCATTATTTTTTTAAAGAAAGCGTTAAGAAATCAAGCGACCAAAATCGCCTGAAGGTACCGAAAGCTTGAAACCAAGGTAGCTGAATCGGCTGATCTACTATTGGTTGTGTGTGTGTACATGGTAAATTTCTGAGGAATTATTAGATTTTATTTTAGTGAATAGAAGACATCCCTGTTTTTAAACAGTTTAATTCACGATCAACGTCCTTGGCATTCGAGAGTGTTTTATAAAGTCAATTATTAAATTATAAGTAAAATCATTCAATACTTATCGAAAGTCAACTGAGAGGTTCGTAATATTTCAATCACTCATCGGGATTCTGGTCGAGCGTTCCGATGGTCAGTAATTTACAATCGCCTGGGGAGACGCATTGGTATGCGTCAAAACACGACTACAATTTTGTATCGATTTTTACATGTTGTTTTAATATCCTAAAATGAATAATATTGTATTGAGTCCTCTTCTAAATTAAATATACGAACGTTGGAATTGTACTCTCTTCGTTCTCATATATATATACATACACACACACACACACACACACACACACACACACACACACACACACACATATATATATATATATATATATATATATATAAACAATGCATAAAACTATATTTATAAATGGTCTGCTTAGAAGTTTACTTCCAAGTCCACACTCGACTCATATGGAGTATCCACACATGATTTCCCTCCTACAACGTAGACTCTACTGGTGATACGCGCATAGCCCCGTCAATCGTTTTAAATATCATATCCAAATTTGACTTCCACAAGGCAAGCCGAGGTGACGGGATCGCATCCGTCATCATAAAGAAATGCTCTCCTGAGCTGGCTCCAGTTCTCACCAAAGTCTACAACAACTGCCACGCTGCTTCGTGCTTTCCAGCTTGATGGAAGCCCTCCTTTGTAGTTCCAGTTTTTAAGAACTCTGATAAACACTATGACCCCTCAAATTATCACCCTGTTAGTTTTTTACGTTTTTACAGCAAAGTATTCTAAAAATTACTGGAGTTCTTAAGCATCTTACTTCTCACGACCTCCTCTCGGGAAAACAATATGGCTTCCGTTTCGCCAGGTCTACCGCTGACGTTTTACGGCCATTACTGAACATGTATATCAAGCTCTTGATAATAATGTCGAAGCTCGAGATGTAGATCTAGATATCTCGATGACGTTTGACAGGGTGTGACCCGCTTGTTTTCTACTCAAGAAAACTGTTTGAATCTATCCAGTCGTTTCTATCAAATCGTGAATTGAAAGTCGATTTGAACGGGCTCGCTTCCAGATCCTTTCACATGAATACGACTGTCCCTCAGGTCTCTATCCTGTGTCCTACACTGTTTCTGATCTTCCTGATATCATCAGTTCGCAAGTAGGAATTTATGCAGATGATACTACTATTTACTCTTGTCTAATAGCAAATCCGTCAGAGCTGACAAAGTAAATCTGGCTGTTACTCTTGAAAAGGACCTCCAATCAGTGGTTAACTCGGGCAGGAAATGATTTTTAAATTTTAACGCCTCCAATACAAAACTGCTCTTATTTAACTGTTGAGATGTTGAGTGTTTCCACGTGAGTATATGGTAATAACGAACAAACACAGTCGTAGGGAAAATACTGGTATATTCAGAGAGGTATTTACATCAGAGAGATTAGTAGTAGAACGAACGTAGGTTAGTAGTAACAATAAGGAATAGTAATAAAGTCCAACGGTATCTTCCGGTCGAGAAACGGAAGTGTAACTGATCACTACAGAAGTCTCACTCTGCACTGCACTACACTGCTACACTACTCACAGTCTCTAGAACTACTGTTCTATTTATAATAATAGGATCAGTCTATTGTGGTTGTGAAGGTGGGTGCGCCCCAACATTAACCAACGTAGAGAAACTTTTCTGCCTGCCACCAGCATGGTTGACGCTATACTTCTGGAGAGCAATACATTGCGCCTTCTTAGTTTCAGATTTTTAACAGACTTGAAGTGGAGCAACTACATCGAATCAATAGCTGCATCTACTGCAAGGAAAGTTGGGTCAGTGTGTCATGAGTGTTCATCTTGCACATTTACAAATCTAGCATTCGATCGTGCATTGAATACTGCTGGCATATCTGGTCTGGTGCTCCTGCTATTAATCCGAAGAAGGAGCTGCAGTATAATCGATCCTGACTTGGCATCTCGACTTCAGTCATCTTCTCATCGACACGATGTGGCTTTACTCTGTCTTTTCTACAAATATTTTCATGGCAACTGCTCTGCTTTTCCCCCTGGTGCCCCGACTACATGAATTTAAGCGTGCTACTAGATTGGCATTTAGGTACGAGCTTTTACTGTTGAACAACTTAAATGAAACCACCCCTTCTACTCCAACAGTTTCTTTTCTCGCATTTCCTGTCTGCAGAACTCACTTCCGTTTCCTTGCTTCCCTAATAAGTAAAATCTTGAAAAATGTAAATGCAACCACAATCACCATCTTCTATCTTCTTGAATCCCGTTCATCATTTGTCATTTCCTCAGTCCTCCTTATATTCAGTCTTTTCTTTCACTTTATATATAAATATATATATGTATAAATATATATATATATATATATAAATATATGTATGTATATATATATATATATATATATATATATATATATATATATATATATATATATATATATATATATATATAAACTCCTGGCCATACATAAACTCCATCCCACCCCAGACCGCTTCCCCCCGGATAAGATACCTTACGCCTCCACCAATCGTAAACACAAACCCATTCTCATTAACAAGGGGTCTAACAGAGGAGGACTGACATTGAAAATAAATTTAAAACAATTCTTCGAGATGATAGCCGCGTACAGAACGGCTTGAAATAGAGTATCTTCTGTGTTGAGGTAATTTTTGTTTTTTACTGTAACATATATATATATATATATATATATATATATATATATATATATATATATATATGTGTATATATATATATGAATATATATATATGAACAATATATAGAATTGATCAATATATATATATATATATATAGGGATTTTTATATAGGGATTTATTTAAAAAATTTTTAAAAATATATTGCAATAAAAGTAGATGGGATTTATATTTTATATTTAAAATAAACAGGGATTAATGGTATTTATTAAAAATTTATTAAAATAGGCGGACCTAAAACTACATAAATGCAAACACACATACACAAACTGTCTGTCTGTCTGTCTGTCTGTCTGTCTGTCTGTCTCTCTCTCTCTCACACACAGACATACACACACACACACACACACACACACATATATATATATATGTATATATGCAAATACTTTCGACAGATTCTCTGGTCATGATCAGGCATGGAAATTATTTTCTTTTTGGTAATATATAGGTAGCACCCGAGACGAAAAAATATAATGCAAATCGAAATATATATTTTTGAAATGTCTTCTAACACAATTCAGAAAAACATTTTTCGATTTATATATATATATATATATATATATATGAGAAAAAGATAAACAATTTTTATATACCATAACAATGTTATATAACATTGTTTTGTGATATAAAAATATACATATCTTTAGCTCTCTCTCTCTGTCTCTCTCTCTCTATATATATATATATTTATATATAGTAAAGGTAACAAATCCGTTCGTATATAATCCTAAGTGGACTCTAGTAATATTAAAACTGATCCACAAAAAGTGCTCAATGTACTTATTATTTCAGAGCAAATAATTAGTAAACAATAAAATCCAAAATTACCTCATATGGGGGATAGGCCTATTACAACCGACTTCGTAAGTCTTATTCATCCCCGGTGTCGACGCAGTTCATGTCGTAATTAGAAATTTAACTGTCTATATATTTAACTGTTATATATATATATATATATATATATATATATATATATATATATATATATATATATATATATATATATAGCTGTTTTCCTTTATTTTATCTATCCAGTTCACTCATTCATTCTTTCTTTTCGTGCATGTCGTGTTTTTCCTTTACTTTCGCATTTTTCTTCATAAATGCCTTTTCGTAACCAGGATTTACTTTATAGTAATTCTTTCATTCATGCATCCTTTCTTCAGTCCTTCTTTCCTTCCCCGAATGATAATTCTTTTATTTCCTTTGCTCATTCATTACTTTTTTCCTTCCTCCATTGACTCAAAACTGTTTTGCATTCACTTCTGTCGTTCCTTTCTTTTTACCTTCCTCCTATGAATCCAATTAAGTTTGCCTTCATTTTCTTTAGAAATCAATAACGACTAACTGAATTTTCCTTCCTCTTATCCTCATTCATTTTTATTTCCTTCAATTGTAATTCCTATTGTCTTTCCTTCACTCGTCGATGTTTTTTTTTCTCAATCATTCTTCCTATTTCTGCTCTCGAATTATTCTTCTGTCTTTGACGTTCGATATTTTTCCAGCACGCATTTCCTTCCTTCCTTTTTTCCTTCCTTCCTTCCTTCCTTCCTTCCTTCTCGCCGTTCTTATAAACTTTTATTCGATTCCGGTGCGTGCCGTGTTCGTGGGGTGCTTCGGTCTTCCCCCAGTCTTCCATTGCCTGCAGCTCAATGCAACTCAGCGAGACGTCGGCCATGATTTATTTGCCTATCATTTCAACGTCTGTGCATATACCCTTGACACAACAGCTCCACTGATATTGTTGTGGACGAGATGAGGTACACCCCCGCCTCATCCCAGCCACCTGTTTCAGACCCCCACCTCATTCATATGCACGACCAACCCACAACCGCTAGAGCTGTAAAATCGTGCGCATGTTTCTCGTATTTATATGTGAGTACGAAAGATACTGTCGGAAAATGCGTGTTTCTGGAGATAGATAGATGCATGTGTATGCGTGCCATGCTTTTGTGTCTGAAAGAAAGTGTGGACATTGAGCATTTGCGGGTATGCGCGTATATATGGACCCGTGGCCGAGTGGGTAGAAAGTTTGCTTTCCGACTATGAGGTACTGGTTCTAATCTGACGTTGGTCGATACTTTTAGGAAGGTCGATTTCTTGATGCTATATTTCCGGGGAGGCGTTTCCGGCGCGCAAAACGTATCTGGAAACAATTCCATGGTTGAAGACTATCCATGTGAGCAGACAAAACTCCTGGGAGACTTAGCACGAGTTCGCAAGTCTTCGTGACCGAGAGTATTGATTTTTTTTTTTTATCACGCCAGATATTGCGCTCTGTCCCCCAAAATGTTATTACGGTTCGCTTAGGCGAGTTGCAGTATAAATTTTATATACCATAACAATGTTATATATAACTTTTGTTCTATGATATAAAAAATATACATATCTTTATATATATATATATATATATATATATATATATATATATATATATATATATATATATATAGTAAAGGTAACAAATCCGTTCGTATATAATCCTAAGTGGATCCTAGTAATATAAAATATTATTAAAACTGATCCACAAAAAGAGCTCAATGTACTTATTATTTCAGAGCAACACACACACATATATATATATATATGTATATATGCAAGTACTTTCGACAGATTCTCTGGTCATGATCAGGCATGGAAATTATTTTCTTTTTGGTAATATATAGGCACTCGAGACGAAAAAATATAATGCAAATCGAAATATGTATTTTTGAAATGTCTTCTAACACAATTCAGAAAAACATTTTTCGATTTGTGTATATATATATATATATATATATATATATATATATATATATATATATATATATGAGAAAAAGATAAACAATTTTGATATACCATAACAATGTTATATATAACATTGTTTTGTGATATAAAAAATATACATATCTTTCTCTCTCTCTCTCTCTCTCTCTCTCTCTCTATATATATATATATATATATATATATATATATATTTATATATAGTAAAGGTAACAAATCCGTTCGTATATAATCCTAAGTGGATCCTAGTAATATAAAATATTAAAACTGATCCACAAAAAGAGCTCAATGTACTGTTTCAGAGCAAATAATTAGTACACAATAAAATCCCAAATTACCTCATATGGGGGATAGGTCTATTACAAACGACGAAAACTTCGTAAGTCTTATTCAACCCCGGTGTCGACTGAGTTCGTGTCGGAATTAGAAATTTAACTGCCTATATATTTAACTGTTTATATATCTAACTATATATAATATATGATCACGCCGGATATTGCGCTATGTCCCAAAAACTGTTATTAAGGTCCGCTCAGTATAGTTGCAGTATAAACTACGAGTAGGCTTTGTGGATTTTGAAGAAACAAAAATAAGCTCGAGCTGGCGTCTATAACAGGGACTGACTAGTCACACTACTAGACGGGTATGATGGGAATGGGTAACCGGATATATATATATATATATATATATATATATATATATATATATATATATATATATATTATTCAGGCTGATGTAGTTATTAAAAACAGAACTTCTTCTCGAATATGACTATCCATCAAAAATAACGTTTAAACAAAATGAATTAAAAATAACCACACACACACGCGCACGCACCCCCCACACATATATATATATATATATATATATATATATATATATATATACATGTTTCATTAAATAATATAGACAAGTGTTGTCTATTTATTTTATGTAAGTTCTTTTCATATTGTCTGATAAGCTTAATAACATTATCATTAAACAATGAAAGAAAATCACAATATTATTACATAATTTTTTTAATCCAATCTAAGCTTTCGGCTTACATAAGCCATTATCAAAGATGACAACTACACAATATATTAAGCAATACACGAACAAGAAATTGATGATAGTCTGTTTTTGTTTACATAGATGATTTCCAAGCAACGATAAACACGTGCATATAAGACGCTGAAATCGAAAATCGCACAACAGCTCATGACGTCACACATGACCACGAGAGAGTGAATCCGATGAGTATCGATTATGGAAAGCCGTTGGTATGAACCAAAGGCTTCTGTTACTAATTATAGGCATTTAATGATATTTGTGGAGATTTCATAGTTTATTTTGTTCAGGTTAGGTTTCAACTGTTTTATGTATATAGCTTCAAGAATTTTTAGTTTTTGTTTATTGTTTTCATGTTTAAGTATAGTTGTGTTTTCGACGGGGATTTTCCGGAATTGTGTATGCGGCCAGGCATGTTGTTTTAAATGCCTAAAAATGTATATATATATACTTGTTTGAGAATATATGTATAGACAAGTGTATATTCATGTGACATTGTGTAGGTCTATATGTGATTTGTGAGTATGTGTGTATTTGACTGTGTAAGAGTTTGTAAGAATGTGTTGTTGAGTGAGAGTGAATGTATCCGTGAATATATGTAAGTATACTCGTGTATGCGTATGTGAGAAAAATATTTCTTGAACAGTTCTCATTTATCACGCCTCACTTAACGCCCGATCGCAAATCGGTCTGGTCACTAAGTGAGGATATGTACCTGACCGCAATTTCAGGCATAATACGTCTGTAATGGGTTTGTGTCAACCAGATTTTGATAGTTTGATGTCACGTTTGCACCACTTTTTACTTGAGGGCGCACTTGTAAAATAACTAAATTTCTGGGGCGTATTTTAAATTTTCATAAGTAAACATTATAATAAAAATTTATATAAACATTATATATATAACATTATAATAAATATTTTAATAAGTAAACATTATAATTAACGTTTATATAAGCATTATATATATAACATTATAATAAACATTTTAATGAGTAAACATTATAATAAACATTTGTATAAAGATTATATATATAACATTATAATAAACATTTTAATAAGTAAACAATATAATAAACATTTATATAAACATTATATATATATAACATTATAATAAACATTTTAATAAGTAAACATTATAATAAACATTTATATAAACATTTCAATCTAACATTATAATAAACATTTTAATAAGTAAACATTATAATAAACATTTATATAAACATTATATATAACATTATAATAAACATTTTAATAAGTAAACATTAATCATGAAATTTGAAAATATGACATTTTGGTTTAGTATTACATTTATCATTTAAAGGGATTTATGAAGAAACTGCAATTGTTTTTGAAGAGGCCGGTAATGACTTATTTAAATCCATTGAGGAAAATCCACTTCTTTTTAAAGATTAGGCAATTTAGCATCCAATTTCAAATATCAAATTACAGAGACTTAGACGTGGAAGCCTTGTGCTTGGAACTCTCTTCTGGCTTCTTGTTTCAATTTTGATTTTCTAAATTTTAAATTCCATATCAACCCCATCCTGGGTATGATGATAAACTACATCCACGTCATGGGTAAGACGATAAACTACGTCCAACAGCAAGGTCTCTGATCAGGAGGTTTTGAGGAACGTAGAACCACCTCTTAATTGCTGGTGTTCCCAGGTTCACTCTGACCCAAGGTGGTAGCACCTGTTAGGCTCCCAGCTATGGGCAAACAGTTAACCCCGAAACTGTGGTAAAAATACTATGAAAGTGTAAAAATAGGTTTTAATACCAGAAATACTCTGTAAAAAATTATTACCAGCAATAAATTTTTGTAGAAAAAAAAACTATTACCAGCAATATACTTTTGAAGGAAAAATATTACTAGAAATAGATTTTTAACAAAAACAAAATATTACCAACATAATAAATGTTGTCGGAATTAAATAACCCGTTAATGTTGATATGCCGCAAACCAAACCAAACCAAACCAATCCATATCAACCGTTATCTTCTGTTTACTTAAGTCTCGTTCTATTATTCTTCTCTCTTCTTAATAGTAATTTTCTCATATTCTGTAACGCTTTAGTGGCTTCATTGCTTTGCTTGGGGTGAAATGATGAAAAAAAAAGAAACTTCATCGTTGCTAACATGCTATTCTTAGTAACCTTCTGTAAAACGACCTTTCTGTTGCCTAAAGTCTCTTCTTCCTCTGTGCATAATTTGTCCAGAATTCACTGTCATATAGAAGGTTAGATCTTACATAACAGTTCAGAACTCTTATCTTTGTTTCTAACGAAATATTCCCGTTTCTTAATACTTTGTTTAGTTTTTAGAATGCATCTTTTGTTATTGCAATATGCCTCGAAATATCTGTTTCGCAATGCAAAGATACAGTAATGAAGAAGAAGCATAACTAGCTTAAAAGCTAAACTCCGTGCGAAGTTTTAAGTTAGTGATATATAGCGACTGATTTTATAGGGCTAATTGGGCCTCTATCCCAAAACTAAAGGGCCCTCTGGTCCATCTTAGAAAACAGCAATGGTAATTTTGAAGGAATAACTTTGAATTTCTCAACTCATGCTATGAAACTTCAAAACCTCCCTTTAACTCTGATTTAGGCTATAAGCCTAATTCAAGACAAAAGACCGATTTGTGCCGAAATTTCAATTCAGGCCGAAAATTCAGTTCTCCAAATCACAAACTCCGTGGAACTTCAATTGAGTTGAGTTCTTCAAATCACAAACTCCGTGGAACTTCAATTGAGTTGAGTTCTTCAAATCACAAACTCCGTGGAACTTCAATTGAGTTGAGTTCTTCAAATCACAAACTCCGTGGAACTTCAATTGAGTTGAGTTCTCCAAATCACAAACTCCGTGGAACTTCAATTGAGTTGAGTTCTTCAAATCACAAACTCCGCGGAACTTCAAAAACTCATATCACGAAACCTCTGAATTTTAACTCTAATTCCTTGGCATTTTGAAGAAACAAAATTGATTTCCTCAATTCACAAAGTTTGGGATATATTTTAAACGGAAATTAAAAAAACTTTTTTTTTTTAAATTAACAAAGTTTTTGCTTTACTTAAATTCAATATAAATTAAGAACTCTTAAAATCACTAAATTTTTCAGTTATTTTAAAATTCGAATTTTTAACTGTTCCATCTTCATCCGGGCACAAATCCTAATGGATGCCCAAGCACCAGATGAAGGGCAGATTTTCAATCCCGTGATCATCCTGATTCCAAAAAGGTATAATATATCTATGTAGAGCAAGAGTGGTCCGAGTTAGAGGGGGTTTCAGACACACGGACGGAGAGAGAGAATTTGCCGTTTATTTATTTAGAAAATGGTGCGTTCTTTCATATTTAAGACTTTTTGAATGCTCAGTGTGGTTCTCAAATATATTCAGATAACAATGCTGAACAAACATTTTTTTTTAAAATTTCATAGCCTTCATGCGAAAATTCACAAGTGGGTATTTTCATTGTTTTCTACTTTTTGCAGGAAATTAAATATCTTAATCGTTTTTTGTTTTGTTTTTTATTAGGACTTGAAAAACACAACATTCTCTAGATTCGACAACCACCCTATTCCCCAGACCTCGCTCCTTGCGACTTTTCCCTCTTCAAAAATCAAATCCCACTTAAAAGGAACAAGATTTAAAAACAGCGAGACAATCCAAGAGAAAGCGACGAGGCAGCTGCTCGCTATCTCAAAAACGTAGTTCTAGGGATGGTTCCTTCAATGGAAACGACGCTACATAAAATGTGTGGCTTCAGAAGGAAGCTGAATTGAAAGCGAATTCATATGTGGTGTAGTTTTCTTTTTACATCCTGGGTACGACGTTAAACTGCATCCAACAGCAAGGCCTCTGATCAGGAGGTTTTGAGGAAGCGTGGAACCACCTCTTAATTACTGGTGTTCCCAGGTCCACCCTGACCCGGGGTGGTAGCACCTGTTGGGGTCCCAGCTATGGGAAATAGTGAACTTACAGGTCTTTTCCAGCACGTTGAAACAATGATGTTGCCAACTACACTTTTTTGAAACAATGATGTTGCCAACTATACTTTTTTGAAACAATGATGTTGACAACTATACTTTTTTGAAACAATGATGTTGCCAGCTATACTTTTTTGAAACAATGATGTTGCCAGCTATACGTTTTTGAAACAATGATGTTGCCAGCTATACTTTTTTGAAACAATGATGTTGCCAGCTATACGTTTTTGAAACAATGATGTTCCCAGCTATACGTTTTTGATATATTTAGTAAATACTGGATCTGGCATTAAATAACCCATAGTGGTTGATATGTCATAAAACCCCAAACCACCAACCAACCAACACCAGTCCTAATGCGTTTTGATCAAGCCTCGTATATACACAAAATATATAAAACAAAAGGAGGAAGAAGAACAAGGATAAAAAATACTTTTTAATTAAATAATTAATGAATTAATTTCTATCGTTTTTAATGTTGCTCTTCCACCCCAGATCTCTTCTATATGTGTTTGTATATATTTATATATAGTTCTGAAATATCCGTTTTTAAACCCCTTATAAAATTTTCCATCCACCACAGATTATTTTCTGTTTTTGTGTGATGGGCTGGTTGGTCGTAAAGATAGTTGCTTATTTGCAACGTCGCTGGTCGAGTCTGTTTAAAAGCCAGAATTACAAATGTTAGAAGAAAGGCAATTTTCTATTCGGAGAAAGATGTAACCTTTCTTCTTTCGACTATATGAGCTAAAGCATGCATATGGTTTTATTTACTGTTTCGTTTGCTACGGCTTATCAACCCCTTGAAGTTTATTTAAAGCCTGAAAATATTTGTACAGTGTAAGAAGTTTTTGTTGTGGAGGATAATAATGATTTAGGTACAGGTTTTACTAATTAACCCATAGCTTGGGGGAAGATGACGTGCATTCATACCTTTACGAAAGGTATTTGCGCGTAAGTGAATATAACAATTTTCAACGAGAACTGGAACTTGGTTCTCCGATTAACAAGCTTACAGCGCCTGGTATTGCCAAGCGGTCACTCATCTAGATACTGACCAGACTCGGCGTTGTTTAACTTCAGTGATCGTTTAGTATATGTTTGCGTATTTTTAGAATTTCTACACACATATATATATATTTCTGAACAGGATAGGCACTATGCATGACATTCACTTGGGATTCTTGATCAGACTAACCGATTTAAGTACATGTCTCGAGTTCTTGGGTTAATGTTTTGGTTTTGTAACATCTGGCATTGCTTGGAAGAACAATTCCTAGCACAGGCAATTCTATGTTCTGTTTCCTCATTTTCTATATTAATTTGTTTAACAATTGATCCATACACCGAGGAGTGTTTAGCAGTTATTAATTCCGCATCCTAACATTTAGGATGGATTCAGGGTGTGTGCCATAAATGCTTTCATTTCAATTCCAGATCATAGTTTCAGTTTCTCAAAGGTTTATCATGAGTCCTACTTCTTGAAAGACTTTTTTTGTTCAAGATCATTCTTATACCAGGTACAGATACCTATGCCCTTAATATATCTCCTCTCATCATCAGTACACGGATCTCAGGAGGGAAAATAGTTTTCGATTAGTAGATTCGCTTGGCTTGTAGTATAGAATGCTAAAAAAAATTAGTACCCATCTCTTCGTATCTGTGCTTGTATATGAAGAGAAGAGATCACCCAGTAAATTGAGATAATGTTACATCTAATACCAATAGTATAAGGTGAAAGAAACTAATAATTAGTAAATGTGTATAGTGCTTCAATCTAAAGAATTCATAGATTCTTAAAAGCCTTATGATTCTTCTGTGAATTCGTTTGCACATAGAAAAGGTATCGACCAACTACCATAATCAGTTGTGTTTTACCATCTTTGAGTGAATATTTATTTGTGCAAGTATACTAAAACTAAACTGAAAAAAAAAACTTCATACATTACTTTTTTTATTTTGTTGCCATAATTATTTGCATATAATACGCATTCGTCTATAACACGCACCTCTAAATTCAGCTCCAATTCCCAATTTCAAAAACCGAAGCAATGATTATGTTCGACAAATGTTTAAGTTGGTTGGTCTTTCAACCAGAAACTACCCTTACAAATACATTTACTGTAACTAATTCCAGGAGTCAGCGGAAGAAAAACGCGACGACAGAAGGAATCATAAGAAGAAATGTCACTTTTTTTTAATAAAATATAAAAACTTGACAGAACTTTGAACGAAGCGTCTGAAAATGTTATTTGATGATATAAAAGTTAAATTTCTTTCAGAAAAAAGATGTTTCCTTCATTCTCTTTTGATAATTTAGATATTTAAATATCTTTAATTTTGAATTTTAGCCCAACATATTTTTCCAATCCCTGTCCCAATGTAACCGGATAATCGTGCAAGTATTTAAAGCAACACCCGCGCATGTTCACACAAGAAACCTGCAGCGAAACAAAAATTCCAAATAGTCGTTGAAACAAAATTAAAAACAAATACAAATCCCAGTAACTCGTGGCAATTTTTCTGGGGTGGCGTAGAGCAGGTGATGACATTATTACTACTTCGTTTTGAGATTTCGTGGACAACGACGACATCAACAATGACGAAAACATCTGCGACGCTGATGACGTTGATTACGAATTTTAATTTGTATTTAAAGACGGCGAAAGAAGGTTTAATGTTCCACACTGCGTAAAAATTTATAGCTTAAAACAGGTGTAGTCCGTTTCAAAATAATAAGTATATTATTTTTTTTTATTAATTATTAGCTTATTAATAACTAAAATTGTTCTCAGGCCTGAAAACGAATAGAAGGCAACTTAATACAAATATATCCCGATTTAAAGTATGAAAATAAAATTATTTTACGATTTTAAAAGATATGCGTTTGTCTTTTACGATATCAAAAGAGATGTGTTTATCTTTACATTGAAAGATACATTTCGTCCATAAAATGTACTTTGAATACAAAACTAATAATTAATGCTAAAGATTGCAAAAGAAGGTTTATTGTTCCACTGGACTTCATAGTTAACACTATGCAATTTGGAGTCATAGGTTAAAATAGGTGCAGTATTTTTTTCAACATAAGTATATATTTTATTATGCATACTTGTTTCTTCTTTGCATTTATTTCAAAATACGTAACGGCGGCAAACCAACATGCATCTATTTATTTATTTATTTATCATTAAGTCATCTGTTATTTGATGCCTTTCTTTGTTGTTATGTAGCGCCAGACCACAAGGTTTGAAGAAGGGTGGTTCTCGCTAAAACCTAAAGGTTTCAGTTAAATAGTACTGGTCAGGAAATACGCGAACATTAAACAAATTGACAAGATAAATTAATATGGGAGAGATTTTCCCACTGATTTGTATAAATGCTTAAACATTGCGGGTGGATTGTGAACACCTTTACACATAAATAAGATCATTATGATTATATAGCACCCTCCACAAGGTTCGAAGAAGGATGGCCCTCTCTAAGACCTACAGACTTCATTTGCCTGAACCAACCTTTAGCCAACGATTGGCGGAAAACAATCTAATTCGATTTATCTTTATAAGGCCATGTGTCACGCTAAGTAAAATCTTAAGGGAAATCTAAAAGCTCTTGTATTTAAAGCCTATAAGTTTTTTTATGTATAAAAAGGGTATTTTTCTATCGTATAGACGTGTAGATATAGGCACATGTATGAACCTCTGTGTGAAAATGTGTCGGTGTATGTATTTTGAAAGCTTGAAACCCAGCATTTATCTCTGGCAGATTCGGCTGTCGGCGCCAATGTCTTCCAAGTGCTTGTCGTGTAGTGTGCACCTATTAAACATATTTGGCGTGATCGGATGTCGCACACGGTTGCTTGTGGTTCTCAACGAGGCCGGTGGTTAGGGGGGGGAGGTCCGAACTGCCCGCGGTGGGTGAACTCTTCTGAACCCTTGCTGCGGGGCACACAACAGCAACGAACAAATTAGAAAAATGGCGGGTAAAAACGAAAGAAAGAAAAGAAAAAATGGAAGGAAAAAATAAATGTAAATGTAAATTGAACGGAATTAGAAAAGAGAAAAAAAAAAGAATGACGTAATTGAGGATGACGGAATTGCAGGAAGTGTTGTGGCAAAAAGAAAATGACACCAACGGACACGAACAAACCAGAGAAAAGAAGTTTTGCGCAAAATAGTAAGGCGTAAAGAAGTCATCTCGTCCAGACACATCTATATCTATATCTATCTATCTATCTATCTATATATATATATATATATATATATATATATATATATATATATATATGTGTGTGTGTGTGTGTGTATGTGTGTATGTGTATGCGTATGTGTATGTGTGTGCGTCTAGACATATATATTTGTCTAGACACACACACATATATATATGTCTAGACATACACACACACATATATATATGTATGTATGTGTGTGCGTACGTGTGTGTGTGTATGTGTCTAGACATATATACATATACATACACACATATATATATATATATATATATACACGCATATGTGTACTTGTAAGTATAGGTGTTCGCATGCAGATTATACACACGCACACAGACATATATATATATATATATATATATATATATATATATACACAGATATGTAAATGTATGTATATATATGTATATACACAGAGAGATATATATAAATGTGTATATATATATATATATATATATATATATATATATATATATATATATATATACAGAGAGAGATATATCAATGTATTTATATAGATATATATATATATATATATATATATATATATATATATATATACACAGATATGTAAATGTATGTATATATATATATATATACACAGATATGTAAATGTATGTATATATATATATATATATATATATATATACATATATATATATATATATATATATATATATATATATATATATATATATATATGAATGAATGCAGACAAGTACAAATACACAGCGGTTCACTCGTGCAGTGAGATTCTTTACTATTCTATTAACTACACACGTACTCACTCACAGAAATACGTATATATGCACAATGAAATATTTCTTCCCCACTCCATCTTTCACACCATCACACATTACTTTTTTCTGTATCTTTATTTCTTTACATATATATATGTGTGTGTTTGTGTGTGTGTGTGTGTGTGTGTGCGTGTGTGCGCGCGCGTTTTGTTAAAGACGCCTGACAAGGTACTGTGATTAAACTTTTTATTTAATTTTTCTTGTGTCCGTACATGCCTATTCTTTTCCGGATACAATGTCAGTAAAAACTGTCCAAATATTCTGTATATCCGAGTGCTTTCGACCATTCTTTTAGCCGTTATCAAAGGCGTTTTTATTTTTTTATTTTTAACTTATTATTTTAAGGTTTTTATGTATGTGTCTGAAGTGATAAGGATGTATTATTTTCCGAACACGGTCAGCACATTGTGGCCGTTTGCATAGTTAATGTTATTGAGGGTTGGCTTTTTTATTTTTTATTATTAGGGCTTCTATTATTTTTAATCTTTTTATGCATGTGACTGAATCTCTTATGCTTGTATTTTCTGCCAATATGTTTCGGATGGAGTCTGGTAGGTTTTATATGTGTTTAAATGAGTCCTAATGAAACTATGGTCGGGCAGGTGTAACGTAAGTCTTCTCGATAGGCATGTAGTTGTGCGACTAATGTAATTATTTATGAGTTTGGTTTGAACAGGAACACAGTTCTTTAAGGAACATTTGAACTCATAAATAATGTTGGTTCATTGTAGTTTTGATTTTGCAGGTGTGTTGTTTTTTATAAGGTTAGCTGTTTTCAGTTGAACAGGAGTTGTGTATTCCTTTATATTTCTAAGAAAAAATCGTCTTGTTTATAGGTGACATGTATTTGGCTTTTGAAGAAGATATTAAGTTTATTTTTTTTGCCTGTATGTTCAGTATCCTTATTAGTTATTTTAGAAAGAAATAGTTTAATCTGTTGGTCAATGAGGTAGTTAGGAAACCATTGTTAACTAGTGTCTGTTTTGCATTATTAAGTTCTTTAAAGAAAATGGACGAGAGGGTGAATTCCCGTGTGCTCTCGTTAGGAATTTTTTATAACTGCAATTTTATCTCTAAGTGGGCACTCACTCTTAAAATGAAGGTTGCAAGAGTTCCTACTAGTGGATTTTGTATATAATGAAGTAGTGAATGTGTCATTACTGAATTCTACGAGAACGTAAAAAAGAATGGGATGTTATTTTTTGACTCAGTTCATAGGTAAAGTTAAGGACAGATTTTTGTCGAATGTGGTTTTGAGATTATCAATTTCTTGTTTGTTTATCGCTAAAAAAAAATATTGTCTACATAGCGGCCATATATTTTGGGTTTAGTGACTTATTTAAGTAGCGTTTTTTCTACGTAAGATATGTAGTAATTGGAGAAGGGCTGGCAGAGCAGATTTCCTATATTAACACCATTAGTTTGATTGTAGATATTGTCATTATGGCTGCAGAAAGTGGTTTTTGGTCGTGTAGGCAAGCAATAATCTTTTGAGAATATTTGGTTTGATGGATGGAGGTGGAATGGAATTATTTGTATACACAGAGTTAAGGATTGTGCCAATAGTTTGATCAATGGGGACGTTTGTAAATATATTTTCAACGCTAAAATACCTTGTATTGGTGGTATGTGGGTTGATGTGATGCTGTAATAGGTATGAAGTAATGATATCGATAAGGAATTTTGATAGTTCGTAGGTAGGGGTTGAGATCTGGGAAATGATTGGTCATAGTGGGTAACCGCTTTTGTGTATTTTTACATTTCCGTATAATTATGCTGGTTGGTAGACTTCGATGATTTTTTTCGATTTTCAAGGAACCAACGCAATCGTCAGGCCATTGCAAACTGTCGCCTCTGGAGGTTGACTTCAATGTTCACTTGTATATATATGCTCTGTCCCTGATATCGATCACTTTAACTCATGAGTATAGCATAGCTTAAAACTCTCTCTCTCTCTCTCTCTCTATATATATATATATATATATATATATATATATATATATATATATATATGATGAAAATGTGGAAAAGACAAAGCAAAATCCGAATATGTGAGTTTACTGTTTTTTTATTTTGTTTTTTGTTTTTAAAAAACAGTAAACTCACATATTCAGATTTTGCTTTGTTTTTTCCACATTTTCATCAAACCGTCGGATCTACATCCACATATTTGCTTACATATATATATATATATATATATATATATATATATATATATATATATATATATATATATATATATATGTGTGTGTGTGTGTGTGTGTGTGTGTGTGTGTGTGTGAGTTTCAAATAATTTAATAGTGCACTATGTTAAATGCTCCCACTCAAACGCACGCACATAAACGCTCGCTCGCACACACAAGCACACACACATACATGTACAATAACTGTGGGCTTATGTATATTTAGTCAAAACTGTTTAGGTAACCTTCTCTCTACACAGTCAAACACACATACGCACACATACATACACACACGCACGCACACACAAATACACACACATATCTATCTATCTATCTATCTATATATGCATGTATATATATATATATAGATAGATATAGATAGATATAAGTGTGAATATAAATTAAATAACGAGATATTAGTAACTGCATATGTGAATACGCAGATAAGCAAATAAATATTTATTTTATTTAATTCATGGGTCAAACAAAAGAGCGTTCAATGCAGTTAAGCTATGAAGTATATATTAATAAATACACATATACCTACGTTTGTAGTGCAACTTCCTGGTTTCTAAGGCGACATATATATATATATATATATATATATATATATATATATATATATATATATATATATATCGATAAGGAAAAAACTTAACACATCATAGAAGGATTATGTAATAAATTTATTTCGACATATAAGTTTTTAATATCTGCCTCATCAGACCTAAATTACAAAATTACAGAAACCATTTTGTAAGGTTAAGGGAAATCTATTTTAATTTAGCGGTGACAAGGTTTTAATTTCCCTAGAAAGCTTATGTGTCCAATATGTGTTGCTTACAAAGTCAGGTTAAGTTTAGGGGAGGTGAAGGTGTCTGTTAAGAAACGTATACTTCTATTATTTAGTGAGTCGTCTGGGTTTCCAATGATAAAAAAAAAATAGGCATTTTCATTCATCCGCTTAATTCATATTTTTATACACAAAGACTTTTTAAAAGGGTCATTTAAATATGTGCAAGAGATATTATTAATACTTAAATTTTATTAATTAATTTTTATTCTAATAGATTTAAATTAGAATAAAATCTATAGATTTAAAATTTAAAATACATTTCCCTTAACATTAACAACTCATAATATCAATATTTATACGCTTATAAATTAAGTAGATTTTTTGAAAGTTTATTCCTATAATCGCTTGACAATGGAACGAGACTATGGATTTTAAGTTTAATCCTAATAATTAAATTTATAAATTTAGTTTCAGTTTCGAAACATGGCAATTTACTGTGTCGCGATGGAATCATATTTTTAAAAAGAAAAAAATTATAATATTTTGCTTAACTGTTTTGTATCGAGCACTGTTTTTGTAAAATAGAAATAATTGCTAAATCTTACTGTTCTTTCTTATTAATTTAATAGGTAAACACACACACACATACGCACACACATACGCACACACACACACACACACACACACACATATATATATATAGGTAATAATCCGTTGGTATATAATCTTAGTGAATCCTAATAATATAAAATATTAAAACTTATCCACAAAGAGAGCTCAATGTATTTATTCAATAGATCATATAAATTACATAAAATAGGAATTTAAAATTACTTTATAGTTACGATCATTTCACCTTACAAGTTAAGATTTACATGTAAGGATTTCAAACCGATCAAGTTAATAAGATAAAATAGAATCCTTTCATCCTTGATCAGTTTGAAAATCTTTATAAGTAAATCTTAACTTGTAAGGTGAAATGATCCTAAGTATATATGGAACTCATATACAGAACACATCGTTAAAATGCTGAAAAACAAAATGGTCGCTTCCTTCTACTCTCGAGAAAGTAAAGAACCCCGTGCATGCTTTATCCTTACAAGAATCAGATTAAACAAAATATAGAGTATTCCTGACATATCTGGACCGGATCTGACCAATCCCCACTTTCCCCTCTTGAGAATTTCTCAAAAGCATTGACGGGGCCTTTTGGGGGATTAATTATGTTTTTACATCCTACAGCCCGTTTACAAGACACGCAACATCGCAAGCATATCGTAACTCTATCATGATTTCCATGATAAATGTTCAGACTAACTCCAGTCTTTAGTGCTACCAGTTCAGACCTTTGCAACCATAGTCCGCCTTGCTACGTCAACAGGGTTGAATCACTTACATATGCTTCTCCGCTAGAATCTTTACTAATTAAACTCCCGCTTAGATGCTTTCCTGAATACTCCAAATTTAACCTCTTCATATCTAGGGTCTATCGTTAACTTTCCTACATATTCTCATAATCTTTGTTTCTTATTTCCTCCGCTGATGTTCATATCACACATTTCATTCAGTAATCCTCTAACTTGTGTGGTTCTTAAGTCTTGTATTGGGTGAAATTTAGTAAAACAAATAAAAGGATTACTGCTCAAATATTCAGTATATATATATATATATATATATATATATATATATATATATATATATATATATGACAATAGGAAAAACTGTAATAGTTGCCGACGCGTTTCGTCCAATGTGGACTTTCTCAAGGCAAAACAAAGTAACTAATAATAACAAAACAAAATCTCTTCAGCAACTGGAAGAATTTAGAGAACGCTATTTTCATACTGTTAACTGAAAATTACGTCAGTTACTGTCACGTGTGGAGATATTGTTATTATTATTGGTTCCTTGAGAAAGTCCAAATTGGACGAAACGCGTCGGCAACTATTACAGTTTCCCTGTTGCCAATTATATTTATAAATATTGTCTTTTTCTACAGGTTAACTCTGAGAATTTTTTCATATATACACACACACACATATATATATATATATATATATATATATATATATATATATATATATATATTATGAAATGGACTAAGTCATATATGATGTCATTTGTTTACATTATGATACGCTTCGAGCAAATATGAGCGTTCGAGAGTAAACATAGGGAATTTGTAGTTTAAAAACAGTAATTCGACCGACTTAGCCGGATGCGTCTTCTGTGGCTAGATGGTACAGCGCGATAGGCTATATGATGGTTTCGTGTAGGATGCAGGTTCGATTCCTGTCGGAGCACGCATATTTTGTATGAGATTTCTTGGACATTCAAGACGATAAATGTTGTTAATACTGTTTATTATAAACAGTGCATTTACTTAAATATTTGTATCTATAAAAATAACGTATAAACAGAAATATATATATGCGTGTAAAAACAAATATTCCTTTAAAAAGTCATATTACTCAACCGACAATTTCCGTCTGTATTATTATTCATTGTATTTTTCCAGTTTTAGTATGAAGATCCAAAGAAGAATCAGCAATGTTATTGGTCCCGATCTGGCGGCTCGGCTTCAGTCACTTGTCCGCAGTCGTAAGGTTGCCCCTCTGCGCCTTTTATTTTTATAAATACTTTCATGGTAATTGTTCGGATGATCTCTCCGCTATGGTACCTAGACTTTTTGAATTTAAGCGCAATACTAGACTTAAGTCTAGATCTCAACAACTGTGCTAGCTCAATGTAGCCGCAAATTCTGTGCAAACAGTTTCTTATCTCGCACTTCTTGTTTGTGGAACTCCCTCCCGGCTCCATGCTTCCCAACTAGCTTTAATCGGCGAAAATTCAAATGCAATGTCAATCGCTATATACTGCCCTCCTGATTACTTTTTTTTTTCTTTCTCCTCATTACTAATGTTTCTGTTCCTAATTCCCCCACACCCTGTAACCCCTTGCGTGTTGTGGCTTTAGTGTCTTGCTTGGGGTGATACCGATTAAAAAACTATAAGGTGTTGATATCAAGGATCGAAACTGTGGCTAAACTGTCCGGAGTTCATATTTGTCCTCTTCTGTTTGTTCAGATACATTCGATCGTCGCTGTCACTATCATATACTGTCAGTTTTGTAGACAACATTCCGTTGGTTAAATACTAATATCTTATAGAGAATAGTCTTCTAGATCAATAGGTTGTCTCATCAGTATTTCGCTCTTATTTCGTACGATGTTTTATCTTCGTAAATCTCATGAATAAAGAATTGTATTCTTTAATGTGCCGTGTCTCTTCAGGACGTGGGCCATCATGTCCTCTGTAGCTCTTAATAAGGTGTGTCTTCTTACAATATCACCTAATCTCTGTTTTGCCAACCATTTATGCAATCTCGTTACGTAGATTATTCCTCTGCTTCCTTTCCATTTTGCTTTTAATATGTTCAGGTGCACTTTTTCCCCAGAATATGATAAGCATAAACGATGTCATCTATCTACCTGACCTATAATATGTTATTATTATCGACGTAACTTTGTTTTCTTTTTCTGTTACTTTTTATTACCATCATAACAAACGCGACGAGGTTGTACGTATCATAAAAAGAGCAAAAATAAAGATCGAATCTCTTGTGCTGTAACATTTATTTTTTAGCGCTTTTTGTTGAATCAACAAAATTTGAAAGTCAACGCCTGTAATAAAAGTCGTAACATCTACAAACATTTCTAATGATTTCGAAAAATTACAAAATATTTTCAATAAATGTTTTCATGAATCAATTTTACAATGGATATCTAGAATTATTCAGAATTTGTTTAATAAATTTAGAAGTTGTAGAAGCGGGTGTGGTGTAATGGAGACAGGATGTGAGAAATGAAATCTGCATACCGAGTTCAAATTCCTACCTTTGCTCTTACGTACACTTTGTGACAGTGCCTTCATTTAAGTTAGGAATCTATCTCTTCACCTTTTAAGTATGAGCTTTGTAGACTTTGGTAAGGCAACCAGTCAAGGGGGGACAGCTCTAAATTCATAATGGTTGAATAGATAACCGGAAATCACACTGCCAGCTTTCCCAAGGTGGAAGTTAACATATATTAAATTAACGGAAGCTGTGGAGAGTCATCACCATCAACGACCTGAAAAGACATAACATTAAAGAAACAAAATACTTCTTGCTCATGATTTCACAATTTTGTCTTAAAATATCCATTCATTTCAAAATATACTTTATTTATTTTTTTATTATTAATTATTAGTTTTCTGTAAACCTATCTCGAGCCATCTTTTTTGAAAACTAGAGACACAAGCATTATTTTATACTTCATTATCCAGAGTAACATGTCCATTTCGGTTACTTACAAAGTTTCAACTACTTTATTGTCTGGCCTTCTTCATATGACATATTCGAACAAATGAATTAAAGTGTCGGTTAAGACCTAATAGGTTGCCTGACAGCTGGCTGTGCGTTCAATCCTTAGATCTGGTACTGCAGAAATGTCACATATTCTGGTTCAATGTAAGAAACCAACAAACGATCCAAACTTGAAGAAGGCCAGTAACTACTGATACGAAATATCATCTAACCATGGAAATCGGAAAGAGAAAAGTCCGTTAGAAATTCCAAGGTTATAGTATGAGAAGCAATAAATCTGAGGAAGGCCAGTAACTACTGATACGAAATATCATCTAACCATGGAAATCGGAAAGAGAAAGGTCCGTTAGAAATTCCAAGGTTATAGTATGAGAAGCAATAAATCTGAGGAAGGCCAGTAACTACTGATACGAAATATCATCTAACCATGGAAATCGGAAAGAGAAAAGTCCGTTATAAATTCCAAGAAGGTTATAGTATGAGAAGCAATAAATCTGAAGAAGGCTAGTAACTACTGATACGAAATATCATCTAACCATGGAAATCGGAAAGAGAAAAGTCCGTTAGAAATTCCAAGGTTATAGTATGAGAAGCAATAAATCTGAAGAAGGCCAGTAACTACTGATACGAAATATCATCTAACCATGGAAATCGGAAAGAGAAAAGTCCGTTATAAATTCCAAGAAGGTTATAGTATGAGAAGCAATAAATCTGAAGAAGGCTAGTAACTACTGATACGAAATATCATCTAACCATGGAAATCGGAAAGAGAAAAGTCCGTTAGAAATTCCAAGGTTATAGTATGAGAAGCAATAAATCTGAAGAAGGCCAGTAACTACTGATACGAAATATCATCTAACCATGGAAATCGGAAAGAGAAAAGTCCGTTATAAATTCCAAGGTTATAGTATGAGAAGCAATAAATCTGAAGAAGGCTAGTAACTACTGATACGAAATATCATCTAACCATGGAAATCGGAAAGAGAAAAGTCCGTTAGAAATTCCAAGGTTATAGTATGAGAAGCAATAAATCTGAGGAAGGCCAGTAACTACTGATACGAAATATCATCTAACCATGGAAATCGGAAAGAGAAAGGTCCGTTAGAAATTCCAAGGTTATAGTATGAGAAGCAATAAATCTGAAGAAGGCCAGTAACTACTGATACGAAATATCATCTAACCATGGAAATCGGAAAGAGAAAAGTCCGTTAGAAATTCCAAGAAGGTTATAGTATGAGAAGCAATAAATCTGAAGAAGGCTAGTAACTACTGATACGAAATATCATCTAACCATGGAAATCGGAAAGAGAAAAGTCCGTTATAAATTCCAAGAAGGTTATAGTATGAGAAGCAATAAATCTGAAGAAGGCTAGTAACTACTGATACGAAATATCATCTAACCATGGAAATCGGAAAGAGAAAAGTCCGTTAGAAATTCCAAGGTTATAGTATGAGAAGCAATAAATCTGAAGAAGGCCAGTAACTACTGATACGAAATATCATCTAACCATGGAAATCGGAAAGAGAAAAGTCCGTTATAAATTCCAAGAAGGTTATAGTATGAGAAGCAATAAATCTGAAGAAGGCCAGTAACTACTGATACGAAATATCATCTAACCATGGAAATCGGAAAGAGAAAAGTCCGTTATAAATTCCAAGAAGGTTATAGTATGAGAAGCAATAAATCTGAAGAAGGCCAGTAACTACTGATACGAAATATCATCTAACCATGGAAATCGGAAAGAGAAAAGTCCGTTAGAAATTCCAAGGTTATAGTATGAGAAGCAATAAATCTGAAGAAGGCCAGTAACTACTGATACGAAATATCATCTAACCATGGAAATCGGAAAGAGAAAAGTCCGTTAGAAATTCCAAGGTTATAGTATGAGAAGCAATAAATCTGAGGAAGGCCAGTAACTACTGATACGAAATATCATCTAACCATGGAAATCGGAAAGAGAAAAGTCCGTTAGAAATTCCAAGGTTATAGTATGAGAAGCAATAAATCTGAAGAAGGCCAGTAACTACTGATACGAAATATCATCTAACCATGGAAATCGGAAAGAGAAAAGTCCGTTATAAATTCCAAGAAGGTTATAGTATGAGAAGCAATAAATCTGAAGAAGGCTAGTAACTACTGATACGAAATATCATCTAACCATGGAAATCGGAAAGAGAAAAGTCCGTTAGAAATTCCAAGGTTATAGTATGAGAAGCAATAAATCTGAAGAAGGCCAGTAACTACTGATACGAAATATCATCTAACCATGGAAATCGAAAAGAGAAAAGTCCGTTAGAAATTCCAAGAAGGTTATTGAGTGAGAAGCCATAAATCTGAAGAAGGCCAGAAATTACAGATACGAAATATCATCTAACCATGGAAATCGGAAAGAGAAAAGTCGGTTAGAAATTACAAGAAGGTTATCGAGTGAGAAGCCATAAATCTGAAGAAGGAAAATAACTACTGATACGAAATATCATCTAAGTATGTAAATCGGAAAGAGAAAAGCCGGTTAGAAATTCCAAGAAGGTTATCGAGTGAGAAGCCATAAATCTGAATAAGGTCGAAGACTATAGCGACCGAAACGTTATGTGTAAAACAACTAAGATGAACATGCTGGTCCGAATAGCAAAACATATAATAATGAGAAATCCTGAATTCAAAGTTCTGACAAAAATTAGAGATAGAAAGTTGACATTTCAGTACCAAGTTATTTCAAGACATTACGGCGATCATGGTTCTCTACAGCTTCCTGTCTGTTGTTTATGTCAATAACTTTGGATTATTTACCATCTTTCCTTGTCTATTTTCTGTCATCCATTCACACAAACTCACTAAGTAACTTACTTATTGTTTTCTCCTTTCTTATTTTGCCTTCACCATGCCTTATGAGTGATAAATTCTCTAGGCCGTCTTCCTCAATATGTGTCCCTGAAATTTCAACTCCCTTTCTGAAACTATAGGTTTCCTTGTTGTTCCTGTTTTCTTTAAAACTTCCTCGTTAATCACATTCTCAGTCCATGATATTCTTGGTATTTATCGGTAGTGCCACGTCTCAGTCCTTTGAATTCTCTCATTTCATTTTTAATCATTTCACCCCCAGCAGTGCAATAATGCCACAAGGTCGCAGGAGGTTAAAGGAAGTGAAAGAGAATGAGAAGACATTGGTGAGGACAAGTAAGGAAAGGACAATAAAGGGACATGATTCTGGAAGACGCAAGATGGCGATCGACGTTGCATTTAAAATTTTGAATATTGCAGGTGACAGGAAAGCAATATATTCAAAGTGAATTCCGCAGGCGAGAAGTGCAAGAAATGAAAGTCTTAGAATACAAGTGACGGTTGGATTTAGCTATTTCAACTGTAAAATGGTGATACCTAATTGCTAACCCAGTAGCACGCTTAAATTAGTGAAGACGAGTCAATAAAATGAACAGCTGACCAGAACAATTGCCATAAAAATATTTGTAGAATATCAGGGAGAAGCAATTTATGAAGACGAAAGTGTATAAAAAGCGCATTAATCACTAGATCATCCACATTAAATTTGCCTTCAGGTTTTAAGACCATACCATCTTGGCAGGTATACTATCAAAATGTGGGATAGGTGATAACGAATGAGGTAAAAATATAAACGCAAAGAAACTAAATGAATTGGATACACTATGTATACAAACGCATATAAAAAAAATTAAAAGTTTAATATTTCAGCTTCATTTCCCATTGATGAATTTATCAGACTTAAATAACTATAGAATTCAAAACAGCTTCTCAACAATTAGTTCTTTAAATTAAGGTTTTATTCCACCCCAACCGTGAAGCAATCTTGAGAGAATTAGAAGTCTTACGAGGATTCATTAGCGGCAGTCACAATCTTAACAAAATTAGATATTCAGATGACGCAGCTTTGACAGGAGACACCAAAAGAAATCTATAGAAACTCCTGCAGAAGAGGAAAGCAAGAAGAAAGGACTAAGCATCAATTTTAAGGCAGAATGTCTGGTTGTCAACAAAAGGAACAGCCCAACATGTGAATTACAAATTTGAGATACCAAAATAAAACGACAACAAAAAGTTAAATATTAAAGTCTTTTAACAGAGAATCGATCAAGAAGCCATTGGTAAAAATACCTGATGCTTGTTCATTTTGTCACATTTTGGGAAATGGATCTCGGTGATAGATTTACAGCACATCACGCTTTTATATTTGTTAAAGTTATGCATAGGTCATGTACACACACACACACACACACACACACACACACACACACACATATACATACATATATATATATATATATATATATATATATATATATATATCTTTTGAACAGCACTACAGGTTTATCATTGTTTCTTATTTAGGATTGGGTTTCTGGTTCTTTTTAACTCCCAGTAATCACTTGGGTCTTAATGACAATGTCACCTAGCTTAGGGTGAACTGATTAATATATATATATATATATATATATATATATATATATATGTGTGTGTGTGTGTGTGTGTGTGTGTGTGTGTGTGTGTGTATGTGTGTGTGTGAATCAGTGGGCATATATATATATATATATATATATATATATATATATATATATATATATACCCATTGATTCATATAACTATATAGGACTTTGTAAATATTTGATTTTGTATGTGAGTGTTTTATATATATGTATCACATGTTTATGTATATGTATATCTGTAAGAGCATAGATTTTTCATGTTCAATATCTATACATTCCTATATATATCCTTACCCTAAACAAACACACACACACAATATATATATATATATATATATATATATATATATATATATATATATATATATATATATATATATATGATTCTCTGTGTATGTGTGCGTGAACGTAGACATAGACATAACATATCTACATATTTCTATTCTAGAGCAAATAGAATCTCAATTCTTTATCCATCTACATATATGTATACGCGTGCGGGCATGTGTGTGTTGAGCTGAACAAAAGGTCTACTTGAAAACCGACATCGTTTTAAGTGAGATCAATTTGTGCTATAACCTTCTGAGTGCTAGCCCAGTTCATTTTCTTGCCAAACTTAACTCGCTTCAACAATTAATTTTCTTGATTGTTCTGCTGGGAATAGAAACAGAAAGATTCAAGAAGCCAGTAGTGGTCAGAATCCATAATAAGGTCATTTATTACATTGAAGATCGGCTTGCAAATGGAACTTTAACAAAAATTATATATAAAAATAGGCTTACAACATTTAATTCTCCTCAACATGACGGGATGCAATTTACACATTGTACCTTCACTTGCCCCCACCAATATATTTTTAAGCATTTATATACAGGTAAGAATATATATATATATATATATATATATATATATATATATATATATATATATATATATAAATGTTGTGTACAGGGAAATTATACTCCATTAGTTCTCATTTTACATATATATATATATATATATATATATATATATATATATATATATATATATAAATGCTTACAAATACACTTGATTGCCTACCAACCGATCTGACTACCTGAAAATTTACATACATGAATGCATGTGTATATTTGCCTATGAACACGTAGATTCCAGTAGGGACGTATATAAATATTTCTGCACTTGTCTGGCCACGAATTTAATCTACATTAATGTATTTATATACAAAGGCTACTTATACAATTTTAACCATTAAAGCTAATTGTTTATAATAATTTTTCAGCTGGTCATTAATTTGCTTTTAGCAACTGTGATATTATGCTTCGACATGTAAACATACAATTATATGCATACATACATGCATATATATATATATATATATATATATATATATATATATATATATATATATATATATATATATATATATATATATATATATACGTGTGTGTGTGTATGTATGCGTGTATATGAATAGTAATTTTCTTTTATTTTGTCGATCTCCTAAGCTTGATATATCGTTAGATGAACAAATGTAATGACCGTTAATTACAAAGTGTGCCAGGAGTATTTTTCAGTTTACTGATACCTTTCACCCCTTCAGAAATTTTTTCACTTTGTAGCGTTTTAGGATATTGTTTCAGGGTTTTGTTCAAACATATCAACTCCTTCTTTGTGCTGTTAGAGTTTGTTTGGGTTTTGTTTTTTGTCTTTTTCACTACTTGGTCGTTAAACAAAACTTACAAAATTGTAGCGACCTTCGAAAGTCACGGATTATGCATAAATGTACGTATATATATATATATATATATATATATATATATATATATATATATATATATATATATATATATATATTATGTCATTCACAGACAGTCCTGTTTCGCTGTATCACAGCTCCTCAGTGCGACTAGACTTCCGAATGCCTCAAGCCCGGATTGAAACACAACTAATTTGGTGTCAGCCAGAGCTATCTTCACCCGGTAGAGTTATACAACTAAATCTAGCGTATTGTTTTTACAAATGTAAACAAATGCCAATCAACCAAAGTGCTCCATTCATTTTACTGAAGAGCTATATATATATATATAAAAGTGAACATAGAAGACAACACTTAGAGTCTGTTTCATGCTAGATGCAATCGTCAAGCAACTAGTGCTGTTATTGTTCTCAGCTATTTATATATATAAGGGTCAGTGGTGCACTGTGGGTAGTCTATTTTGGCGGTTATTTTACTGGAAGTCGTTTATTTGTTTATTTATGTATGTCAAATTGTTTTGATTGTTTTATTTTATTTTTATTTTTTATCTTATATATTTATCTATTTTTTATTTTTTTATTTTGATCGGAGTTTTTTATTAACGTAGTAAAAATTTGTTTATATAGCTTATTGTTGGTAGTCTATTATGGCGGTCATTTACCGGAAGTCGTTTATTTGCTTATTTATTTAGGTCAAATTGTTTTGCTTGTTTTTATTTATTTTCATTTTTATTTTTTATCTTATATATTTGTTTATTTATTATTGATTAAAGCTTTTTGTTGAATATATATATATATATATATATATATATATATATATATATATAAACTTGGATGTTCAATGTGGCATCCCTTTTTTTAAATTGTAACCTCAACACGACCTGGAAAGGCTGCGCTACACGTAAACACGAAGTATTTGGACATCTTGGCTTATTCCTTCTTGATGTTACCTTTAAGAGTATTGGCGTATGAGTGGGAAGTTTTCTTGGTAGATTTCTTCTAAACGTCTCACAGTGCAGTCTGGTGGGTTCAAGTAAGGTGTATTAAAAATGCCAGAAGCCTTCTGGTCCGTAATAATCAAAGTGAGCTTTGCAAAACTTCTGCCTCGCCTTGGCTCTTTTTATTATTGATTAGTTTTACTGTTTATCAACACTTTGTGCGTTATTTAAAATCGAAATATATTTTAGATTATGGTTACTTATATCAGCCGGTGTTTCCAAGCTGTCCTCCATCTAAGTACTGATCCAGCTCGACACTGCTTAACTTCGGTAACTGAACGAGAGCTGCTGTTTTCAGCGTGATATGATAATAACCCCGTTTCTTGTCTGTGTGGCTGGGATCACTATCATGTGTCCAAACATAGTTGTCCCCTGAGTAGTTCACCGGTTATCATACAATCACCGAAGTTAAGCAATGTCGAGCCTGGTCAGTACCTAGATGGGTGACCGCTTAGTAATACCAGGTGCTGTAACCTTGGATGTGCGGCTGGTGTAATGGATAATGGGGCGGAATTGGAAATCGGAGACGGGTTCATTATATTCACTTACACGGAAATGCCCATGGCAAAGGTATGATTCTGACCGCTTTTCCCTCATCCATGGATTAATTATTAGAGATTGTATCAGTAAATTATTATTATCTAAAAAAGAGTACTTACAATCTAAAAATATTTTCTGGCTTTAAATAACCTAAAAAAGGTTGATAAACCGTAAAAAACAAAAACCAAATTTCTTCAAAATTATATAAGAATGGGCGCAATTTTTCCCGTCAACTTACAGCCATATCATGTTGCAATATCGTTCCCGTAGTTAAGCATTATCGAGCCTGGTCAGTACCTAGATGGGTAACTGCTTGGAAAAACCAGCTGCTGTAGGCTTGTATGTGCGGGTGATGTAATGGATAATGGCTTGGAATTGTTAATCGGGCAGTTGAGTTCCAGTTCCACTTGGGTTCGTTATATTCACTTGCGTATATGGGAAAAGTATGTCCGCCTTTTCTCCCTCCTAGCTATAAATTAATTAATAATATTTGTATCGCTAATTCATAATTATATTTTAAAAATCGTAAAATTTAAATGTAATATTTCTTGGCTTTAAATAACCTGCAAAGCGTTCATAAGAAAATTCGTATTAAACGCATCCATCAATTTTCCACTGTCAGAGGCCGTAATACCCGAACCTTGACCAGTTCTTGATGTTTGGTCAGTAAGATACCCTTAACATCAGCTGTTAACTCCACGCAGTTCGACAGTTCAAAATAACGTCCACATGATTCTTGATAACCTCAAAAAAAAAAAAAAAATCTTGATGACCAGAACCTAGCAGGTTAACCTCTGACCTAGCCCAGAGGCCGTAATAACTGAACCTTGACCAGTTCTTCATGTTTGGTCAGTAAGATACCCTTAACATCAGCTGTTAACTCTACGCAGTTCGACAGTTCAAAATAACGTCCACATGATTCTTGATAACCTCAAAAAAAAAAAAAAATCTTGATGACCAGAACCTAGCAGGTTAACCTCCGACCTAGCCCAGAGGCCGTAATAACTGAACCTTGACCAGTTCTTGATGTTTGGTCAGTAAGATGCCCTTAACATCAGCTGTTAACTCCACGCAGTTCGACAGTTCAAAATAACGTCCACATGATTCTTGATAAGAATCTCAAAAAAAAAAGTCTTGCAATCTACCAAGTTAACCTCCGACCTAGACCAGGTGGCTCCATGGGGAAAGGTTGATTGTAAAGTTCAATTCATCCAAATCAAAACTAGTAATGTTCCACCACCACCACTACTGAGCAGACCCCGAACTTTCACCCATCATAATGGATGGGTGTTCTCTCGAGGAGGCTTGAACATTTATTGGAACTCAACTCTCCCCCAGACATCGTGGAACAATAGACTGCTAAAGATACTGGGAAAAAAATGTCGGTTCATTGTACCGTTCCAGTATCTGACTTTCTCCTGCCATAATCTATTTTTAAAAGAGCCAGAGAAGACCAAAGTCTCCAAGGTTGCATGTTTTGCTTCCCCACTTTACAGAATGAATATAATCTGGAATTTCTATGATAAAATCAGTTACAATGCAATTCTATAGTAAGACACTGCTATCTTTGTATTCACATTAGCATTTATAATTTCGCCTCCGGCTAATCTTTCTCTGTGTGTCCCCCACCTGACATCAGTAGAACAAAACAGCCCTGCAGGTAGTTACCCGCAAGCCCACGTCCCAACAGAATGTGACACAAGGTCGCGGTTTAATGTGGAATTTCGAAGACATGGTGCTAAAATGGAGGAGAGATACTGCCTTGAATTGATACTTATGTGAAGGCTCCCCACGTACAAGCGACCTTATGACACATTCTGCATTTGTGGAGAAGCTTGTTAAATATTTATTTCACCATTGCTAGGTCAGCTGCTAAGAGAGTTGGCTCAATGTGTCGTTCGAGACTATTTTTCTTGCATATCCATAAGTCTACCATTCGTCCATGCGTTGAATATTGATGCCACATACGTTTTCGTGCGCCTGTTATTTACCTTGAACTCCTTGATAAATTCGAAAGAAGAATCAGCAATATTGTCGGTCCTGATCTGGCGGCTCGGCTTCAGTCACTTTCCCAACGCCATAACGTTGCCTCGCTGTGTTTTTTTCTATAAATACAGTGTAACCCGGATATAAGATACCCGGATATAAGATAAACCCGGATATAAGAGAGATTTTCTCTGGTTCCAAATTATAGCCTGTGTTAATGTATATATAATAGACCAAATCCGGATATAAGAGAAACCCGGATATAAGAGACTTCGTCTCCGGTCCCGACAACTCTCTTATATCCGGGTAACACTGTACCTTCATAGTAATTGTTCGGATAAGCTCTTCACTATGACTCATACCTTCCCTTGTTACGTGGTCAATGATGTCAGTTCTCTGGTGGATGAGGGGCGCCTTTCGTTTCGTGTGTGTTTTTTGGTATTTGTTGTTGTGTTTGAATGAGTGTGTGTCTGTGTGAATACTTGGGATGAATGAATGGTTAATATTATTAAAGTCCCGTTAACAGATGTTTCAGCCACATTTAAAGATTAGGGGGGGGGGTTATTACTAACATTATTTTGTTTAGTTTCTTGTAAATAGTTTTGTATTCATATTGTAAATACTCATTGGGGCTGGATTTTAAATTGTTGTCAATGAACTGTACATATAGGGACTAGTTAGTATTTTCATAGAGACAATGAGGTATTATGGTGTATGTAGTAAGAAAGGTAAGTAAGAATGTGTTGTTTTGGTGTTAGGAATATTGTGGTATGTTTGGGTCAGTGTTTGGGGCTAGCTAAGTTTAAACTTAAGACAGAAGAAGATCGTCCTTTTCAACATTCTTCATTTTCGGCCTTGTGCCACATTTTCTTTATTTGAAGCGGAAATAAATATCACTCTTCGCCATGACAGCTAGACTTTTTGAATTTAAGCGCGCTACTAGACTGGCGTCAACATCCCATCAATTTCAAGTTGTGACTAGATGCAACCGTGAATTCTATGCTAAGCGTTTCATTTCTTACACTTCTCTGTTGTGGAACTCCCTTCCGGTTCTATGCTTTCCAGCCAACTTTAATCTTCACGGATTTAAATCCAATGTCAATAGCTATATATTGTCCTTCTAATTATGTTTTTTTTTTGTTCTCGCTCATTAGTAATATTTTGTTTCTAATTCTTCTACATCCAGTAGCCGCTTGTGTCTTAGTGGCTTTACTCTCTTGCTTGGGGTGAAATGATTTTTAAAAATGACAAAATGCGCCACAATAATCTAAAATTAGGAGAAGCCTGGTCTTAACTCAGCCGTGCTAGTCTCATTCGTTGACCCTTCCGTACAAATAATTTTTCACTTACCAAAACATTGCATTGACTCTTAATAGGCACACGGCAGTCACCAAGATGCCTCATTTCCTCAATGAAAATCATAACTTGTAATTTAATCGTACAATTTATATCGGATGAGGCTAGGCCAGTTAAATATAGTTGAGCGATATTTATTCTTTTAAATACAAGAAATATGACACAAGGCCATAAGAAGGACGAGGAAGATTGGTCTTCAGACTGTCCTATCTTTAACTTAGCCAGCAACAATTACTGACCCAAACAAACTACAATATTCCTTGCATCAAAACAACACATCCTTACTTACCATTCTTACTACAGTCACCATAATACCATTATGTCTCTATGAAGTCCTAACTAATCCTCCACTTTGTTTGATGCGGGGGGAATAAAACAACTTTTAAAAACTAACCTCCTATACATATTTACAATGAAAAAATTCATATTTCCAAAAGTAAATAAAATAGTGTCAGCAATAGAAAGCTTACCAAGATCCTTAATTGTGACAAGAACTTACGTTTTTGCCACAGACGAAATTAATGCCGGATTGGAAACAATAATTAAAACAATCCCTTTACCAAACAACAACAAAAAAGAAAGGTGCCCCGCATCCACTAGAGAACTGGCATCTCTGACACTTACCAGGGGCGGGGAGTTAAACTAAAGAAAGTGGGGATAAAAATAAAAGGCGCTAATGGGCATACATTCTTTAGCAAAGTTAGCTTCAGGGGAAGAAACTAAAGAAAAATACACCTTAATCTACTCTATTTTGAACTGGGTTACTAAACAGCGAGACACCAATATCTTGATACCTAACCGATATCAAAATGTCACTCCATGTCAGCTCCTTTCACTCGACACAGACGCGAAAGTCTCACCCAATTGCGCCAAATTCTGAAGGAAGGAACCGCCGCCTTCTCGTTCCAATCATTACTCTATGCTGATGCTTATAGAACAAGATCAGCTGGGAAGCGGTGAACTTCTCACCCCCTTAGAATTCCTTCTGTCGCGTTGTCCACAATCACCACTTACATAATATCTAGTAAGGAAAAGAACACATAATATTCAACAGGCAGAACTGACCTCGAACCATGAGGGTAAATACATATTTGCTCGTCTGGACTTGACACAAGATCGGGTTTAATGTGGGGCACCTGAGTGTACAGGTTACGCTGGTATCAATATTACTATCGATCTCCCCTTTTTAGTGAAATGAAGGGGAACTGCTGTACTGAGTATCAGTAAAAATACGAAATTATTTAAGTACATAAATATGCTAATGATAATGGTCAAATACTAGCTGTCGCCTAAAAAAAAAAATTGACATTCATTGACTGAGCAGCCAGTGCTACTCGAGTTACACTTTTCTTAGCTCGAGCTGGGATCAAAGTGTAGGATCTGCCCTCTCAGTTGTGTCTAGCGCAATTGAAAATATCACTGGGATGTGCCCGGTCTCGGGAACAGCTCCCCGCGTCATTACGTCCTTCATTGCACTAAAGAGTGGCTATCGATAGTAATACCGATGCCAACGCAAATGACGGTTGTGGGGGCTGGGGTTATTCTGGGACCTGGAATGCGCTCCCTACATAAAACTGACCTTGAGTCGCATTATGTCAGCGTGATATCGACACCAGCACGACTTTGGTTTCTGGGACTGGGCAATGTCTGCCCTTATTTCACTTCGAAATGTGTGGGAATTAAATAAATATTGGTGCTACTATAGTTTGATATCTATCGAGGCATTTGCGACCTGCCGTAAATAACGATACACTCATTATTGCTGGAAAATGCTCATGAAAAACGACGACCGGTTTACTGTTTTTTTAAGACATCAAATCACTTTATAAACATTAAAATCACTATTTGATTATTTGAAAAAGTTTTTGCATAATTTTTTTTTTAATCCATACATAAGCAGTTCATTGTTCATTGCTTTTAACCCTAACCTTAACCCCTAAACCTAACCCTAGTTCCTAGCCCTAACATATTTTATACTTCCAGCGGTAGATATAATATCATAGTAGAACCTAAAAATTATAATATCTGTTCTCCCTATCTCTATCGGTAATGAAAATATTAGCCCTTTCCTTATAAGGAAACGTTCGGCATTTATTGGCCGAGCAGCCAGTGCTACTCTCTGTTGAAATTTATAAAATTTTTCTCTTAAAAAAATGTTTCAGTAATATATTTTTCTCAAGTCCAGTCATTGTTATCGCTCTTTCCAGTAGTGGTGGGGGTTTCTATCCTAACTTTTTGTTTAATGTAGCGCGGAATATCAACATCTTCATTATGTTATATAGTCTGTTGTTGAATTAATTTTTATCATTGATACAAACGTTAAGAGAATACCTGTTAAAACTTACTTTTCTCTGTTTGTAGGGCGGCTATTTGGCTAGTGTATAAAATCGTTACAATGAATGAAGGTTTTGAAGCATTGTTTAATAAATCCTCTCCGTCGTATCGTGGATTACATAAGTTGAAAAAAGTTATTTTCGAAGCAACCGAAGCAGAAAGCATAACCAGTTTGCTACCGAATTAAATTACTCTTCTATTCATGAAGTGAAGATGTGAATTTTATCGATCCTTCTGGCTCTGTTTCTCTTTCCCCCTTCCTTTATTCTCTTCCTTTTCCTTTGTGTGTGGGTACATGTCACACACTGACTTGACTCTCTTAACCGTAGACCAGATTATGAAAAACCTCTGTACGATTACTTAATAACAATGATCCGTAATGCTACACTTGTTATCTTCAACTCCCACGCGCGTCGAACAGAGCGATTCACCAAAGAAAAAAAATGTTCGTTATTATTCCTACCCCGTCGATGTCGGCTAGATTAATTCGGCTAGACGGCAATATTCGATAACACACACACACACACACTTCTGCAGAATGACTCATTATTTCTTGCTGGCTCATCTGCCAAAGGGGTTGCTTTCTGAACTTCAACTCACCACATGCCCTGTTGGTTGATGGTCAATAATACGCAGACAGTATTTCCGTTCTGGGGAGTAAACTTGCCACTCAAAAAGGTGTCACTTGTTTACTATACTGTGTCTATCTTTTTGACAAACCAAACTTTACTCTAGCTATTTAACCCATGTGCAAAACCAAACCAATGTCTACATTTTCGACTCTCGTGCAAACCGTTTATCAAACAGACACCTGTGCGAGCCAAACCTATACATACCATTTTGGTTATCACGCAAACCAAACCTATACATACCATTTTGGTTATCGTACAAACCAAATCTATACATACCATTTTGGTTATCGCACAAACCAAACCTATACATACCATTTTGGTAATCGCACAAACCAAACCTATACATACCATTTTGGTTATCGTACAAACCAAACCTATACATACCATTTTGGTTATTGCACAAACCAAATCTATACATACCATTTTGGTTATCGTACAAACCAAATCTATACATACCATGTTTGTTATCACGCAAACCAAACCTATACATACCATTTTGGTTATCGTACAAACCAAATCTATACATACCATTTTGGTTATCGCACAAACCAAACCTATACATACCATTTTGGTAATCGCACAAACCAAACCTATACATACCATTTTGGTTATCGTACAAACCAAATCTATACATACCATTTTGGTTATCACGCAAACCAAACCTATACATACCATTTTGGTTATCGTACAAACCAAATCTATACATACCATTTTGGTTATCGCACAAACGAAACCTATACATACCATTTTGGTAATCGCACAAACCAAACCTATACATACCATTTTGGTTATCGTACAAACCAAACATATACATACCATTTTGGTTATTGCACAAACCAAATCTATACATACCATTTTGGTTATCGTACAAACCAAATCTATACATACCATGTTGGTTATCACGCAAACCAAACCTATACATACCAATTTGGTTATCGTACAAACCAAATCTATACATACCATTTTGGTTATCGCACAAACCAAACCTATACATACCATTTTGGTTATCGTACAAACCAAATCTATACATACCATGTTGCTTATCACGCAAACCAAACCTATACATACCATTTTGGTTATCGTACAAACCAAATCTATACATACCATGTTGCTTATCACGCAAACCAAACCTATACATACCATTTTGGTAATCGCACAAACCAAACCTATACATACCATTTTGGTTATCGTACAAACCAAACCTATACATACCATTTTGGTTATTGCACAAACCAAACCTATACATACCATTTTGGTTATCGTACAAACCAAATCTATACATACCATGTTGGTTATCACGCAAACCAAACCTATACATACCATTTTGGTTATCGTACAAACCAAATCAATACATACCATTTTGGTTATCGCACAAACCAAACCTATACATACCATTTTGGTTATCGTACAAACCAAATCTATACATACCATGTTGCTTATCACGCAAACCAAACCTATACATACCATTTTGGTTATCGTACAAACCAAATCTATACATACCATGTTGCTTATCACGCAAACCAAACCTATACATACCATTTTGGTTATCGTACAAACCAAACCTATACATACTATTTTGGTTATTGCACAAACCAAATCTATACATACCATTTTGGTTATCGTACAAACCAAATCTATACATACCATGTTGGTTATCACGCAAACGAAACCTATACATACCATTTTGGTTATCGTACAAACCAAATCTATACATACCATTTTGGTTATCGCACAAACCAAACCTATACATACCATTTTGGTTATCGTACAAACCAAATCTATACATACCATGTTGCTTATCACGCAAACCAAACCTATACATACCATTTTGGTTATCGTACAAACCAAATCTATATATACCATGTTGCTTATCACGCAAACCATACCTATACATACCATTTTGGTAATCGCACAAACCAAACCTATACATACCATTTTGGTTATTGTACAAACCAAACCTATACATACCATTTTGGTTATTGCACAAACCAAACCTATACATACCATTTTGGTTATCGTACAAACCAAATCTATACATACCATGTTGGTTATCACGCAAACCAAACCTATACATACCATTTTGGTTATCGTACAAACCAAATCTATACATACCATTTTGGTTATCACGCAAACCAAACCTATACATACCATTTTGGTTATCGTACAAACCAAATCTATACATACCATGTTGCTTATCACGCAAACCAAACTTATACATACCATTTTGGTTATCGTACAAACCAAATCTATACATACCATGTTGCTTATCACGCAAACCAAACCTATACATACCATTTTGGTTATCGCACAAACCAAACCTATACATACCATTTTGGTTATCGTACAAACCAAATCTATACATACCATGTTGCTTATCACGCAAACCAAACCTATACATACCATTTTGGTTATCGTACAAACCAAATCTATACATACCATGTTGCTTATCACGCAAACCAAACCTATACATACCATTTTGGTTATCGCGCAAACCAAACCTATACATACCCTTTTGGTTATCGCACAAAAAAAAAACTTACTTACCATTTTGAATCACGTGCAAACCATATCTGTATGTATGTACTTTTTTTTTTTCTCGTGCAAAGTAAACCCATGTCTACAATTTTTACTCTCATGCAAAGAAAACCTGTATCTACTTAGCTATTCTACGAAAGAATTCTACATTAAATAATCTGGAAAGGTTAACATGTCGCAAGACAAACCAAACCAATCAGCTGATTGCATTGTGGGCACTGCCCATTGTGAGATTTTTCTGTTCGGTCACATAACACAGCATAATTCTTGAAAAGATTTTATACCAAAATTTTAACTCATATAAATGATTAAGGTGGCAAATTCAACTGGTTGTTTTGGGGGATTTTGTTTTAAAGAACTTTGTCTTAGACTAGGTATTATTTTCAGTGTATCAAATACATGTTTCTGTAAATGGTTATTCCAAATAGCCGAATATTTTATCTAGATAAAATTCACATAGAACAGGGGCAGTTCGTACTTTGTATGAAAAATGTCAAGAATTTTTCTTTAATAAAGCTAGTCTTGAAAAAAGTGTAAAAAAATGATTTTGCAGATTTTATCCCTTGTCAATTTGTGTCATGTTATTAAATGTTGAATGTATATTTATTAATATATAATTTATAGATCTGTTATGTTACATCGAGCACTATTTTATCAACACCAGTACTCAATACAATGTCCGATCTATCTATCTATCTATCTATCTATCTATCTATCTATCTATCTATCTATCTATCTATTTCGGTTGAGCTCTCTGGGGAGGATGTGTAGGTTTGTAAACAGTGACTATTACGGCTAATAATGCAAGACTCTTCAGTAAATCGAATCGAGTTCTCTCAGTCACTGTGTGTTTATCTAAAAATAAATACGCTTAAATTCACCTTCTTCTCTGCCGTGCACCAACGGCTTCAAGGTAAAATTTCCGACTGACGCGAATTCAGTCGGTTTTCGATTCTAGCCAACCGGACGTCTAGCCACACTGATGAGCTGTGATACAGTCTGTCTGTGGATGACAATATATATATATATATATATATATATATATATATATATATATATATATATATATATATAAAATGAGAACAAATGGAGTATAATTTCACTGTACGAAACATCCAATTTAAAAGTCGAGCTAAATATTATTTATTTTAGGCTATTAAAACGAAAACATGTTAAAAATCGCTACACAATTACAATTATGTTTCAACACTACAAATGTGTCTCCTTTTCGAAAAAAGTGTATGTATTCTACTTCTTGAAATTAATTTAACCGTTCACTTGCCAGTAGTTTAACATCGCTTGAGGAGACACATTTGTAGTATAGAAACATAATTATAATTGTGTAACGGTTTTTAACATGTTTTAATATCCTAAACTTGATAAAATTATATATATATATATATATATATATATATATATATATATATATATATATATAAACTAAAAGCACTTGTGCGTTCACTATCATCCAAAATGAAACCGTGCCAAAAAAGATTGAAAAAATAGTTATCACGATTAGTGAAAAGGAAATACGCTGGTTTTAGAGACACTAACGAAACATACTTTCAACAATGCTCTACCCCACCACGAAAAATAAACAAAACAAAACAAAGTATTAATAAATATGAAGGTTTTGTTAGAAACAAGGAAAAGATAGTCGGACTGCTATGTGATATCAATGTTTCTGTGGAAACTCAAAACGACAGAGACGAAGTTCCACAAACGGATATCATGGAGTGAACATGTCAAGAACGAGAGAGTTTAAAAGAAAATGGGAAGCAAAAGAACATTTATACTTAAAATCAGAAAGAGATAATTGAAATGTCTGGGATACATAGGTGAACAGCATTTTGAATTGTATAATTGTTTCTTTCTCATTTTTACGAGTGAATATTTTGTTAACCATTTTGGAGATAAATATAAATAATATAACATTGATCCTTCCAGATAAAACTTGCATAACAATAGATTGTAATAAACTTTTTCTATACAAATAGATTGTAGACCTTTTCCAGATTTAAACTCTACAGAAATAGACCGTAATTACGAATTCACTTTGTTTGGTATTTTCGAAGAGTTCTCTTTTAGGTTACCGATGATAAAAGTGTTATACGTTGCTGAAGTCTGCAAGAGCTAGTAAGTCATGAAGTACCATGGACAGCCATGTCGGGAAGGAACACGGCACATTAAAGAACTGGACTGACAAATGACATGTAAAGATTCCATTTTTTTGCACGCGTCCCCAGCTCACCATGGACTGGTTTTTTAAGAATATTTATTCAACTGGCGATTACATGAATCTCAATTAAATTTGTATCCCATCTTATTATCACAGAAGATTTATTTTAACCTTCTACAGAACCTTCAGAATTAAGGCAAGGTATTTGTTCTGGTTTATAAAAATCTTAATTGTACGCCTTTCACCACAGTTCATTTTGATGCTCTCTTTTCACATTCATACATTTTTCAATACGTTTCTTCTTCCTCTTCATCCTTCTCCTCTTCCAATTTTAGCTTTCTTCTTTATCACTTCCTCTTCTCTCTCCTCTACCTCTTTCTCTTCGATATTTGGCGAGACCTCTCCACAAGGCGGGATGTGGCACAAGGCCGGTTTTTAAAGTGGGGCTTTCCGAGCGCGTACGCTTGGGCAAATATCCGCGTAGACGCCGCCTAAACGAGATCAGGCAGCTGTCTACCTCCGCAGACGAGACTCTGCCCTTCGGCAGAGCCTCGTCAGTGTTCACCTCTACCCAGAGGTAGAGAGGTCAAGCTAATCATGAACTCCTCTGACCTCTTTTCCTCTACAACCTTCTCTTCTATCTCCATTTTACTTCTTTCTCCTCCTCTACCTCTTTCTCCTCCTCTATCTTTCGCCTCCGCCTACATTTCTACTTCTTTCTTCCCCACTTCTCTTCCATTTTTACCTCTTTCCCCTCCTCCATTTTCATTTCTGCCTCTTTCTCTTCCTCCTGCATTTCTTATTCGTTGATTCCTCCTCCATCTCTATTTCTTTCTCTTCCTCCTCTTTCATTTCCAGTTCATTCTTCTTCTCCTCCTACTCTTCTGTTTCTAAATTTTCTTTTCTCCTCCCACCTTCTTTGTCGTTTAAGTAAACATGCAATTCTGGACAGAATATGTAACTCAGAGTGAAAATAAATAACATAATGAACATGTTGACGTTCAACATGACTTGAAATAAAAGGTCAAGAAGGAAACTCCCGACAATATTGGAAAGGGCGATAACAGCTGCTGGGCTTGAGAAACCTATTTTCCTAAAAAATATTCTTTTAGGAGAAATAACTTATCAGTTTCAACCGACAGCAGCACTGGCTGCTCGGCCAATGAATGCTGAATGTTTCCTTATACGGAAACGGCTATGGTAACATTACTATCGCCATTGAAGGTAATAGCAGAATTACGGTTATCAGACTGTCGAAGCGTGTTCGAGTTCTCTTCATACGTTCTTTTTTTTACTGTTGTTATCTCAAAACAAGGCCGAAAAGCCATTCCAGATAGAGGGTCATTGAATGAAGTTATTAGGGTGTAAAGAGAGGGGACAATAGGATCATATCATGATGATATATAGGATAGACTGACCGTAGATTTGAAGAGGTTAAGATTGTTGTGATTCTGCTCTATTGCCAATTTTCATGGCCACATATTTGTCACTGGCTTGTCATACAGCAGAGAGAAAAAAACGCTGAATACATAAGCAATTCACTCGCCTTTAATAGCTTTACACGCCGCGGCAGCGGCAGCAAAATGACTGATATGTCTGTTGTCAATCTTGACAATAATATTAACGCTATGATACAACATTTCTATCTCATCTCAGCCGCAAAAAGGGTAGTAGAAGAAAACGAGAAAAAGGGGACGAACTATCATCTGTAAAAGACGAAATGTATGATCACCAACAAAAGAAAAAAGCTTAGGATGCGATCTACAAATCGGAGATATAAACACCAAACAATTGCGGAAGTTTAAATATTTAACAGGGGACATTAAAAATGCGGCACTGAGATCCGAACACGCAATGAACTAGCGAAAGAAGTATTCCAAAAGCTAAGGAAAGTACTGAGAAACGGCGAAAAAAAATTCGTTAGAAACAAAGAAAAGAGTGCTGGATTGCTATGTGATATCCATTCTCTTATATGGTAGCGAATGCTAGAATATCTAGTGAAGGACGAGGGAAAAAATCGTAAAGTAGCAGAAATGTATTTCTACAGAAGGATACTGAACATGGACGGAGTGAATAAGACAAAGTTTTAAAGAAAATGACAACAAAAAGAACAATTATACCTAGAATAGAGAAAAGAAATTTCTTGAACGCATAAAGAAGGCTTGGAAAATGTAACCCTCACGAGGTCAAATTGAGGGTAAGAGAAATAAGGGAAGGCAACGAGCCACTTACCCGACGAGCTTTTGTGATGGATGACCTTAACAACTGTAGAAAAGAAACTAAGAGCTACACGAGATAGAAAATTGGGGAGAGCCATGATCGTGTAGAAGAGACGCGGCACATAGAAGAAGAATATATGAGAATAATAAAGCTCCCAGATTCGATTTCGCAAATCTTCTATTTCATCTCTGATTTCGTGTTGTTTGCTTTAAAGGTTAAAAAAACTATCGATCAGGTTTTGTGATAGCAGTACCAAGATATGATAATAACAAAAATATGTGCTGGTAGCGTGACTGTTATCGGCGCGGGAAGTGGAATCGGCGAGCCGTGTTCGAATCCCTGCCTACTCAGTTGCGTTCAATTTCTCAGTAATTCCTTTGAAACAGGCACAAAACTAGTTTCATATTCCTCCCATAGATTAACAAGGGTAGACAGCGTTCGCTAGCCTTCTCTGACAGCCAGTCTAAGAGAAGGAAAAAGAAATGGGAGACAACGCAAAGACGGCATGAACATTTACTTGTTTTTAGTCATTTCACCATAAGTAAGACGAAAATTCCACTAGTATGCAAGGAGTGAAAGTGAAAGTGAAAGTGAAAGAAAAGTGTATAGAGAAGATTGAAGAAAGGACAAAACATGAACGGGATTCAAGAAAATAAAAGATGGCGATTGATGGCGATTGGGGTTGCATTTAAATCTTTGAAGATTAATAACAGAACTCTATTCATATATTTCCTGAAAGAGCTTGGTATTTGTTAAAAGTTGAAATACTTCATTTAAAAAAAAAGAATAATTATTCTCTTTCTTCTTTTGTTAGTTTTTTTAAATTTGGTTTATGCAAATGTTTTTAGAAATCTTTTATAAATAATTTTATTAATATGATTTCATATTCAGTCATGAAACTAATTTCCCTAAACTTATCTGACGTTTCTCAGTTAAATTATATATTTTATCGTAAAAGAACGATGAATACTCCGTTTCCAAGTAAAAAACGATATAATGACCTTTCTGGAACCATTGACCACGATCATAATGTTTTATCTATTTTTTTGGTGATCTGACAGATCAGTGGCCGTGATTCTTCATTATGAGGGTACCGAATTGGCCGTTGTTCTGGTTGCTTCAACCCAACTGATAGTAAGGAGCCAGGACTCTTTGGTAGCGCTTAGAGGGGCTGCTCTGATCAACAGTCGAGGTATTTGTAATGCCATCGATAGGTGTTCCTGCATGTATTTCCGGTGGGCAACTCTGAGGCCACATTATGTTTTCGTCTTTGTCATGTTCTGACCAATTTGTATTGCCATTGACGACCGATAGTGATAAACATTTTGTCCTTTTTTCTTTTTTCTTCTCAAATTTGTCTTATGACAAATACAATGAAAAGAAATAAGAGAAAACCACTAAATAAAATCATGTACCTAGTCAGTCTTTCTTTCTCCAATATGCATGGTGTTCGTTCCAATTTCTGCAGTTTAGAATCATTTCTCTTGAAATGGTCACCAAATATCTTTGCACATTGTGAAACCAATTTAAATTCTTCCGTTGTTACCAATGAATTCTCTTTACCAGACTATCTTTCTCTATGCTGTAAAGATTCTACGTTACCTATGCATGGCGTTGCTGTTTATATCCGGGAAAATCTGCCAATAGCAAGGCAACTGTCTCTTGAATCCCCAGATTATTCTTTCATGTGCTTTCGACTTTCGTTATAGCACTCTATTAGCTATCTGTTGTTTTCCTTTGCCGCTCTCTCTTCTTTACAAGATTGCGGTATATTAGACAAAATTTCTGACATTATAGAAAAGGCTCCCTTTCTTTTTCTCTCTCTGCCTCTCTCTCTCTTTCCACTCATCTGCAAATTTTTTTTGTATTTGGTGATTTTAATGCTCCTCATGAAAATTGGCTTAAATATTCTAATGTTACTGACGTTGCCGGTATTCAGACTTCCAATTTTTCCGTTGCCCAGTCTTTTAGTTAAATAGTGGATTTCGCCTATAAATCTGATCAACATGCTTCCTTACTTGATTTGTTCCTTGTCCCCTCTCCCAGCTCTTGTCGAGCCTAGCAACTCTGTTCTCTTGGAAATTCCGATCACGCTGTAGTATCTGTTGATATTTTGTTTCAGTCGTCTATTAAACAGGAACCTCCTATTCGAAAGACTTCCTTTCGGTACCAGCATGCTGATTGGGGTTACCTTCGTGACCGTCTTCGAGACGCCCCTTGGATTGATATACTTAACCTTCCTATTGAGAATGGTGCCAGTGAAGTTTTCCTCTTCGGATAAAGCTAGCATCGATGCTTTTGTACATTCTCAGAAATAAGAGGTGAAAACAAAACCTTCTTCACCGCCAAGTTCAGCCGCTATAGACCATAGGGATCACATTTTTCCGGCTATACCAGCGTGACAGTTCAGATCACAACAGACGCCTATTCGTTGCTTCAAGTAATAAATGTAAACGTATCTCAAGAGTGAAAGTATTTATATGTTGATAGAATGAAACATCATATAGCCTATAAGAAATTTGACTGTTGTGACGACTGGCGGCTCTGTAATAGTGTATTAAAGAAGAGTAAGTTTTCTATTACTCCTCTTTTCACTCAATTTGACGGATTAACATCGTCTGCTGATAAAGTACAATGTTTTACTCGTAAAATCTCTTCAAACACCACTCTTGACTCATCTCAAACATCCTTGCCTGACTTTCCACTTAGAACTGAGTCTATATTGAGTGATATGCATATAACCCTTCCATGATTTCTGCTATCATCTGGATCCTCTCAAAGCATGTGAATCTGATGGTATCTCTGTAGTAGTCCTTAAGAAATGTGATCCGGAACTGGCTCATGTTCTCTCTAACTAAACTATACAATAAATACTCCGCTACCTCTTGGTTTCGTGCTTGTTGGAAATCTTCTGTAGTTCAAGTCTTTAGGAACTCAGCTGAACCGTCAGACCCTTCCATCTATCGGCCTTCTATCTCTTTTGGCAATGTACTAAAGTCTCTAATCAACTCTGAATTGGTTAAGCATGTAACATTGCAGGACTTTCTTTCAGACAGGTAATATGATTTTCGCTTCTCTAAATCGACTGCTGATGTATTAACGATTGCTTTGGATATCTCGAAAGCATTTGAGATACCGGTCTTCTTCACAAGTTGAAAGGTTATGGTATTTCTGAACAAATCTTTGAACTGATTCTTACCAAATAGTAAATAGAAAGTTGTCCTGAAAAGTCAAACTTCCAGATCGTTTTGTTCTAATGCAGTTGTCTTCCAGGGTTTTAACTTTGGACATATTCCGTTCTTAATTTTCACCAGTTACCTTCTGATGACATCAGTTCTCAACTTGGTATCTATGCTAATGGTGAAAACACTTACTACTGTCTTAATAAAATTTTTCTGATTAGTTTGATAATGTCAAATTGTCAGATGATCTAAAATGACCTACAGTCTGTTGTTAACTGGGGCAAGGATTGGCATATTAACTATAAACACCTCGAAAACGATACTTATATCTATTAATCACCTCAGAGACCCCTTTCTTCTTTCCATCAATATGGCTGATGCTAACCTCCAGAAGAATAACTCATTGCGTCTTCTCGGGCTAACATTATCGTTTGACATGAAGTGGAAACATTATATTAAATTCATTGCTAGGTCTGCTGCTAAGAAAGTTGGTTTACCATGTCAGGCTAGACAATTTCTCTCTCCAGAATTTATCTTACATATTTATAAGTCTACCATTCGTCCATGGTTTGAATATTTCTGTGCAAACATGGCCCGCTGCTAGCACTGCATATTTAGAGATTCTTGATAGAATCCATAGAAAAATCAGCAATATTATTGGTGCTGAACTGGTGTCTTGGCTTCAATTTCCAACCACCGTAATGTAGCTTGCCTGTGTCTTTACTGTAAATGTTTTCATGATAACTGTTTGAGTGAACTCTTCGCTATGATACCTAGACTTTATGAACTCAAGCGTAGCACTAGATTAACGGCAAGGTCTCAAGTTGATTTGCATAGATGTAACCGTAAGTTCTATACTAACAATTTCTTTTGAAGATCTCCCTTGCGGAACTTTCTTTCAGCTTTCTACCCAACTTTGATCTTAAAAAAATTTAAATGCAATGTCAATCGTAATCTTCTGTTTTCTTGATTACTCTTCTATTGTTCTCGCTCCTTAATAATGTTTCTCTTTTTTCTTATTCTTTCACACTCAGTAACCTCTTGTGTCTTAGTGTCTTTACTGCATTGCATGGTGTGAAATGAATAGAAAACAAATTTAAATGCAATGTCAATCGTAATCTTCTGTTTTCTTGATTACTCTTCTATTGTTCTCGCTCCTTAATAATGTCTCTCTTTTTTCTTATTTTTTCGAACTTAGTAACCGCTTGTGTTTTAGTGGTTTTACTGCATTGCATGGTGTGAAATGAATAGAAAACAAATTTAAATGCAATGTCAATCGTAATCTTCTGTTTTCTTGATTACTCTTCTATTGTTCTCGCTCCTTAATAATGTTTCTCTTTTTTCTTATTTTTTCGAACTTAGTAACCGCTTGTGTTTTAGTGGTTTTACTGCATTGCAGGAGGTGAAAGGATTAAAAAAGAGTTGTAGATTAGCATCAAATGCAACAAATGGTAATTGTAGAATGTTGGTTAACTTGCAAGTAGTCTGACACACAAGTAGACTGGTGTAGTAACTTCAAGCTCAATTTTTACTAAGTTATTTGATGGAGAGATATATGGGTGAATAGAGTCCACTCATGCAAATGTGGTGGGAAGGTCCATTCTAGCAAAATGGACCAACCCACCTGCTGTATTAGGTAATCTTCTATAAATCAGGTAGATTGGCTGGCTTGCCTTTACAAAGAGACAAGAAGGCAGCCATGTTATCAGGTAAGTCATTTGACTTCTACAGTAATCTCAAGGTAACAGTTTTGGAAAATACACTGCATTGTGGGAATTATACCAGTCCCAGATTAATGCGTTTTTACAGTGTCGCCTTTGCAAGCTGACACATTCGTGGCCCCTTAAATGACTGGTTCGGCTTTAATTTTTCTGCAGCTGCACACGTCACATTGAATTTCTTCCAGGATGTTTCATTTTGAGCCCAGAATATTTCATAAATATCGTATTCCATTTCTTACAGATGCTTGCAGCTACCAGATGAATAGCATTTGCATCAGCAAGCCATTGTGTCACGACTGGTGCAGATTGAAGACAAAAGTAAACAGTGTCAAATGTGCATTCTTGAACCAGCCAAGTTCTTTGGCCATGTAATAGCAAACTGTCTGTTTTCAATAAGCAAGTTTACATATTTGAGTGTGGCACAGAGTTATGACACTGGGACAGGTATTGAGGATTAAAATCACTTTAATATTGTTAAGCTAGATGCCGGCAATCGTAGGAATATACGTTTATACTTTTTGTTACATTCATGTACTTTGCAAAATTCACAGTGAATCACAATTTTCCATATTCTCAAACTGCTACTACGCCACCACCAACAACACCTTCTTCTTCTTCTTCTTCTTCTTCTTCTTCTTCTTCTTCTTCTTCTTCTTCTTCTTCTTCTTCTTCTTCTTCTTCTTCTGTTTATGCTATTCAAATATTCTTTGGAAATGTATAAATCCACCTCCTCTTTCCCTAGCTATGGGTTAATTATTTAGACTTTTATCAGTAAACCATTATTAACTTTAAAAATAAATAAATAACACACAGTGGTTTGATAAACTGTAAAATAAAAACAAATTTACCAATCAATCTTCTTCGCATTTAACTGGTTTTTCTCCCTTAGCAAACCATTTTCACATCAGCTCAGATATTTCACAATTTTACTATTCTCTCACTATCAATTCTTTATCTCCTTCATTATACTCTTCTCTCCCTATTTAGCTCTTATCTTCATCTTACTCTTCTTTCCCTATCCACCCCTTATTTCCTTCATCTTACTCCTCATTCTCTATCCATCACTATTCTCTTTCATCTTACTCTTCTCTGTCTAACCCTCCCTTGTCTCTTTTATCTTACTCTTCTCTCCCTATCTATCCCTTATCTTCATCTTACTCTTTTCTCTCTGTCCTCCCTTTTCTCCTTCATCTTACTCTTCTCTTACCATCCTATTCTTCTCACTTCTTCATCTTATTGTTCTCTCCTCATTTTACTCTTCTCTTGTGATATTACTATTCTCTCTCCTCATCTTATTTTCCCTCTCCATCTTACTCTTCTCTTTCATCTTATTTTTCTGTTACCATCATATTCTTATCTTATTTTCCCTCCTCATCTTATTTTTCTCTCTTCATCTTACTCTTCCTTTACTACCGTATTCTTATCTCTACTTTATCTCATTTTTCTCTCCCAATCTTACGCTTCTCTCTCCTTCATCTTAATTCCTTCCTCTCCCAATTTTACTCTTCTCTCTCCTTTATCTTATTGTTGTCTTCATCTTACTCTTTTCTCCACTTCATCTTACTCTTCACTCTACATCTTACTCTTCTCATTCCTTCATCTTACTCTTCCCTCCCCATCATACTCTTCTCTCTCCTTCATCTTACTCATCCCTCCTCTTATTAATCTTCTCTCTCGTTTATTTTACTCTTCTCTCTCCTTCATCTTACTCTTTTCTCTCTTCCATCTTACTCTTCCCTCCTCTTATTATACTTGTCTCTCGTTTATGTTACTCTTCTCTCTCCTTCATCTCACTCTTCTCTCCCATCTTACTCTTTCTTCCCTTTCCTTCATCTTACATTTCTCTCCCCATCTTACTCTTCTCTCCCCATCTCACTCTTCCCTTTCCTTTATTTTAATTTCCTCCCTCATTTGCTTTTACTTTTCATCTTTTTTCCTTCATCTTCTCTCTCCTCCTCTCTTGCAACTTGCTCTTCTCTCTTCGCCATCTTACCCTTCCATCTCCTCCATCTTTTTCTTGTCTCTCCTTCTCCTCTTCATCTTTTCTTTCCTACGCTATCTTATAATGATGCCAATAAGTATGGCTATATTCATTCTCCAAGGCAGACACCAAGTGTCACTAAAACGACGGGACATTTCTGTCTGTCCGAGGCACTGAAATCAATGGCCTGACCTAAGCACTCAGAGTCGCCGGACATTCAGCATAATAAATCTACCATTGCTAAGGCATTTGATACCTTAGTATCCACCCACGGGTGATTGAAAACAGTCTGCTGTGCGTATCTCTTAATGTATGTTTGCCCATACACTGAATAAAGGTTGTTCGTCTGATGGCAGCCAGCGAGTTCTAGATGCCTACGATCTCATTAAGACAAAGGCAAATATAGTATTTCTGTTGTAGGAGCAAACCAAGCAATGATGCCCGTGTTTTAATCTATGATTTATGTAAATGCTGATCGACCGTATCATGTATTTTCGAAGTACAGGGTGCGATGGGTAAAATGTCGCCATTTTATATATCGCATATTGTTTGTTTTTGATTTGCCAACTTTACAGTATAGTAGGATCAGTTGGGCCCTTCTGTGACAAAAAAAAAGCACCATGACGCAACTCACCCGCCGGAAATTTAGAAACAACATGCTGTTCTGCTTGACATGTTCGCCTGAATCTCCGATACGAGTGTTTGTGTGTCAATCTGGGAACAGAGTATTCGGAAAGAGTTGGATGAGTCTAATGGTGATTACGAAGGTATGGCAACTCGGGAAATTCACTCTGATCGTTCTGATAAGAAAAGAATTCTCGAATATATTGGTGAGGGTCTCAGACTCTACACTGAGACATATATCAAGTACCTTGTGGAGGTAGTGCTTCCCTGGGTCAAAGGGGGCTGTAGGAAGACCATATATCTGGCAAGAGTACTCTGCAAAATGCCACGCAAGTAGGAGAACCAAGTCATGGCTGTCAAACAATTTATGCAACCACAACATCCCTTACATCTGACCCCGTAACTTCCCTGACTGCAACCCTCTTGATTATTATGTGTGGGACGTAGTTGAGCGAGTGGCCAATAAAACTCCTTTGAACACCAAAGATAAAAGCAAGGATTATGGCAGCAAATACCAACTTAAACAAGAAGACTCCCAGAAGAGAGGCTGGGGATTCTGAAATCGTCTGGTTGAAGCCTAATGCGATTTTACAGAATAATTTTACTCTTTAGTATTTCAAGATATTTTTGTCTTAATTTTCGTAAATATATCTATTAAAATGAGATGTCAGTATTATTTTCATTTTTACCTAATTTAGATGACAATCGCACTCTGTAGTTGATAAGGTTGATAAACGCTTATAATAGTTCAAATCAATAAAATTTATAATCGATAAAATCATCCACCTATATAATGCCCAATATATATATATATATATATATATATATATATATATATATATATATATATATAAAGTAGGAAGAAACAAATATTCGTACACATAGAAATTTTTAATTTATTGTATTTCCAACTAATGAATAAACAAGCTTTTCATATAATTAACTGTACTCAGATGCATAATAACTAAATATTCATTGAAAGCTGGAAGAAAAAAACTGATTTAATAGAAATAAATCCCGTTTATCCATTTTAATGAGTGAAAAATTTTGCCGGATAGGTGACCCGCTGCTTACTATTGCCTTAGATATGTCTTGTGAATATTAAATTCTCCACTCCCTCCTTCCTCGTTATGTTTCTTTAATCATTTCAGCGCAAGGAAGGCGATAAAGCCACTAAGACGTAAGGAGATACTGGGAGTGAAAGCGAATCAAAAGACTTTAGAAGGTATCGGAAATCCAATCCTGAACAGAAAACAAGGGATAAACTTCTACTCCTGTTCAAATGACTGGGGAGGTCAGTGAACCGGAAGATAGACGAAACCATCTAATCTTATGAGTCCAAGAAATTTCAGCTGTTACTTTCTGAATTTTAGTGTAAGTGTCCTTTTTGTCTCCATTTTCCTTAGAACTTCTTTGTCGCTTACGTACTCCCTCAATGGTATTCTCAAAATCGTTCTTAAGAATAACCAGATAAATATTATGCAAAAACTGTCATGTTAGATATCTAAAATATGTTACTTTTCTTCACGGTCCTAGGTCACGCTTAGGCAATGTGTAGGAGTTACACCTTGCCTAAGTGTGACCTAAGACATCAGCCTCTCTTTGACATTTTGGAAAAGTTATAAAAATTTAAAAAAAATGGCTACTGGAAGAAATAAAAAAAGTTTTGAAAAAAACCTTTAAACTTCTGCAATTACATGATAACATTTCGGACGTAAATACATCAAACAATATTTCGGATAAATAATCCATTTTTAAACGCTTAGAAATATGTAAGAAGTAAAATAAAACTAAACCTTTCCTTTGAAGCCATCAGCTTTGTTCTTGTAAAACCCGGGATACCTTTTCAATAGAAATCCTTACTATTCACAACCAGAATGGTCTCATCGTTGGGGAGACTTTTTGACATTTATGCGTAGTCATGAACCGGGTTATGGTGAGCCGATGAACAAACATATAAACATATTGACTTGTAAACAAATGAAGACGCTTGACTCAGTTCTCAGGCAGACAAGTTATTGCGTCTTATTGAAAGAACACGGAGATTGGCTGAGAATTTGATACGTTTGTATTTCATATTAAAAGATAAACCCGACCGGCCATTTCACTTGCCTAACTCCTGCTGCCCGGGCACGAAAGAAGAATACATATTCAGTGATTATGATTGAATAATGTGTATGTTTTTAGAATGCGATTGTCAATGCGCCAAAATATACATTACTGCGCATGCGTATATCTACAGTGCACACGAAAGGGGGAAAATTACGCGAAGAAAAGGAAAAAGAGAGAGATTTTATCGAAAAAGCAAATAAGTTGTGTAAAGACATATATAAGGACGCTTGCTCATTCTCTATGTATCTCTATCTCTCTCTCTCACACACACACTCAAACATCACACACACACACACACACACACACACACACACACATATATATATATATATATATGTATATATATATATATATATATATATATATATATATATATATATATATCACAATTGGTAATAAAACAATGATCGATACCTATTAAGTATATATTAATAAATATACATATTATCCCTCAAAGTGTTATGCACAACGCAATCATCAGGTGCTGATTATAGACTGACCGTTGCGTAATTTAAATTTTAATAAAAATATCTGGTTACCGCAATGTTATCGCATTCATATATTATACGAGGATTTAATTTTTATATAATTGGCATTTAAAATAAACGGGATATATATATATATATATATATATATATATATATATATATATATATATATATATATACTAAAAAGACTAAAACACTAATATTCCATGGTCATAATTTATTCCATTGGAATCGTAAGAACGATCCAATTCATCAGACCTACAGATTCAAAAAGAAAACAGAACAACAACTCCGGGAAAAATTGCTGAGAGTATGTGTGAGAGTGTGGGGGGACCTCTGATCTATATAGAGGGGTAACAGACGAGAGAGGCAGGGAGTTCCGAAGGTGGAGAGGGCATTAAAATCTAACAGAAGGAAGATTTAAAGAGGGGTTTCAGTGAGAAAAGGGTGCGTATTTTCAAACGTCCGAAGATATACCGGAAGAGTGTACATTTCTTGGCGACACATACACCCCATAGGCGATAAAATCTTATACTCCCGCCCAGACCCCTACAACGCATACACACACACACACACACAATACACACACATCTATATCTATAAAATAAATTATGACCATGGAATATTAGTGTTTAAGTCTTTTTATTACATCCTTACTCTGTCCTGGACATCGAGTTCTACCTGGATCATATCCTGTTGGAATTATTTTTATACATATATGTATGTGCATATATAATTGCATATGTATGTGTATATTCACCACTAATATTGTCTCTCTCTCTCTCTCTCTCTCTCTCTATATATATATATATATATATATATATATATATATATATATATATGCATATTCACGGGTTTTCATGCTTTTGCGATCATCAGAGAAACTTTTCAAAAA
>OZ038480.1:35229365-35259365 GCA_964036315.1 Acanthosepion esculentum | reverse complement strand
ATATGGCAACAAAGACGAGGTCAAGAGTTCGAACAGTGTAAATAGAGTAAATAATTACAATAGCTCATCACAGAAATACAGACTGATCAGAAGACGCAATATATACAGGGTGATTAAAAAGTAACTCACTATTTTATGTGACTTAACACCCTGTGACATTTTTCTTTGGGGTTGGTTAAAGGAGCAAGTATACTATACCAAACGAAGACGAAGGATATATATGAATACAAGAAGTTATGTCTCCGATGCCACAAGATTTCCTGGTGAAATCAGCTGCCGCATTACTTGGGCGGCTCGAGAAGCTGGTAGCGTGTCGAATTTTAAATAGAACCTCATGCTAAGCACTTTCCTTTCATATCCATTTCTTCTAAAAGTTAATAAATGAATCATAAGTATTTTAAAATGGGGAGTTACTTTTCATATATATTCTTATGGTAATTTATCCACGGACTCCTCGCTATAAATAAGAGCAGGTACTGCCTTTTGGAGAGGTCAGTGTTTGTGCCTAGTTAAGTTTAAATTTAAGACAGATGAAGACAATCCTTCTTCCCCATTCCCCATTTTGGCCTTGTGCCACATTTTGTACCATTGTACAAATAAATATCCTGAAGTTTCCAGCAGTCAACTCTGACAGTCGGACTGAACATTCTTGCTGTAACACTCTCGTTTGTATATGTTTGTATTACTGTTTCTGTTAATATATTTGTTTAACTCAATTCATCTCTTTGTGTCTTTATTTTGGGTTCTAACAAGGCCACAGCATATATATATATATATATATATATATATATATATATATATATATATATATATATATATATATATATATATATATATATATATATATGTATGTATGTATGTATGTATGTATATATATATATGTATATATATATATATATATATATATATATATATATATATATATATATATATATATGTATATATATATATATATATATATATATATATATATATATATGTCATTCGCAGTACCCTTTCGCTGTATCACATCCGAATACTTCAAGCCCGGATCGAAACCCAACCGATCAGTCAGAGTTTCTACCACTGAGCTATCTTCATTCGACTAGAGAAACAAATAAACCTAGCGTATTGTTTTTATGAATGTAAACAAATGCCAATCAGCCGGAGTGCTCCAATTCATTTTACTGAAGAGCTTTGCATTAATGCAGGGGGCTGTTGTTTATAGAATTAGCTTTTCACTCAACAGTGCTATATATATATATATATATATATATATATATATATATATATATAGAGAGAGAGAGAGAGAGAGAGAGAGAGAGAGAGAGAGAGAGAAGAGAGAGAGAGTGTGTGTGTGTGTGTGTATCTGTAGAGGAGATACATGAATAAATAGAGACTAGAGGAACATGAGGATATATTATTAGTGTTATGTTTGGATGTGCATGTAGTGTAACAGTTATCGGTGCAGAAAGTGGAATTAGCATGCCGGGTTCGAATTTTGTCCGTGTCTGTTTCGATCACATCACCCTAATGACCTTAGAAGAGGTATAAATCCATCTCCCTTTAGTTACAGATTACATAGCATAGGAGAATAGAGTCTGTAGTTTTCGGTGGCAACCACTCTAGGAGAACGAAAACTCTGAATTAAAATTCTAAATAATGCAATAAAATGCAGAATCCAGTGCATGAATGATGACTCTCCGACCTTCATGGGGTTACGGGACTCGTAATTGAGATATGTGTGCTTATTCTCTCTAGGAGTATATTGAGCATTGAAACTTAAACTCCAGTAAAAAAAAAAACAAAAAAAACAGAGAGGATAATGAAATAATTTTTAGGCCTGACCAAGTAGTCCTTTTTACAAAAGTCTGATGTTTGGCCAGATTCTGGGTAATGAATCGGGAGGAGAACATTTCAGCACCATCTCGTAAGAGAATTTATGCAGGTAGAGACTGAAATGTGGACATTATAAGCACTGAATAAAAATGTTTCCAATATAAATTCTACATTTAGGAAATATGGTTTCCAACTCCGACAGAAATGCGAACATTGCAAGAATTCAGTAAAAAAATCTTATATTTATGTATCTAATGACGGATCTGACATTTGTCAATGACGAAGGTGTACAATGTTTCCAATATATTGAGTCATAAGTCATTTTTTATTTAGGGGAATAGTAATAACAAATGTACCATCTTAACTACTAATCGTAGGTGGCAGTTAAGAATAAATTTGGAGTCTACAAACATACGACAATGTTCAACACAAAAGATAGTGGATTAACAAGGATAAATCGCCATACCTAACCCCAAAAGTTGAGCTCCATGAAAAAAATGAGTTTTTAGAAGGCAATGAAACACTAAATGCACATTTATATATTCAGAGGCTGCAATGTGTCCATAAACGTTTTGTCGAAATGTGCCCTCCGCTTGTCAATAGGAAAAAGGCTATTCTTCTACATGGTAACCCATGACCGCATACAGCAAGATAAAATGTTCACCTGACTTTACGCCAATGACCTATTATTTTTTTTGATCGCTGCAAAAGAGCTTTCGTTGGGGAAACATATTCTGTAATGAAAATCAGATTCAAGAATTCGCCGAAAACCTTTTCACGTGAGAACCCGTGGAATATTACTTAAAAGCTATCGAAAAGCAACCTGGTAACTTGCAACAACTCATTGTAAATAATGGTGGATTTATAAATGAATAAATTATAATTGTACTTTATTTTTTTAAGCATAAAGTTAAGATGAACACAAATCGATTATGACGCAACCTAATCCATTCTACATTTTGGAAAGTGTTAGCTGAAATTAACTTTAATATTAATAGTAATTTTTTAGGTGATCGATATTTCATTTACTTTTTAACAGTTGCATTATTATAACATTATTGTCTTCCTGCGCTGGCACGTTTTGGTATTAATAAGAAAATGTCATTTATTGATAATAAATAACGCAGACAAGGATTTCTCGTAGGCGCCGCCATTTTGATTTCGCTAATCTGAAAAAAAAAGACTAAACTAAACCCCCTACCCCAACATCATATAATGAAAATACTTAAAAATTAGGTCGTATTGTACGTTACAATATGTTTATCTTGGTTTGGAAGTGGTACTAAACGCTAGTTAGTTTATAACGCAAAAGTTAGGGAACGACTTTTCACTGTGCCTTCAAAAAAGTATATATAGATCGACAGCAAGCAATATAAATGTCGGAAAGACGTATATGTCCACACTAGCGAAATATTTAAGCACACTTTTTTTTCTTCATTTTAATATTTCCTAAGTTTAGATGAACACAGCACATAGTGAAATATAATTTTTTTTTTCGCATTTCTTAGACAAATTATGTTTGCTCCCACAATCAGCGTTCGAAATCTTTTGCTTTCACCTATGAAATAAGGCAAATAGCTCAGCCAATATGCAGGTAAGTATTATTTTTTCCCACAATATTAATCGGCAAATACATACACTTCTATGTAAAAAATATACGTAAATATAAACTAGGGTTATTTATTGTATTTTCTTGCTATCTCATCAGCCGACAAATATCCGGGTATAAGAACAGTCATTTGTCACTGTAGACGAGACACAATTACATATAAGATAAATCAGTCATCGTAAGCCTCAACACGACGTTTTATTTCAGCGCTTACCATGAAATGCGCTCCATCAGAAGTATTGTCACGGTTATTACTCCTAAAATTCCATTCATTACTCTATCTATCTCTGTCATTAGGATCATCCACCCGGCATTCTCTCCCCAACCAACCAGCAAGTCCATTACATAGTTGCTCATCTTCTCACTATTTTTTTCTCTTTTTCTCTGTATGTCTCCTTTCCCACTTTCCTTTGTCTTTTTCCTTGCTATTCGTTTTTTTTTATAACTGGGTTCCTACTGTTACTAAAGCGAATAAAAAAAGAAAATAAAGAAAATCGTAGGCCCTTCCCTATATATTACAGTACTGTGCTGTGGACTGCGTAATACATATGGCCTTCTCGGATACGGTTCACTGTGGGATTTTTAGCTGATTACCTTTGCGCCGTGGGGAATTCGCTGAGAACGGTGTGATTGTTGAGTTTTTCGGCATCCTTAATAAAGATATCACAGCAAATATTATGAAATACAAGATGTACAGATAGTCGTAGTTGCACATGTATTAAAAGCACCGACAAAAGTATTTAATTAAATCAACAAACAGTAATTAATTATTCGTCAGTTCACGTGTCCGGTAAAGCGTTAGCATCGCAGCAGCATCATATGCACTGCAAGCGCAGCAGTGGTGGTATATCGAGGACAAGGGAGCCTGACGGAGCCCATCCTTCTTCAGGCTGAACTCAGAGTTTTCCCTTCTTCAGTCTGGTCCCGAATTCAGAGTTTTGCTTCTTCAATCTGGTTCAGAATTTATAGTTTTTCCTTCTCCAGTTTGGTTCTGATTTGAGAGTTTTCCTTTCATCAGTCTGCTTCTGAATTCAGATATTACCCTTCGTCAGTCCGGTTCTGAATTTAGAATTTTTCACGTTTCCAGATTGGTTCTGAATTTAGAGTTTTTCAAGTTTTCAGATTGGTTCTGAATTTGGAGTTTTTCACGTTTTCAGATTGGTTCTGAATTTAGAGTTTTTCAAGTTTTCAGATTTGTTGTGAATTTAGAGTTTTTCAAGTTTTCAGATTGGTTCTGAATTTGGAGTTTTTCACGTTTCCAGATTGGTTCTGAATTTAGAGTTTTTCAAGTTTTCAGATTTGTTGTGAATTTAGAGTTTTTCAAGTTTTCAGATTGGTTCTGAATTTGGAGTTTTTCACGTTTTCAGATTGGTTCTGAATTTGGAGTTTTTCATGTTTTCAGATTGGTTCTGAATTTGGAGTTTTTCATGTTTTCAGATTGGTTCTGAATTTAGAGTTTTCACGATTCCAGATTGGTTCTGAATTTAGAGTTTTTCACGTGTTCAGTTTGGTTCTGAATTTGTACTTTTCCTTCGTCAGTCTGGTTCTGAATTTAGAAATTTCTTTTCTTCGGTCAGGTTATGACCTCAGAGTTTTCCCTTTTTCAATTTGGTTCTGAATTTGAAGTTTTCCCCTCTTCGGTCTGGTTCTGAATTTAGAGTTTTTCGTTCTTCTTTCTGGTTCCGAATTTAAAGTTTACTCTTTATCAGTATGGTTTGGAATTTAGAGTTTACCCTTCATTAGTCAGGGTCTAAAAATACATTTTTCCTTTCTTTTGTCTGAGTTTGAATTTATAGTTTATTCCCGTAATCTGACAGTTTTTAAATTTAGAGTTTTCTTTCGTCAGGCTGCTCTGACTTTGGAAGTTCCCCTTTTTCTAGAATGGTTGACATTAAGGGCTATGCAATCTTGGTGTGCCCTGCTATTAAACAATAGCTAGATGAGGCAAAAAAAAGATGAATTAATACATTTTCAATGTTAATTGTGGGAAACTTGGAATTTAAACTCGGTACGATCTCCTCGTGTAAAATAGAGTTGAAGAAACGTGGTTGTGCGGAACGATGCTTCTAGTCTACTTCAGCTCTATACTCGTAACTCTTCTCCTTTCCAACACTAATATAGCTCCACAGAGTAACTCTCTACCTTGAGTGGCTCTTGGTCATTGTATTGGGTGAATATTAGTAAAACAAAACATGTTCATTTGTCTAATTTGGTTCTTTTTCTTTTTTTAAATCGTTTCACCACAAGCATATATATATATATATTTCACCTCAACCATATATATATATATATATATATATATATATATATATATATATATATATATATATATATATATATATATATATACACATATACAAATGTAAAAAGAACGAACATTCATTTAAAACAGGGCTCATTACAAAGATTAGAGCAATAAATATTTATTAAACACTGTTACATCAGAACCAAACCATACAATTAATGTTTTTTTTTCTTTATAAAAACCCTTTTTACCTTGTATGGAAAATTTTCAATAAACGGAAAATGAAGTGAGCTTTCATAAATTGCAATTTTAAATAAGATCGTTTATTACCATCATCGTTAATTAACTGAAGATACGTTTTATTTAAACGTCGAAGCAAAATGTTAAATTTTGTAATAATTACTTACATGTTTTAATGTAACAGTGTATAATATACACACACACACACACACACACACACACACACACACACACACACACACACACACACATATATATATATATATATATATATACTTTCACAATGTTTTGTTTTTGTTTAGGGGCTCTCTGTTTGCCCATAGCAGGGACCTTAACAGATGTTACCACCTGGAACGAGTTTCGTCTTCGTGTTGCTACTACCACATACTGAAAGGGAAAAACGGAATAAAAGAATAGTAAACAGGAAGGGCCCTGCGTTTATAACAGTTTAACAGCGCCACATAGCGGCGTCTTAGCAAACCTGGAAAAACCAAGTGGAGGTAATCCCACGGCAGGCTTCTTACTCTTATCTTATTTCTTCAGATTACAACATTTACCAAACCATACAATTATTTTCTTTTTACTGAAATCTAAGTATATATATATATATATATATATATATATATATATATATATATATATATATATATATATGAAATTGTTAGAAGGATTTGAGATAATCATAATTAAGTAATTCATCGAGTTTTAGAAGAAACCTCAACAGAATGCAGAAAGCACTGGACGGCCGTTTCGTCCTATATTTGGGACTCATCAGCAGTGAATATGTGAATTAGCGACGCTATGTCGAGTTTAATTCGTTACCTCTTCGTTACCGGCTCCTGTGGTACAGTTGGTATGACATTTGATTAATAACGTAACTGCCCGGGTTTCAATTCCTGGTGGTGGATGCACACTGCTGATGAGTCCCAAATATAGGAAGAAACGGCCGTCCAGTGCATTCTGTTGAGGTTTCTTGTAAAACTCGTTGAATTACTTAATTATGAGCATTTTGCTTAAAGATCGTATTTTCTTGATTTCAGATGAAAACTTGACTTTTCAACATATAGTTTGTATCTATAGTTTAGATATATGAGAAAAAGGTGTCAGTTTAAACTAACGCCAGGTGGATACGGACTAAAACTAACTGCTCTTACTTGCAATACATTTCATTTTCTTTTTACTCCCTTTTTTTTTTACTTTCTTTCAAATCTTTATTAACTCTGGTTAAAATTTCTCAATTTCTTTTTTCTCTATTAACATTTTCATCTCTGTTTTCCTTCCTTCCTTTTTTAGCTGCCAAGCATGTCGGACGAAGCTGACAGCTTCTCTTGTCAGATATGCCGAATACAGCGGCATTTCTGATTTGCCTACTTTTTAAACAGGTTTCTGAAAGGAAAATGATTAGTGTTTCATTTCAGCCAATGTCAACAGGTTTGCCGCTTCAATATTGGTTACGCTTGGAGCACATTGAAACACCAGAGCTAGTAACATCCTGCCCACTTGACACGAATTGAAAAACCGACGGGATCGACCTCACTTTTTTTCTAGTATTGCATTCTGCAACAGTCGTGTTAACGTATCAGGCTCAGCGATAGCTGAACATCTGATTAAAAAAAACCCCAAAAAAACAGTATACTCGGTATTATCGCCCGGTCATGTTCAGTAACAGGGACGTTATGAGGGTCTGGTGCCCCCTCCCCGAATCTATGATACAGCCCCCCACTCTTGTGATGCTATATCTCAATTTTCATGAGATAGTATTCATATAAAATGCAAATTTTATTGTCACCTAATTATGTACAATAATGGTCCATATGCAATATGGGTGAAGAATTTAACTGGAAAATTTGAAAATAAATACAATGTATCGAAATACCTGCAGTGAACAAAACAAGATCTAGCATTAAAATTCAAATGCTAAGCACTGACTCATTGATTTTGTTAGAAATTAAAAAGACTCGAATTTTCAAACTTTGCTTAACACACACGCAAAGGTGAATCCAAAGCAAAAGGTCATATATCAATTTTGCAAGTACAAAGACAAAAATGCCAGGGGTGAAATCAAAAATGGGTCAAAAATCTATCCGAAACTGGCAATGCAGAACTAACTTCTTCCTCTTCTATGTGCCATATCCCTTCAAGATGTTGGCAATCATGCCTCTCCACTATTTCCTGTTTCTTGTAGCTCTTAATAACTTTTGTCTTTTGCCATCTCTCCCATACCTAGCTCTGCAATCCATTCACTCAGGCTCACCAAGTAGGTTGGGCATTGTTTTCCTCTCTCTTACCTTCAGTCTGTCCTGTGAGTATCAAATTTTCCAAGCTTCCAACTCTCTCTTCCTGTATAAGTGTACCTTTTGTTGTCATTGTCTCTTAAACTTTGTTGTTACTCACATGTTCGTTCCATGGTATTCTCAGCATCCTTCTGTAAAACCACATTTCAGTTGCTTTTAATTACTAACAAAATCAATGAGTCAGTGCTTAGCATTTGAATTTTAATGCTAGATCTTGTTTCGTTCACTACATACCTAGATCATTCCATCTTAAATAATTAGAGACATGTCATAATAGATCATTTCATCTTAAATAATTAGAGACATGTCATAATAGATCATTTCATCTTAAATAATTAGAGACATGTCATAATAGATCATTCCATCTTAAATAAATCAACAATTTTTTGCGGCAATTTTTAACATCAACTTGAGATTTTTCTTGTTAGAAAGTTGAATAATTTAAAATATTGAACATTGTGGATAAAAGAAAAATAGTGAGTTTTATATAGTGCTTGTTTTTAGACTTAGCATGGGCAAAACAATTACACGGATTTGGAAAAAAAAAGAGCTAAGAATGACATCAAACCCGCGAAAATATTTCACCGTTTATTAATAGTCACTTGTGCTTAGTTTAATTCCTAGCATATTACATGTAGGTAGAAAAATCAAATGTTGATAAGATAGCGAGGCTAATAAAGTACATTCTTGGGCCCCCAATAAGCCCCACAACGCCGCTACAATTCGGATGTTCGGGGGTAGTACGTACCAGCCTTTCTGTGTAAGTCTAATAACGATTTTCACTTGAAGATTATGGAATCTGTATATATCAAGTCCTACCAACCAGCTCCCTGTAAGCAGGAGTGGTTGTAGAGCTGAAAAGAAATTAGCCTTTAATGTTATATTCTGTTTGCATATAACGTTCGTCTAGGGTTACATATTTTTTAATCGCTGTTTACATTTTTTTTGTCTCTATTTTGCTCTGACGAGAGCGTGGATAAAACGGCTTAGCTGCTTTTAATCGTTACATTTCAGTATTACCAATTTACGCCAAACACACACACACACACACACACACACACACACACACACACACACACACACATATATATATATATATATATATATATATATATATATATATATATATATATAACGCCAGTTTTTGTTATGAATTGTTTATTCTTTTGTTATAAATGTTCTTCTAACATGTGTATATTGGTAGGGCAGAACAATTAAAGAGTATGTATTTTAAAGAGGCATGAAACTCAACAAAAATGATCTAAATAAAAATGGTAATAATTTTTGTTTGTTTTTATTCTTTAACTGTTTCGAAATATTTTTCTTATCTTGATTGTTATAGATGTTATTATAAACAGAAGTTTCGGCTCAATATGTCCTGGACTTCATCAGGTGTCCATTGTTTAGCTAATACGGCGTGTCCTTTTATGATTGTGTTATTTCGTCCATGTCATGCCAGGTATAGTATGTTCCTACTGAACCAGTGTTTCACCAACTGTTATAAGGATTGAACTCACAACACATGATTAATCAGCTCGTATATTCACTATGACACCGTGGGGTAGTTTTGAAATCTTAATATTCAGTGGCAGACGTTTTCAACTTTTGGTTACTATGACGGGTTAGTATGGCTTTTTGATAATTTGCTTCTTTCTTTTTTTTCAGTGTTCTCTGTCATAAACATTACTTCGCAATTCTCTAAGGGAAATTACTGACAGATTCATAAAAGTTCAATCCTTGACTGTCTGGAAATAATTGTTCTATGAAGTATTTCTATTGGAGTGATTATCATTAATTTATTCTTATACAATTCTTCATCTTTGCGCAGTGACCATTCAGGACGGGAGGAATCATGGCTCTCCACAACTTTCTATCTTTCATAGCTCATAGCAATGCTTATCTCCCTACTATCCCTGTGTCTCTGTTCTTAAATCCATTTACATAAATCTCCTGAGGTACGTTATTCGCTGTTTTCCATCTGCACTTCTAGCCTTCATTATATCCTGTGAATGTCAAATTCCCCAAGGACTCTTTCCTCATTATGTGCCCTAGAAATTTCAACCGCCTCTTTCTAATTTAAAATAAAAGTGGCCTTTTGGCTTCAATTTTTCCTTAAAACTTCCTCCGTACGGGAATAGTATCGCAAGAAGAAGAAGCTATGGGACTGTCATTTTGTGGTATCAGGTCACATGTTTGTCCTGCAACTACATCTGGAAAAGCGGGCGGCTAATTAACACTGACGGACGGAAGATAAACAATGTTGGGCAACAGAGCTCGACGGAGAAAAACTGAATAATAATAAGCTGTTGCTAAACCGGAGTCCAAACGCTAAAGACAATAATGCTTTCCTTGTCTTTCTCTGTCTCTTTCTAGTCGCCATTTCTTTCTCTATAACTAAGCTTTCCTGTCTCGGCATCTATTTCTATTTTGAAACAAGGCCTTTCTTATGGCCTCGAATATTAAAACAAAACTTATACTATTTTTTATATGTTTTATTCATATTTTTATTTAATTAGGTGTAAAGAACAAAGTAAAAAAAACGGCGTATATTTCGTTTACAGCCAGTTTTTCTGAACCGTTCCTGTATTAGTGGAAGTGACGGGTCAGGGTTATTTACCCGAACGAGTGCAAACATTTTGCGAACAGTTTTTGTTTCTAGATAACATTAAAAAAATTGGGAAAGTGAATCTTACAAAATTCCAGTTGTGGGTGGGTGTTTGTGATGACGTCACATGATGTCCGCCCGGCTTTTGTGAAATTGTCACATTTAATTAAGTATAATGTGTACTATGTGTGTGCTAGAAAAAAGAGGAATTTAGTCAAAGATAAAATTGAAGAAAAAAATCACGTTTTCGAGTGCTAATGAAAACGTTTACGTTGATTTACTAAAAAAACAAAAAAAAAACATATAAGAAAAGTCAATACGTTTACTTTTTCAAAAGGATTAAGAAAATATGTAATGTTTGATTGTGTTTTACGGCTTATCAACCTTTTATGGGTTATTTAAAATCAGAAAATATGTTTTAGATTGCAAGAATATTTGAAGAGGATACTGAAAATGGCTAAACGAACAGGAGGAAGCGCAACACCGCGTGATATATTCAGGATATTACTGAAATTTCCCATCGTCTATGATAATCCCTGGCGCCGATGTTAGTGACATTGGTGCCAATTTCGCCGACCTAAATCGAAGTGCTGGACACGATGGTCAAGTCTTGAATCAAGAGTGCAGCTGCCCCCCGTGTTCCTGCAATATGTTTAGAATGCAAGAATATTTGAGGGCTGATAATGATTTACTATTAAAATGTTTACTAATTTACTCATAGCTGGTGGGGAGAAGAGGAGGATTCAAATCTTTCCAAAGGGTTCTTGCGCGTGTAAGTGAATATAATGAACCCAACTGGAATTGAAACTCAGCTTTCCAATTTCGAGCCGTTATCCCTTACACAATCCATACAACCAAACTAACAGCACATAGTATTCAGAAGCGGTCAAGCTTCTACGTACTGACCAGGCGCCACGTTGCTTAACTTCAATAATCGTACGAGAACCTGTGTTTTAATGTGATATGGCCGCAAACCTACACGTCATCCCCGATTATATGAATATATCGATTAAGAGTCTTTCATATACTGAATGAACATATTGAATAGACCATGTTTTCTGAAAATGAGTGTTTGAATTTGATATAACCAACAGGGGTTTTTTTTTGTATTAATTTTCATATAATTGAGTTTAATTATTAGATTTTTTTTTAACTTTTCATCCCAGGCAAGGCTGGAAGCCACTAGCACGCAAGGGGTTACAGGGAAGTCAGTTAATTATAAGTGAGTGGCTTACCGAAATGACCACCCAGACACATTCTTCCTCTTACATGCAAATGACGAGACAATTTTCGTCTGATGACTATGATCTCCAACTATTCAAGTGTAACGTCAATCGACATCTCCAGTTGCCTTGATCTATCCTCTATCCTTCTCCACATCCTCGCAGATAGGAGTGTTGGAGGAAAGGATGTGGAGAAGGATAGAGGATAGATCAAGGCAACTGGAGATGACGATTGACGTTACACTTGAATAGTTGGAGATCATAGTCATCAGACGAAAATTGCCTCCTCATATGCATGTAAGAGGAAGAAGGTGTCTGGATGGTCATTTCGGTAAGCCACTCACTTATAATTAACTGACTTCCCAGGCATTACTCACAGAGAAAAGTTGTTACATTCTTTTAATCATTCCACCCCAAGCAAGGTGATAATGCCACTAAGACGCAAAGGGGATTACAGGCAGTGAAAGAGAAGTCTTTACAGAGGAGAAGTGAGGAAACTGAGAATAAAGGAACATGCCTCAGGAACACAAAATACGTTAGATTTAAAGTTTTGAAGATTATAGGTGGCAGGGAAGGCTGGAAATCGGAAGGGAGTTCCACACGAGAAAAGAAACTATTAGTATAGAACTGATGGTTGCATCTAGCGAGTTCAACAGTAAAAATGGTTTGACCCAGTGACCAATCTAGTAGCACGCTTAAATTCGTGCAGATGAGGCACTAAGGTGAACAGCTCATCAGAAGAATTGTCATGAAAATATTTGTAGAAAAGGTAGAGGGGAGCCGCGACACGTCGGTTGGAAAGTGTCTGAAGTCGAGATGCCAGGTCAGGATCGATAACATTACAGAACTTCCTCTGAATTTCTTTGAATCTCGAGATAAGAAGAAGGAGCACCAGACCAGATATGAGAGTAATTTTCAATGCACGGATGAATCGCAGATTTACATTATAAACATTGATAGGACCCGCCCGACAAATATATATATATATATATATATATATATATATATATATATATATATATATATATGTATGTAATTTGGCAGCAACTTTTCTTTTAAACATGTTGTGTTGAATGTTAAAGGCAACATCGTCCTGCATATTTTCTCTTGAATTTTCTCATATTTTCTCATGAGACTTTTTATTTTTATTTCGATATCATTTTCAAATAAAAAGTCTCATTAGAAAATATGAGAAAATTCAAAAGAAAATATGCAGGACGATGTTGTCTTTAACATTCAACACAACATATATATATATATATATATATATATATATATATATATATATATATATGTATATATATATGTGTGTGTGTGTGTATATTTACACTCTGTACAAGGTCCAAGAGCCACTCGAGGCAGAGGGTTGCAGAGTAAGAAGCAGGGTTTATGGGGATATATGGGGAAGGAAACGATTACACCTAGACGAACAAGCTAAGATTGTAATGTTTGGAGAACCATTCTGTTGGGAGTCGGTTCCACAAACCAGCACTTCGTGGGAGGAAGCTACTCGAGTGCAACTTACATCTCATTAATGGAATACGAAGGAAATGAGTGTGGTTCGTTACAATGTGTGTGGTATGGTGGGTCTTAGCTTTGATGGTTAGAACTAAGGAATGTAGTTCATCCGAGCACTTTCCATGGAAATAGCGATAGAGCAGCTCGAGGCTGGACAGTGGCGACTGGGCAGCAGTACTCCATTTTCAGTCTGATCTAGCTCTTGTAAAGGTATAGAATAGCAGGAAGTGTCAAGTACTTACTGGAACAATACAGAAAACCGATCATTTTTCTAGTATCTTTGGTATTGGATCACATACCGAGTGTAACAGTAAAATTGTCCAATTGTTTGATTAATCTTGGAACCGTTGTATCTTAGAAATGATTAGATATATCTTACTGGAATTATCTGAGATTTTTATAACATTACTGGACCCTACTTTCAACAATAAGAATGTATTTAGCTCTAAGTTGAAATGATGAACCCTCTAGCTGTTGTGACCTCCTGATCAAGTTTTCCTGTTTACTGTTCCTTCTTTTAAAAACTTATTCATTTTTCTCTTGATGGTTCTTGAACGGACTTTGAAGAAGGAAGAAAGAGTATGAATGTTGGTACCATTACTGAAGACCTGAATGATCTTTTTCCTCTCATCATTGCTCAGTAGGGAAGACATGGTGGCGGCTGACACAACATGATTTTAATCTGTTCTCTTTCTAGCTGAATAACTCAAAGGGTTTTCAGTGATTCTTAGGACAAATAGTGTCAAGATGGCTAAACATCTTATCTGAAAAAGTGGAAAAAAATCAATTAGTTTAATTTTTTTTTTTTTAGATATGCAACATTTTGTAGGATGGAAAATTATCCCATGCTGATACACGCAGTATACAAGTTCCACTTGATATCTGGATTGAGCTTAAATCCCAACCGGAGTTCAAGGCATGGGGCCTCCCTGAGAGAACACCCATTCATCATTCGATAGGTGAAAATTCAGTATATATATATATATATATATATATATATATATATATATATATATATATATATATATATTCAAGCAGGCCTGGTTAAATAATTTAGACGTATTATGTCTATTTTAGTTTTAATCCCTTCAAGTCCACGAATTAATTTCTTGGTGGCAGTAGAAAATTCATCCAGTAAAATACCAAAGTTTTCTTTTAAATATTTTTTTCCCCAAGTACATTCAATCTCATCTTAAACCATCATCTGGGGGTTAAAATATTTGTGGATGTGTATACAATAGCTCCGTAAATTCAAAATATTTTTTCACAGTTCGTTTACAGCGATTCAAATTAATTTTTTTTCAGTGATGCAAGGGAGGTAACTTTTTTAATTAAAAAAATATAATTATATTTTAACGTATTATTTCTTATATAAAACATTGCTGCTACAAACATTTCATAACTTTGTTATACTCAAAGTTGACTTTATTTTGGCCGCAATGCTTTTATATAAAGGGCTTCCTAGAATTTTAAGTTTTTGTATATTATTACTTTGTTGAAATACTAATGTATTTTCGACTAATATCTGTCTAAAATGTGAATGTGAACATGAGTGTTCCTTTAAATGTTCTGAGACTGAACTATGCTTAATCAAGTGAAATATAAGCCGTCTCGTCAACGTCGTCGTTGTAAAATCAATATATGTATTAGCGTCTTTATCGGAGATGCAATCTCCCAACGCTATATAAATTCATAAACAATATATGCTGCCTGAATACACACACACGCTCACGCGCATACACACACACACACACACACACACACACACACACACACACACACACACACACACATATATATATATATATATATATATATATATATATATATATTAATAGTAGTACTCGTTTGGAAAACCTCGGATAGCTCAACTTGCAGATATGTCAGGACAAATCGGTACCCGAGGAAAAAATAAGAAAAGAAAGAACTAAAGACATCAGAACAAGACGAAACTGATCGGCAAGTGCTTAAAGTCCTTAGTCCAAAGAAAAAAAAAAACGAGTAGAAAGACTAAAACGTAGAGTGCTCAATACGCTAAGTAGAGCGATAAACTAGAATAAATCCTAAGGAGCTAGGCAAACTTAATTAGTTTTCACCTAAACTGATCTTCATGGTAAACTGACCAGTTTACCATGAAGATCCTTTTAAGCTCCTTAGAATATATATATATATATATATATATATATATATATATATATATATATATATATATACATATATATATATATATATATATATATATATATATATATATATATACATATATATATATATATATATATATATATATATATATATCAGACAATTTCGTTGTTGAATCGGAATTTCAGGAGATTTAAAAAAAAATTTCTGATGTTGCCCATCCATCCCCGAAACATGTCAAAATAGTGTTGTTTTTTTTAAGTTATCTATATATTTAGCATTACCTCTGATTCTCACTTTAATCTCTCTCTGTGTTTCTCACACACACACACACACATACTCACACACACACACATACTCACACACACACACACACATATATATATATATTACTCAAGACGTTATTATAATAGATACTTCGTGTTTGAAATAGACGCGCCATTTTTATTAATTAAACAGTGCGTATCAGGTCTATTGGCCTGCACATTCGAGAAATCTGCGTTCCTCCTTTGTAGCATTTGTAGCGTTTTTCCTTTCCCTTTCTAAGGAATACACATCCCATTCACTCAGACAATTTTTTCCCGAAAGCTCTTATTTGCTTAGATTCGTAACCAAAACCTAAACAAAGTAATTTCTAAAGAAATAATAGATTTATGTTTAATCCGACCTTTTTTATTCGCTCAAACGTTATTCTAGTGAATACCTCGTATTTGAAATAGACGAACCGATTTTAATTTATTAAACAGTGTCTATTAAGTCTGTCGGCCTGAGCATTCTAAAACATGTTCCCCGACATAAAGTGTTAATACGCTAGATACGTGAGAAAAATATTTACCAGTATATTAATGGATGACGAACTGACATAATGTTACGCGACACACGCCACATTTTATTATTCAGTTCTATCTTGAACATTAGTCTGGAATATGCCAGCGTGACATAGGAAAAACTTACAGTGCTTCGGAGATACTGAATAGGATACTGAAAGTGACTAAACGAACAGGAGGAAGCTCAACACCACGTGATATACTCAGGATCTTACTGAAATTTCTCATCGTCTATGATAATCCCTGGCGACGATGATCATTTAATGCCATTCCAGGTTTTCCCGTAATACCTTAGTGCCAATTCTGCCGCCTAAATCGAGGTGCTGGACACGATGGTCAAGTCTTGAATCAAGGGTGCAGCTGCCCGTGTTCCTGCAAGATTTTGATCCCTCTCATATCAGACCATATAACTTTATGATCATGATAATGCAAGATATATCTTTTTCCTCAGAAAGCCATTGCCGTTACAATGTGGGATAATAAAAATCAATATCTATAAAAACAAAAAACAAAAACGAAAAACAAAAGGAATGCGATAGAAAGGTGAATCAGTTAAACATGCACCGGATGGTCACAATTCCAACCATGTCACTACACAGATCTGTAACGCTAATAAGTCACATAGCACCCAGGGACTCTGATTCAAATCGTTACTATGAGTTCCACGCTAAACGACCGTCAGACGACAAGAACAGATATTATATGAGTATTATTACAGTGGTTCTAGGATTTATTTAATACGAGAATTTCATTCCTTAAATTCATTTTTAATATTTTTATTTTCATAATTTTTATTACAACACATTTATTGGCATTTTTATTTTTAATAATAATAATAATAATAATAATAATAATAAAAGTAAATATTTTGCAGGTAAAGTGGAGTGTGTGAATGATGAGGAGCAAACAGTTTGCATATTTGAGGGATTGATATCTTTATTATTGATATGTTATTATTGATATCTGTGTCACACCTTGTCTACATCACAATATCCTTTGCCTACGTTACTACAATCACTAGTTATACGAAACTTATCATTCACCTCTACCTACCCTGATGATGACTTAAGAAAGTTTAAAGCTTGGACCATATTTCTTCCGAAACATCATTGTTCATCTTCAGGGTCAACATTTTTAGTCAAAAAATATATATACATATATATACCTACGTTCGAAGTGCAACTTAAGTTTCGTTGTTCTACCAACTCACCAGACACGAATTATTACTTTTGATTTTAAAATATATATACTGGGTCTCATGGGAGGAATACTAAATTAAACGCAGTTCCAAAGTTCAAATTTAAAATAAACTAATTATAAAATTGGGGTGTAAATGCAGAAAGTAAAGTGCAGGTCGAGGACTAAAAAAGAAAAAAGCTTAAAGTATAAAAGACGAACGCAGACAAGAAATACCGATCCATCGACCATAATAAGACCTTTCTTCAACATAAAATAATTGTCGTCTGTGTAATCATCGTAACTGGGCTTAAATTTCCCGTGTAGATTTCATTTAGCTCGAGTGATGTATCTTTTGTTTATTGTCTTCGTTATATAAATAATATGATTAATGGCCGCTAATATTGACTCAACAGCTATTTCTATAATTTAGATAAGCTAAATCCAAATCTATCTATTTTCGTTGTCTCCTCGTGCTAATAGGTTCAAAATTGATTCGAAAAATGCCTGTATCGTCTAAAACGACACAGGACGTGCTTTGTCTGGATGGGGCGTAAAATTAAGCGATTTCAATTGCTTTGTCTTAAGCTATCATAATTTCTTTTTTTACCAGATTAAATAAATATAGTTTATCATTAGATCGGGAAAATATATTTTGTTAACGGACATTTTTAGTGATAACTGCAAGAATATATTATTCTTTTGCGAGAAGTTTTGATATTATTCGGAATGCTAAGATTTAGAGGCCATTTGATTAAATTATCTATTTATCTCAGTTGAAATTTCTTGGACATATAATTAAGGAAAAGAAGCTGTGAAATTTAACACTCACAAGACATATACTCCTCCACGGTCTTTTTGAACAGGAGTAGAGCTTTATTCCTCGATTCTAGCTTAGGATTTAAATGCCGATTCCTTTTAAAGTCTGCTTCAACTCCATATTTCTAACGTCTCTGACTGATTTTTGAAATTTCTTTTGCTAATTATGTTTTTCTTGTCTTCCAATAGAAGTAGATAGGCTCGCCTATCGCCCGGTTCGCGCTTTTTGTCGTTTTTTTTTTGTTTTTGTTTTTTAAAGGAGCGACAGTTTATCTCTTATTTCCTGTTTTTGACTAGGTTCCCATTCCTTCTAAAGGTTACTTGCATTCTATACTTATTCAATACTTGTAATTTCTCCGACTGAATACTGAAATGTTATTCACTAATTAAATCATGAGTTTATCTTTCCTGTATATCCTTCCCTTTTTGCCCTTTCTTATCCTCATACAATGCCGCACAGTAACCCTCTACCTTGATTGGCTCTTGGGCCTTGTATTAGGTGAACATAATGAAGGCAAGAGGTGAAGACGGATACACTGAATAACATCCCTAATGGGTTTATGTAACGAGTTGGCTGAGCAGGCACTGTAAAAGGTCGGTAAGGGTATAAATGTTGATTAAAGCTACAAAAGAATGAATTTGTGGAGAGCCATGATATTCTTATTTTATGTGCCGTTTCCCCTCAGGAAGTAGGCGATCATGGATCTCCACATCTTCCTGTCCCTTGTCACTCTTAATAAGTTTTATATTTTTGTTGTTTCTCCCAAAATCTGTTCTGTTATTCATTTGCTCAAGTCTATCAAGTATGTCACGCGTTGCTTTCCTCTGTCCCTCTATCTGTCCCCGTGAGTATCCAAGCCCTCGTTTCTCATTACGTCCCCCAGAAATTTCAATAGCCTTTTCCTGATGTTAAGTATAAGTTTTCTTTATGTTTCCATTCTCTCCGAAACCTCGTTGTTGCTCATATGTTCGGTCCATGGTATCCTCAGAATCTTTCTGTAGAACCACATTTCTATTGCTTCAAGTTTCTTTCCTTATTTTTCAGGAGATTGCCAAAAAGGAGGACAGATATCACATAACAGTTCAATCCCATTGTCTTTGTTTCCAACGAAATGTTTCAGTCTCTTAATACTTTGCTTAGCATCTTTGGCTATCCCAATACGTCTTCGGATCTTAGTGTCGACTTTCAGTCCTCTGTTAGAACACTTCCCAGATATTTAAATTTCTATACCGGCTTAATTTTGGTATCCCAGACCTATAATTTGCATTTTGGGCTCATTCTTTTGCAGATATACATGCATTTTGTCTTCTTGTAGTTTATGCTGAGTCCCTTCTTTTCTTTTTCCTTCGCTATCTTTTGTAGGAGGTTTTGTAATTTTCTTTCCATGTTTACTATCAGCACTACATATCTTGTATTGTTGAAGAAGAAGAAGAAGAAGAAGAAGAAGAAGAAGAAGAAGAAGAAGAAGAAGAAGAAGAAGAAGAAGAAGAAGAAGAAGATGAGGAGGAAGAAGAAGAAGGAGGAGGAGGAAAGGAAGAAGGAGGCAAAGATCATAAAGGAGGAGGCAAGGAGGAAGGAGGCAAAGAAGAAGATGAAGGAGGAGGGGGAGGCAAGGAAGAAGGAGGCAAAGGAGAAAATGAAGAAGAAGGAGGCAAGAAAGAAGGAGGCAAAGAAGAAGAAGAAGAAGAAGAAATAATAATAATAATAATAATAATAATAATAATAATAATAATAATAATAATAATAATACAAATATTCTGGAATACTGAAATCGGAACAATCAAACAGAATATAAGAAATATATACAGAAATAAACGAAAAAGTTACCAAATAATATATCAGATCAAGGAAACAATTGTAAACTAAATAAAACAGAGAAAGAGAAGCTAGTATTCATCCTGATATTGGGACACCTCCTAAACTGCACAGAAATCAAATGAGAAACTTTGATCAAATAATAACGAAATTGATCACAGTGTATAAAGCTTTTCGTCGAAGAGATGACATCGACCAACGATGTATAAAAATGAAAGATTAAGAAATCAGTGAAACTTTTGTTGAATCTGCCATCAAGGTAACCGAAGACTATACAGAATAATAAAAGGTCAATTTTGACAGCCGAACTTCGCAAGAGAACTGTCTGAGGAACAAGTGAAAGAAGAGCAAACTCCAAAAGGAAAAAAAAGTAATGATGAGAAAAATAGCTTCACAAACATTTTAAGAAACAAACGTAAGGAAAGAAAAAAAACGAAACTTAAATCCGCGCAAAGAAAACAAATCTTGTTATTATAAAAAATGAGGAAGAAGCTATTATAGTTCGTCGATTTTGCTGCTTCATTGGCCAAGAGTCTAATTGAAATAATGCAAAATAATGCCATAATGCAGACCAATGAAAACGATATTTGGAAAGAATTCCTTTAAAGAGCTGACAAAAAAGATTAGAAGAATGCTTGGAAGGATAGTTTGCTTCGGTTGTTTTTGTTTAACGGTTCATCAAACAGTATTTATGCCGAAATCTAAATTCAAATTTTAATTTTATTATCAATTCAATAGAATGACGTTAATTCATGAGGAAATTGTAATTACATAGCAACATTTTTTTTTACTAAATAATTTACAAAATCAAACGCGGAATAAAAACGTGTTTCTCCTTACAAAAAATGCGATTAATCATAGCAAATACATATTTTGTTTTTTTACAATATATTCAGTTATACTATTAAAATGTACTGTTGGTCATTTTCACTATTAAAAAGTACTGCTGGTGATTTCTAATATTAAAATGTATTGTTGTCAGTATTTTTATTATAAAAATTTATTTTTATACTTTCCTAGTGTTTGTGTAAGCCTAGATAGCACAAGACTTTGGTCTCAAGAAAAATCCATGAGTTAAGAACCAGAGAATGAAGTTGGTTTGTTGATCTTGTTTAGCGGCAGCAATTCCGAAATGCAAATATTTTGAACACAGTGTTATGGCTTCAACGACAGATAAAATGTATTGTTAGTCATTTTGCTTTAAAATGGATTACTGGTCATCTTTTCTATAAAATGCATCGTTGGTAATTCTACTATAAATATGTATTGGTAATTTTACTATAAAAATGTATTTTTATACTTACCTAGCGTTTGAACTTTTTTTTTTTTTGCGGGTTTATTATTTGCCCATAGCTGGGACTCTAACAGGCACTGCCACACCGGATTAGGATGGTCCTGGGAACAGCAATTAAGAATTGGCGCCACGCTCCTGAAAAGCTCCAGTCTTCCGATCGGGGGCCTTGCTGTCGGATGTAGTTTATCGTGATACCCAGGACTATGCTTGGTAGGAATGAAGCCATTTAGAAGACAGTATCACAAAGATCAACAAGAATATCTAGGAAAGAGATGAAGTAGTGAAGAAGCTTGCTGTCACTTGATATTCAGTGACAGCCACCAATTACTACAGGTGTGAAAACATAATGAATACGTATAATAATAATAATAATAATAATAATAATAATAATAATAATAATAATAATAATAATAATGCAAATATAATAAAATAGTACTGACTTTTATGATGTTAAAAGTAGTAGTTGAAGTAGTTGTAATAACTTTGAAAGTAGATAAGAAAAATGAGAAAGAGAGTGAGAAAAACGAAGCGAGGTGAGGTAGACGCAGACGCGGGGGTGGATAATTACCCTAATAACAGAATAATTGATAAAAGCTCGTCCAGAAAATAACCATAAGTGTGTTTATCCCCGACGGCTTCGATTGCGATCGGAAGCCCGCAGAGGAGAGGAAAAACGAAATGCTGGAGGCGGCAGGATGGAGGCGGCAGGATGGAGGCGGCAGGATGGAGGCGGCTTCAGTAATACAAAAAGAGAAACGCCATAAAAGAATAGAATAAAATGGCATGTGCAAAAGGGGGGAAAAAAGACAGCAAACGGCGCAGAAACCAAATCCTGAATATTGAAGCAACTAAAACAATCAAGCACTTGAGAGAGGATTATTTTGGGAAAGACAGATTAGGCAACGATTAGCAATGCTCATATTTCAAGAATAGCAACTTCATATCTGATCATGTCCCGTGGGATAGCTTACTGGTTAGATAACAAGACAAGAGACTATAAGTTTTTTCCGAGGCGACCTCACGTAATACAGTTGTGGTCAACTTGTCAACACAAGCCTTGTCTGGGAAAATAATTCACTAGATTCATATTTAAAAAAAAATAAAAATTAAATATTTGATCCTGACTTGATAGCATTGGTTCCAGTAAGTTATTTCACAGTACATCCATATCGACCGGAATGCGACAAAAAGTCAAGTCTCAAGTAGATTGATAGCCAGAAGAAATTGCTCGAGATTTCTCTTTTTCTAGTGACCTTCCAAAGAAGAGGTAATTCCTGGACTAACAGGCCTACAGATCTCGATCACATAATTTTAATTTTCATCCCCTTCGACCAAGTTGGGCCAGTTGAACTATGTTAGCATTTAGTGCTGTGCCTACTGCAACAGAATGTGACACATGTTTGTGTCCAACGTGAGATTTGGTAGCTGGACATAAATTGCGCAGCATTTCCCTTTTTGAGGAAACTTCAAAAGCCATGTAAGAACAATGACCCCTTCCCGAAAGAATAGTAACGCCTGAGACGATGATTTCATTTTAAACTCCCCATCCTGGCTGACCAAGTGAACGAAGTATCTTGGTCTAATTTAGGTTGAAATGTATGAAAACTGGAGTGGTACGTCATCAAGAAAAAAAATATATACACTCATTTCAACTACATTGGGGTCAGAGGTTAGATCGTCCAATTATCAAACTCCTTGATTTAAATCCTCAAACGAAAATTGACAGATTCGTTTTTAAGTACCATTACAGAAACTTAACTAGCTGGAAAGGGTTTTAACATATGACAGAAAATGTGACACAGAAGTTCGAAGGTTCATTAGAATAGTAAAAGATGTCTTCCAAACGATAAACAAAGTAATAAGAAACAGGAAAATTTCGTTAGAAATGAAGAAAAGAATGCGAAATTATTATGAAGAGATTTTTCCTTGCGCCCACTTCGCTACCTGATGTCACACATGGTCGAGGTTCAAAGTGGCTTTACTGGCAATACCGTGAAAAAATTGCTTAAGTTTCTCGGTATTTCCCCTTTTTGAGGATGTCTCAGACGCCGGGCATGCCGAAACAGAGGTACTGCCCGAAGGAATGACATCCTGGGTTTGAGCTAACATTAATTTCAAACTATCCCAACAGAAAGCGGTGAAGTATGCGGCACTTCTATGAAATACCAGTCGGAAATTTCATCATAGGTAAACAAGAGATTTGAAGCGACATAGATGTGTTTCTACAGGAAGATGTTGAGAATACCATAGGCGCAGCATTCATGAGGAAATTTTAACGAAAACTAAAAGTAAAAGGACATTTATATTGGGTTGGGCGAGGACATCCCGGCATGGTGTAATGGTTATCAAGCTTGTCGCGCTAGAACAATTACGTCTGAGTAGTAAGTTCGATCCTCACTGGGTGCCTCTTACTTTCGGTCTTGTGCCACATCCCAGCGTAGCTTGGAAAATCACTATATTGGGTTGGCCGAGGGCATCCCGACATGGTGTAATGGTTAGCAAGCTTGTCTCGCTAGATCAGTTTACGACTGAAAAGTGAGTTCGATCTTCACCAGGTGCCCCATACTTTCGGCCTTGTGCCACATCTAAGCTACACTTGGAAAATCACTATATTGCGTTGGCCGAAAAATTCGTTCGGTTTATTAAGTGAATTTTCTATTTAATAAACCGAACGAACCTTTTGGACAATCCAATAATTTGAATCATACAGAGACAATTGACAATTCTGGTACTGATAATGAAGAAAGGTAGCTTGAGGAAATTGATAATGGCAGGACATATGGAAGCTGAGATGTTGAAGAGGGAAACATCGCGTAACATACCTGACGATCTTGTTTAAATGGATGGGCGAACATGGACTGGAAGAAATAGTAAAGAGACAATCATTATTTTGATATAGAAAAGAGAGGAAGTTGTGGTGGACAGTGATCGCCCTCACACTGAATGGAAACGCCACATAAAAGAGAAGGAAGACACGTGTTTCTGTGTGTTGTATAAATGGTTTCAGATGTGGAAAGATCGTAAAAGTGGTTCATTTTGTTTTCTCGCTTTACAGGTCAAACCTGATTTGAATAGAAGCTTCATTTTCTGTCCCGTGTGCCGATGGGTGGCCATGGCTTTCATCAAACTTTCAATCCTTCGTCGTTTTTTTCAGTGTTTTCCTTTTTCCTACCCCCCTCCTTTTTCTAATATCCATTTACACAATCTGGTTGTTTTCCTCTGTTCCCCTTACCTTGGATATCCCCCGTAAGAGTCAAATTTCCCAAGCTTTCTTTTCTTATGTCTTCCAGAAATTCCAATTGTCTCTTTCTGATTTTAAGTATAATTTTCTTTTTGCTTCCATTTCCCTTAAAATTTCCTTGTTGTTTACACGATCTGTCCATAGTTATTCTCAGGATTCTTCTGGTTAATCACATATCACACAACGATATAGAAAGATTGATATTCTATTTACATTATTCGGACAATGTCCTCATCTTTGTCACCATATTTATTAAAACATTTCGGCCGTTGTACGCTCCGGCCTTCTTCAGGTGGTTGGAATGTCGAACTGAACCCATTATTTTGCTCACTGGGGTAGACTGTTCTAGTTCGATGTGCCATGTTTTAATGGATGTCAGTTATCAGTTATCTCCTGTTAATTTCCCTCTCCAAGTTCTCCACTGCCTTAAACGGGTATTGAACTCTTTGGGTCCTGTCACTGGATCTAACTAACGCCTTTATCCACTGTGCCATGCGTCCTTGAGGCGTTTTAATAAATATGGCGTCAAAGATAAAGGACAATAGTCCGAATAATGTAAATAGTGTACATAATACCTCATCTCAGAAATATAGAAAGATTGATATTACATGGTTTTTTGCTTGTGATGAATGTTTCCTGTTTCATAATATTTTACTTGGATTCTTTTTTTCATCATAAGTACATTGGAATCTGCAGAGAAAAGAAGAGCACTGTTTCATATTAGATGTAGTTACAAATGATTACATAATCTAGATCCATATCTTCACATCTGTGATTGTACACGCACAGACTATAGACTATGAAGAGATTAAACAAATTGGAATTCTCATTTCGCACTCCTAATGAATTTTAAATGATTCGCTGTTTGTGTATTCACCAAACATCGATACAGTTCTTCTATCAGATCAAGGCATTAACTCTGATTGATTGATTGATTCATTTTTTACGGATTATCAACTCTTTGCAGGTTATTTAAAGCCAGAAAATATTTTTTCTTTAGACCGCAAGAATTTTGTTTTTTTTAGATAATAATGGTTCACCGATACAAACATTCCTAATTAACACACATCTGGGGGAAGAAAAGGTGGATTCATGCCTTTCTCAAGGGTATTTGCGCGTAAGTGAATATAACCAACCCAACTGGAATTGGAACTAGGTTCTACAATTAACAATTTTGATCCATTATACCATCCGCACATCGAAGGTTTCAGCACCTGGTATTCCCAAACGGTCACCCATCTTGGTACTGACCAAGCTTGCCGTTGCTTAACTTCAGTGATTGTACGAGAATATTCATTTTGAATAAGTTCATATATTGCTATGAGATCAACATAGCAGGTATGGTAATATTAGACGTTCCCCTATAAGGGAACATTCGACATCCATTGAATGAGCAGCCAGTACTGCTTTCGGTTGAAATTTATAAAATCTTAAAATTTTTCAGGAAAATAGGTTCCTCAAGTCCAGTAGCTGTTATCGCTCTTTCCAGTATTGATGGGGTTTTTTTTTCTAGCCTTTTGAAATTCCATGAAATGTCAGCATCTTGATTATATAATTATATCATTATTTTCTCAACAAGTTAAATGTGCTATCCATTTTAGTTATTGCTGCTATTGCTAGTCTTCAAAGGATGTGGTTTTCTGTTACTTGATACGGTTCTTTGTTTGCGATTCTATAGCGCTAATCGACAATGTTCAAAGAAGGGTGGTCTTTACAAGGCTTCACTCACTGAACGCCATTTTTAACCGTTGATCTTAGAAAGCGGATGTACAGAGCTGACAGGTATTTCTGAACGTTTGGCCTCATGCATGACATCCATACGAAAGTTTTAATCAGGCGATGCTATTTAAGAACATGACTCGAGTTTTCCGGTTGTTGTTTGGTTTTGTAGCAATTTGCCGAGTTGGGCGTAGGAGAGTTGGTTCCCTGTGTCGCGCCAGAAAGTTTTTCTCGCCTGAGTCCATCCTTCAAATCTATAAATCAATCATTCACCCTTGCATGGAATACTTCTGCCATATATGGTCTGGAGACCCCGCTGTTCGTCTCAAGGTCCTCGACAAAATCCAGACACGGATATACAATGTGGTTGGTCCTGGTGTGGCATCTCGCCTACAGTCACTTTCTCACAGACGTGCCGTCGATTCCCAATGTCTTTTCTACATGTACTTTCACAGTAACTGCCCCGACGAGCTATTTTCGCTGGTTGCCAAACTGCATGAATTTAAGCGTGTTACTAGGTTGGCATCTCAGTCCCACCCTTCCACTGTCGAAACGGTTAAATGTAACCGTTTCTTCTACTCCAATAGCTTCATGTCTCGCACTTCCCATCTGTGGAACTCCCTTCCTCTTACTTGCTTCCCTGACTGTTATAGTCTTCAAATATTTAAATTTAATCTCAATCGACATCTTCTGATGCCTCGATCTAATTCCCTGTCCTTCTCTATCCTTTACTCTATCACACCCCTTTATTCTTGCTCCCATTCTCTGTAACCCCTTGCGTGCTTGTGGCACTCCCGCCTTGCTTGTGGAGAAAAGCTTAAAATCTCTGGTGCAGCCTATTCTGTATTCAATTTCCTTTTCTCCTATTCTAAATTTGTTATAACTGATCAATAGGCTGATAAGTTGTCTAATATTTACTAATTCCATATTCTGAATTTTTATGATAGAATGATGATAGGTGCCATCACTGCTTTCATTCCAATTCTAGATCATAGTTCCTGTTTAGAAAAGTTTATCTTGAATTCTATTTCTTGGAACACTTGGTAGAGGAATGTTGATTTTCCGTCAATATCATTCTTATCTCAACTACGAATAGTTATGTCATCAGCATATCGCCGTCCACTCCTTATCGTCAGTACATTGGCCCCAGACGGGAAAGCAAAATCGTTGTCTTATTTATAGATTTGTTTGGGAAGTAGTATGGAATGCCTAAGTGGTCAGTGCCTATCTCTTCACGTCTGTGCTTGTAAATGCGCATGTCATAGTCTAGGAAAAGATTGAATAGACAGGGACCCTCATTTCCCTCCTTGTCGAGGTTTTAAATGTTTCCGTATTGGAGTCCGCGCCAGACACGTAAGATTTTGTAGGTTGATACAGTTCTTCTATTAAATTGATGTATTCAGTGAAATCCGAGCTTGGAAGGTGGTTTCTAATGGATGAGAAGAGGAAGACTATTTATGTGGTCATAGGCTGCTATGAGAGCGATAAAATAGGTATATAATTTTCTATTGGAGAGGTAAGCAATTTCTTGGAGATGTTTGATGACGTATATGCGATCATTTCATCCCTTACCCGAATGAAAACCAAACTGGGTTGTAAAGAGTTGACTTTCATGATATGGGAACCTAGTTTATAATGTTCATTAATATTTTCACCATGACGGATCCAGTTGAGATACCTCTGTACGTGTGAGGGTTTTGAGTGCTGCCTTTATGTTTCCATAATGCATTAATGCGCGATAGACCTCACTTTTGGGAGTTTAATTTCTGATCCAGACTTCTCTCATAAAATAGAGAAACCTATTGAATTCTGGAAGAAAGTAAACTATTTTGAAAATTTCAGCCTCAATGTCAAGCGATGATTTATTATTTCTTAGATTTTTAATAGCTTTCTTGACGCTGCATTTAAATTTTTGAAGATTGTAGTTATCGGGGAAGAAAAAATTCAGAAGGGATTTCTACAGATGAGAAATGCGAGAAACGAAGCTGCTAGAGTATAAGTGGCGGTTGCATCTATCTAGTTCAAGAGTTAAACGGTGAGACCTATCTGCCAATCTAGTACCACGCTTATATACATATAGTCGAGGCACTAGAGAAAAAAAAAGCTCATCAGAACCGAAACAGTTGCTATGAAAATAGTTGTAGAAAAGACAAAGGGAAGCCACGTCGGTGGGAGGTAACTTAAGTGGAGATGCCAGGTCAGGATCGATTACATTACAGACCTTTCTTTGAATTTTAGCAAGAATCTCGAGATGTACTGCAGGGGCAGATATGGCAACGAGAAAATAAAGAGGAATCAACGTATCAAAATGAATTAGGGAAATTGATTTTTGCTAAAGAGATGTTGATTGTGATAGATAAATCAAATTCATACATCAACGACAACAAAAATAAAGACAAATATATTTACTCGTAGGATTAACGTTTAGATATAGACAAAAAGTATTTTAGTCGCTTAGTCGAGAAAAATAATATGCCGAAAGTTAAAAATATATATATATATATATATATATATATATATATATATATATATATATATATAAATAATGTGTAACTGGTACATGATATAACGTTGGATTTTTTTTCCGTAAGGAGGCGTATAAGGGGCGTTTACTTATTCAACTAACATCGCATTATCTGAGAGATATTAAGCGTAAACTATGTATGTTAAAATGCTCGGTTAGGCACATATCTATTTGCATATATCTGTATCCATCTCTCTCTCAATATATATATATATATTGCATGCATGCAGGGACGAATTTATTGAAAGGAAAAGTTTGACATTTTTCTATGCCAAGTATACGGGCATTTTTATAGTAAATGAATCGTAACGATGAGATTAAATAGACAGTTCTTGACGAGCATTAAGATCTAAATTTGCCATCACAAGCTAACTCCCAGCAATTTTAGACATCATTAATATCTATCCATAACTGTCATTTTTTGTGACAATTGATGTTAATGGGTTAATTTTACGTACATACATACATACTTGTGTTTGTGCGTTAAAATTGAGATAAAAATTAATATATCCAACGGAAAATTGGGCACCTCGAGGTGGTGTAATGGGTAGCAAACTTGTCTCGTTAGTGAGTTCAATCCTCACTAGGTGCTTCTTACTTTCGGTCTTGTGCCACAGCCAAGCTATAACTTGGAAAATCGCTATAAGTAGTGGCTTATCATTGGGCACGTCAAGGTGATGTAATGGTTAGCGAACTTGTCTCGCTAGAACAATTATGACTGAGTAGTGAGTTCGATCATCACTGGGTACACCATACTTTAGGCTTTGTGCCACATCTGAGCTACGCTTGGATAATCACTATCCAACGGAAAATATTAATGAAATGACGAAATATGAAAACTTATTTTTTCAACTTCTAGAATTTGATCAAAGCTGTATTTTTACGGACAG
>OZ038480.1:35219365-35224365 GCA_964036315.1 Acanthosepion esculentum | reverse complement strand
AAGAAAAAATTAGAATGGTGAAAAAAGAAAAAGAAAGAAAAAAATTGTATTAAAGTAAGAAAGAAAGAAAATTGAAATGGCAAAAGAAAGAAAGAAAAGGTTTATAATGGTGAAGAAAGAAAGAAAGAAAGAAAGAAAAAGGAAGAAAATTGAAATGGAAAAAGGAAGAACAAACGGAGAATGGCGAAGAAAGAAAGAAAAAGAATGAACATGAAAAAAATGAAAGAACGAAAGAAAGAAAATTGAAATAGGAAAAAGTTGAGAATGGTGGAGAAATAAAATTGAAGTGAATAAAGAAAGAAAGAATGAAAGAAAGAAAAAAGGAAATTGAAATGGAAAAAGAATGAAATGATATTGAAAGAAATAAATAAAGAAAGAACATGAAGAAATTTATATTGTAGAAAAGAAGGAACCAAAAAAAGTAAGAAAGAAAATGTGAACCTGGAATTGTTGAAAATTCAGGAAAGCAAAAGATAGAAAAGTTAATGGAATGGGATGCATCGCATCATATACGTGTGTGCGCGCGTACGTACGTGTGTGTGTGTGTGTGTGTGTGTGTATGTGTAAGTGTGTGCGTGTGTGAAGAGCAGTCTTAGATAAAAATAAAACAAAGAAAAAAATATAATTTTTTTTTCTCTCTCATTTTCTTTCTCTTACTATTCTTTGTTTTTTTTTTCTCAATTTTTTACAATAGCCAAATGCCAAAATAAAAATACAACTTATAAACCTATAGATTATAATGCAAATAACAGTGGCATAATTTTATTATTATTATTTCCTTTGATATCTGCCGTTTACACATTTCTTTCCGGGTCCCGCCCAGGGAACTAAGGTTAGAAATGGTATCATGACACTTTCCACTGCAAAAAAAAAAAAAAAAAAATTACATAGATAAAGCCCTTCGTAAAGTGTGGGCTGTATTTGTCAGAATAATTTTTTGTATCTCTTTGAGGCATGGACTTCTAGGGATCCCTTCAATTAGTCTACTGGAATCTTTTCCAACCAATATTATTATTATTATTATTATTATTATTATTATTATTATTATTATTATTATTATTATTATTTTATGCATTTGCCTTTTCACAGCATGTGTAATAATAATAATAATAATAATAATATATAGAAAGACTACGCACCATATTCACACAATTCACTCTTCCTACTTACTATTCTTGCATTCATATCCGGCATATCATTCAATAAAAATCTATCTTGAGTGGCTCCGGGGCCTTGTATTGTGTGAATATTAGTTAAAAAAATAATTTATTTCTTAATTTTCTTGTTATTGTGTTCTTTCATGTTTTTATAGAATACATAAAAATTAAAAATAACAAAACAGAAAGGTCTTATTTTTAAAAATCGAATAAAAATGCTAGTATTAAAAATGGATTTGTAATCTTCAAAATTTAAAATATGCAAAAATAGATTTTAAACCTTCTTATAGTTACAAGGGGCAGGGAGTTGTGGAGAGCCGTAATTGCCCACGTCCTGGAGGAACACAGCACATAAATGATGATGATGATGATGATGATGATGATGATGATTTTCAGTCAAATAAACGTTGTTGTTGTTGTTGTTACTGTTATTATCAACATCATTATCATCATCGCTGTCATCATTTTGTTTTCCATAACACCCCTTCCCATCAAAATGTCTTCCGCTACTTTTCCGATCCATTTAACACTTTTGTCTCTAACTCAGGACTCAAAATCTATTTTCTGCCGCCCGCGGTAAATCTCGTGAGATTACGTAAAAAAATAAAAGGGATTAGTGAGATTTCCCGCGAGAGCTGTAAACTTTAAGATGCCAACCATTAAATTTTTTTTTGTCTGCCTTGTGACTCATCGCTCTTGAAGAGACTGATTTTTCCTGGAAAGAAATTTAAAAGCAATGTTCATGGAATAATAATAATAATAATAATAATAATAATAATAATAATAATAATAATAATAGAAAGAGTATATATCAAGAAAAAATTGCATCTAAAAATTTCTCTCACTTTCTTTCTCTCTCTCTCTCTCTCTCTCTCTCTCTCTCTCTATATATATATATATATATATATATATATATATATATATATATATATATGATGAGAGAAAGATTTTCCGATCGAATTCTTTTACTTGATATATACTTTATCCATTATTACTATTATTATTAGTAGTAGTAGTAGTGTGATAGAGAGAGAGAGAGAGAGAGAAAGAGAAAGAGAAATAGAAACGATGTGTGTTGAAAAGTTCTCAGCCTTAACAGCTTCCTAAATTCTATCCAAGCATATATTTTTGGGAAATACCTTCTTGGTTAGGTCAAGAATTGTCAGCACTTTTTCGAATGTACGTATTCCTATTTGACAAGATAAGATACTGGGGCGTCCCAGAAGAGACATGAAGTTAAGTCAGTCGTCTGAAAGCTAAGCTTGATAAAGAAAGATATTCTCTATTCGCATTTTCAACAAATATTTCATTCGTATTAAGGTTTACGCTCATCTGATAAAATGTTTACTTGGAACAGGTAACATTATTTACGCTCATCTGATAAAATGTTTACTTGGAACAGATAACATAATTTAAAAATTTCTTCAATTCTGATTATTTTTTTAAATATTTCTGTCAATAAAAAATCGAGCTGTGTTCGTATTTTATTCATTTATTCTGTGTCAGAGTCGTTGAGGCTTAAATTTAACTTTCTTTCTCTCTTTTTCTCTCTTTCAGTCTGTGCCATATTACTTCTAGACATGTGTAATCATGACTCTCTTTTTTCAGTAATACTTATTCTTTACCCTTTCCTTTTTTTTGGCATTCGTCTGTATTTTCCATCTCATGATAACTTTCCTAATTGTTCTCTTTCTTTCCCCCTCTCTCTCTCTTTCTCTCTCTCTCTCCCCCCCTCTCTCTCTCTCTCTCATTCTCTCTATGATATTCACAACATTCGTCAGTAGAACTATATTTAGGTCTTTTTATCTTTTTTATTTGTTACGAAATTGTCCAACATTCACTGATGTAGAGATAATTAGAAATTACATGTCGTTTCGGCACTGTTGTTCGTTTGCAATTTTATTTTTATCTTTTAATACTTCGTTTTCGTTTTTGAAAGGCATTTTTCGCTATTACTATCTGGTTCGAATTTCTCAAAAGTTAAATATACGAAGTGTGACAATTTAATTCCAGGAGTGGCTGCAGCGTTTCGCTCGGATAATGAGGTGTGTAGACATTTGTACATGAAGACGTTCAGACATGTGCCAGCGTCCGCTTTTATGTCGAGTAGTAGAGGAAGTTATATGTATTCATGTTATACTATTGGTGGAAAAGAAATCAAAGGAATCTGCAACAGCGCATTAGCATCAGGTTTTGTACTCAGATTAGTAAAAGTGCCGGTTAGAAACGTTAGCTTTATTAAAAATGGCTTGTAGTGAATATGCTAAAATGAAATACAGTAGCGCTTGTAGGAAAGGCGAAATGATATGCACGATAACGCAATATGTTGGTAGCCAAAAACACAAAGAACAGATGCAAATGTTTATTTGGAAGTGCAGGAAGGATTACAAGACTTTCTTCAAAGAAAAAGAAACCCAATTCTTTTTTTTTAATCGAGTTCACCCTAAGCAACGCATTAAAGAACCTGAGACACAAGAGGTTATTGCGTATGAAAGAATTAGGAACAGAGACATTACTAAATACCGAGAACAAAAAGAGTAATGAAGAAGACAGTAGATATCGATTGACATTGCATTTAAATTTTTGAAGATTAAAATTGGCTGTAAAACATAGAGTCGGAAGGAAGTTCCACAAACGAGAAAGAAACTGTTAGCATAGAATTTACGGTTACATGTAGCCAGCTCAGCTGTAAATTGATGAGTACTGCGCTTAAATGAAAAAGTCTAGGTACCATAGTGTAGAGTTCAATTACCGTGAAAGTATTTATAGAAAAGGGACAGGGAAGAAACCTTACGGGGGTAGGAAAGTGACTGAATTCTAAACATCAGATCAGGACCAGTAATATTGCTGATTCTTTTTTGGGTTTTATCAAGAAACTCTAGATAAATAGCAGGAGCACAGGACCATATGTGACAGCAATATTTTAAGCATGGACGGATCGTAGACTTATAAATATCTAGGATAGATTCTGGGGATAAAAAAAATTGTTTTGCGCGGCACAGTGAACCAATTTTCTTAGCAGCTGAACTAGCAATGGATTCAATATAGTCTTTCCACTTCACATCAGCCGTAAATGTTAGCACGAGAAGGCACAACGAGTCACTTTCCTGGAGGTTAGCATCAGCCATGCTGATGGAAAGTAGAATGTTGTCTCTCAGATGTTTAATAGAGAGCAGTCTGGTTTTGGGGGCGTTAAAATTAACAACCCAGACTGAAGGTCGTTTTGGACGATGGCTGCCATTTTGACCTTATCGAACTGATCAAACTTGCTGTCGAGAGAGGAGTAAATCGTTGTGTCATCAGATTATATACAACGACATTGCTTTTGCGTATAATGTGTTTGGAGTTCGCGATTTCCTGGGTAAAAATAAATGAAGAAAAGGAATTCATTACAAAATTGGTTATTCACCATATTCAACAGACAGTGATCTGTGATTTTTACTATTTCCAGAACTGAAAAGCCAAATATTTTACTGACATCACTGAGATCTACCTAAATGGGTAGACAGGTTTTTCTATCACCCGGTTCATGCGCCTCCCCCGCCTTTTTAAAAAAAAGATTACAGGGTTATCTCTTGAGCCCTGATTAGGGTTGGTTTTCCGGTTCCTTCAAAAGTTTACTTCAACCCTATTCTTCTAACGTCTTTGCTTAATCTCTGAAATTTTATTTACTATTTTTCCTGCAATTGAAGTAGATAGATTCGTCTATTTTCCGGTTCAAAATGCTCCACGGTCTTTTTAGCAGGAGTAGACGTTTTTCCCTTGTTCCCTGATTAGGGTTGAGTTTTCACTTCCTTCTAAAATCTTTTCATTCACAGTAGTATCTTAGTGGCATTCTCATTT
>OZ038480.1:35211865-35214365 GCA_964036315.1 Acanthosepion esculentum | reverse complement strand
TTCGTCATCCCACAGGGTCTCAGACTCAACACGGATGCCTCCATCAAGTGCATTGAGGAGGTAGTGCTTCCCTGAGTGAAGAGGGTGGCTGCTAGAAGACCCTATATCTTGCAACAGAAATCTGCACAATGTCACATAAGCAGGAGCACCCAGTCTTGGCTATCAGACAATTTCTGCGACCAAACCACCCCTAACATCTGGCGATCTAACTCACCAGACTGCAACTCCTTGATTATTAATGTGTAGGGCGAGAGACCAACAAAACTCCTTGCAACATCAAAAATATCTGAAGGCAAGGATTATGACAGCATTCACCAACTTAAACAAGGAGACATCTAGAAGAAATGCAGGAGATTCCGAAGTTGTCTGGTGGCTTTGGTTGAAGCGAATGGCGATTTTATTGAATATAATTTACTCTTAAATATTTCAAGATATTTTTGCGTTATTTTGATAAATATATATATATTAAAATGAGAGGTCAGTGTTATTTTAATTTTTGTGTAATTTAGACGACAATTTATCCATCGCACCATATATATCAGTAATGTTAGACAGACATTAATATTATGACACTGATACACACACGCGCGCGTGCACACACACACACATACACACATATATATATATATATATATATATATATATATATATACACACACACATAAATATATATATAAATAATGGCTGACTGCTCGTTAGATTCAGAGTGTGATTCACTTGTTACTTATATCTATCTATCTATCTATCTATCTATCTGTTAACTTTTTATTTTTATTTTTACCGTATCCACCTGTAAATGTGTAACATGACATGGACTGGGAGGGATAGTAAAGATACAATCTTTCTTAAGTACTATAAATGATAGGAAGTTATGGAGAGCCATGATCGCCCTTGTCCAGAAAGGATACAGTAGATAGAAGAAGATAAATAACTTGTATCTTGACATTAATGATCTGCCTAAAAGTATACTATCATCTTCTGTTAATATATATTCAAATGATTCAACGGGGTATATGAATTTACCTCCAAAATTCTAGATGACCACATCATGACAAATGATTTCTCCTTTGACTTCGCTCGATGCGGGGGTGGGTAACTGATTGTTCACATTCAGTACCCCAAAAGCCAAAGTTTTTTTGTTTTTTTTTAAGCTTATCACCCCAAGCAAGGCTGGAGGCCACTAGCACGCAAGGGGTTACAGAAGGTTTGGAGGAAGAGCAGATAGGAGTGGTAAAGGAGAGGATGTGGAGAAAGATAGTGGATCGATCAAGGCAAGAGGGTTACAGAAGATTTGGAGCGAGAGCAGATAGGAATGAAAGGTGAAAGGATGTGGAGAAGGGAAGTGGATAGATCAAGGCAACTGGAGATGTCGATTGACGTTACACTTAAATAGTTGGATATTATATTCGTCAGGGAAACAGGAATAAGGAAGGGAGTTTCACAGGCGAGATGTGCGAGACATGAAAGGTTTCATCATCCCCACCCCTGAATTTTCGTCTATCACAATAGACGAGTGTCGATGAGACATCCCTCTTGTGATGGGACCTAAGCTCGCCGCAGACCTCAAGTGGAACTCGTAATTACGAGTCACCGCAAGAGATACTGGAAAAGGACCGACTCTCTGTACCAATCCTGTTAGGATTTGACTTCTCTTTCTATGCATTATTTTTACAAAAAAGCCAAATCAGACTAGAAATGGAGTACTGTTGCTATACATATGGACTCGACCTGAACAGTCTTTACTTTCCTGTTTTTATGGATACCAAAAACGTCTACGCGGCGTTATTTTCCACTTTACAACCCATACACGAAACGTTGCAAGACTCGCTATTCTATCGCTATTTCCATTGAAAATGTTCCGATGAGCAAAATTCCTTAGCTCTACCAACTCCACCAGCTGAGAGCCGCCAGACCGCGTAAACTAAGCCGAACCATCTTCATTCCCATCGTATTCGATAAGTGAGAAGTTAATTTCGACTTGAACGGCTTCTTCCTGCGAACCGATTCTCTCTGGAAGCGACTTCCGAGAGGATACTTTCTCGATCACTACAATCTTAACCTGTTCAAGTCTAGTGTTAACCGTTATCGTTTACACATGTCCTCATAAACTGCGCCTCTTACCACTTGCACTTATCATTCACAAATGAAACGCCTAAGGTTTTCCTCTAACTAGAGTGGCTCTTAGGCCGTGTATAGGGAGGATATTAGTAATAAAAAAAAAAGAAAATATGCATTGTCTATTTTTTATTTCATCTGAGCATTGACAAATAAATTGAGATTAAAAGAAAACGAATGCTGTGGAGGGCTGAAAACACGAATCATTATGACTGAAATCCGGCATTTTGCAAGTGAACGAGGTTTCGCTATTAAATAATCCACAACGATGTTGATATACAGTTAAAAAATAAACCTAATATTTTATATAATTTAAAAGGCTTGTACAAATGTTTAAGCAACCGTATTATGCGTCCACGTTTGTATACATCTATACATATGCAAT
>OZ038480.1:35146865-35206865 GCA_964036315.1 Acanthosepion esculentum | reverse complement strand
TTGCTCTCAATTCAGCGACTGTTGCCGGTTTCATAGCGTAGACTTTAAGTATTCCTTAAAAAAAAAGTCTAATGGCGTGGTGTTTGGTGAGGGTATTCTACGAAACCGCTTCGTCCTATCCACCTGTTTGGCAAGATCTCATCAAGGTAGGATCTGACATCGTGATGGCAGTGTTTGTGTGTGGGGCATCTTGCTGGAAATATAACTCCTCATCTTAAAAGGCCTCTCTAACGCTGCAATAAGTTCAAGTAAACGCGACCAGTCACAGTAGCGTAAAAAAAACAAAGGTCCAGTTAATCGTCTTGATGATAAACCGCACCACACTGTAACTGCTGGTAAATTAAGACGATCTTCCACTATTATATGCAGATTCTCAAATCTCTAGTAGGGGCAACTGAGGCGGTTAATTGAACAAATTTAATTAGAATGTAGCCTCATCACTCAACACTATCTTTGTTGGAAAGAGTGCATCCTCTACACATCGTGCCAAGTAACACTCGCAATACTTCACTCATCGGTTTGGATCATCGTCATTAATAGCATAGACTAATCTTGGAATGTAACTTTTCCATTGACAGCGCTTCAAAAATGCGTTGAACAGACGATTTTGAAATACCTACTTCACGAGTCGTTTGCCGCACAGATTTTCTTGAACTTTAGTGATACGTTTTCAGTATTCTTTCTTGCTTTGTGTCAACATCCATAGTCTTGCAGAACGTTTCTCGTGGACAATTTGAACAGTTCCATCGAGTTCAAACTTATCTCTATTTCGAGTGATAGTAAGTCGCATTAGTGGATCAGTTTGAAACTCCCTCCTAAACTGTCTTTGCACTTCAACAGCGTTTTCACACTTCCAGTATCATTTTAGAATGAATTTCTTTTGTTCAAAGCTCAGTTTCACTGGCATCATTAATTTTAATGGATTTAACCTGGAAAGAAAAAAAAATAATTAAGCGATCAGCTGTTAAAATTTGTATACATCTTTTTTGGACACTATATATATATATATATATATATATATATATATATATATATATATATATATATATATATATATATATATAAAAAATTATTTATGTATATATATATATATACTTCCTACATAGACTTCCCAGAAATATCCCTTATGTGACAAGTATTTCTGGCGGAGTTGGGTATATGTGAGAGGTATTTTTGGCGGAAGAGGGGTATATGTGAGAGGTATTTCTGCCGCACCCTATATAAAGAAGGAGAGAAAAAGCAGACAGATAGATAGATAGATAGATAGATTGATGGAGAGAGAGAGAGAGAGAGAGAGGGAGAGAAATAGGAAACCGTTTATAATGTCATTAAATACTTATTGCCATTTTCAAATATCTAATTTAAAATGAATTAAAAAATATATGAAGTCAATATATTTCCTACTAAATACTAATGTAAATATTTTTATCGCAATGAATGTAAACAGTATTCGTCTACTGATAAACACACACACATTATTAAATGTTATCTTGTCTCTACTCTGAGTTTCATGAAATTACATTTTATAATCATCTCAAATTGAAAAAGACCTCCAATCGGTTGTGGACTGGGGAGAGAAATGGATGGTCAACTTTAACGCCTCTAAAACAAAACTGCTCTCCATTAACCACCACAAGGACCCATCCCTGCATCCCATCAGAATGTCTGAGGACCAACTTCTCGAGAGCTCCTCTCTGCGGCTGCTCGGTCTCACGCTGTCCGCTGATCTGAGATGGAACAAATACATCGAGTCAATTGCATCATCCACCGCAAGAAAAGTTGGTTCCCTGTGCCGAGCCAGGAAATTCTTCTCCCCGGAATCGATCCTCCAAGTCTATAAGTCTACCATTCGACCTTGCATGGAGTATTGCTGCCATTTATGGTCTGGGGCCCCTGCGTGTTGCCTCAGGGTTCTTGATAAGATCCAGAGACGGATATGCAATGTGATTGGCCCTGATCTGTCATCTCGTCTGCAGTCGCTCTCTCACAGACGCGATGTTGCATCGCTCTGCCTTTTCTACAAGTACTTCCACGGTAATTGCTCCGAGGAGTTGCTTTCGCTTGTCCCTAAGCCTCGTGAATTTAAGCGTCATACGAGGCTGGCATCCCGTTCCCACCCCTTCACCGTTGAAACTGTTAGATGTAGACGTCTTTTCTACTCCAATAGCTTCATGTCTCGCACATCTCGCCTATGGAACTCCCTTCCCTATTACTGTTTCCCTGATAAATACAATCTCCAACGGTTTAAGTGTAGCGTCAATCGTCATCTCCAATTGCCTTGATCTATCCACTTCCCTTCTCCACTTCCTGACATCTTTCATTCCTATCTGCTCTCGCTCTATATCTTCCGTAACCCCCCTGCCTTGATCGACACTTCGTCCTTCTCTTTCTCCACATCCCTTCCTTTACCACTCCTATCTGCTCTTCATCCAACCCTTCTGTAACCCCATGCGTGATAGTGGCCACCGGCCTTGCTTGGGGTGATACGTTTAAAAAAAAAAAAAATTTAATCCCAAGAAAGTCAATAAAGCCACTCAAACGCAAGAAGTTACTGAACGTTAGAGAATGTGAGAAAAACTACTATTAAGGAGAGAGGCTACTAAAAGAAGAATTAAGAAGACAGGAGATAACGATTGACATCGAATTTAATTTTTGAAGATTAAAGCTGACTGAGAAGCAAGAAACCGGAAGAGAGTTCCACAAGCGAGAAGTGCAAGAGAAGAAACTGTTAGCATAGAACTTACGGTACATCTATTTCAACTGTAAAATCGTTAGACCTTATCGCCAATATAGTACTGCGTTTAAATTCATAAAGTGTAAGTACCATAGCGAAAAGTTCATCTAAACAATTTCCATGAAAGTATTCATAGAAATGTTACAGGAAAGCTACGTTACGGCGGCGAGAGGGGGACTTAAGCTGAGATGCCAGGTAATATCAGTAATATTACAGATCCTTCTATGGATTTAACAAGAATCACTAAATATGTAGTAGTAGAACTAGACCAGATATGGCAACAATATTCAAAGCATGGACGTATAAATATGTAAGATAGATTCTGGCGAGAAAAATTCTCTAGCACGACACAGTGAACCAACTTTCTCAGATACTTTTATCTTCTTGAAAAGGTCCTTTAGGCTAATCATGTTATAAAATCGTTGAAGTATAGGGACAATGTCACTACAATCGGTTAGAATATGTTTCACAGTATATGCCTCCTGACATGCTGTGCATTCAGGAGGATGTTTATGTTTTTAGAAATGAGTAATACAGGTGTATCTTATTTTGTTTCATGAAAAGACGACTTCTTCCTTCCGAGAAAGTCTGAGATCGTCATGCTACTCCCCTAGTATGACCCCATGGTTTATTTAATACGCAGTCTTAACTTTGGGCTACGAAATTATGGAAAAATCTCTTGTATAATAATTCGCAGCTGCTTAACTTAACATTTGGGCAACTTTTTATCACTTTCGTATCGACAAAAAATAAGAATTTATAGAGTTTACAGTATTTTGAAACACAAAATTTACGTTATGGCGCTGGAAAAGTGATTGAAGCCAAGATGCTAGGTCAGGACAAATAACATTGCAGATTCTTCTTTTGATTTTATCAAAAATCTCTAACTATATAGCAGAAGCTCCACACCAGAAGCTACGTTGCGGGGGCGAGAGGGATACTTAAGCTGAGATATGAGGCCAGGATCAGTATTATTAAAGATTCTTCTTTGGATTTAACAAGAATCTCTAAATATGTACAAGGAGCACTAGACCAGATGTGGCAGCAATCTTCAAAGCATGGACGAATGGTTGATGTATAAATATGTAAGATAGATTCTGGGGAGGAAAAATTGCATAGTGAACCAACTATCTTAGCTGTAAACTTAGCAATTGATTCAATATAGTCTTTCCATTTTACGTCAGCTGAAAACTCTCCGACTCAGGAAACGTGACTGTAAAATGGCAAAGACTGCTCTCCTTAAAAACGTTATTCCCAGAATTTTCCGTTTTTGTCCAAATGCAATCTTTACTATACATATATATATATATATATATATATATATATATATATATATATATATATATATATTAGTTTGGAAACAAAATTCTCACACAACTTTTATTAATAAAGATATACAACGATACCTCTGTTTATATTTCTGAGATGAGGTATTATGTACACTATTTACATTATTCGGACTATTGTCCTCATCTTTGTTGCCATATTTATCACAACGTTTCAACCATTGTACGCTCCAGCCCTCTTCAGGTGGTTGCAAAGCGGAACTGACTTGGCACGTGGAACTAGAACAGTCTACTCCAGCAAGCGAAATAAAGGGTTCAGTTCGACATTTCAACCACATGAATACGGCCATAGCGTACAACGGCCGAAACATTGCGATAAATATGGCAACAAAGATGAGGACAATAGTCCGAATAATGTAAATAGCATACAACGATATAATTCAGTAAGAGGCACGTATCAAATATCAGTATAATTACTATTATTTTCGATCTCCTGTTTGCAACGACGGGATTGGTCATTGATATTCTTGGTTTAAACATCAGTCGGTTTCTATCAAAGAAGTCAGCTACTGCAGTTTTCTGTTCATCATCAGTTGCAAAAGATTTGCCATTCAAGAAGTTCTACAGCGCCAGAAATAGATAGTCTAAGTAGTCTGTTGGCGCCAGGTAGGGCAAGTACGGTTGCCGAGGGAGAACGTCCCAATCTCCCCCCCCCAGAAAATTTTCACGGGCGAGCTTTGCAACGTGTGGGCGGGCGTTATCATGAAGGAACATGGCACCAGTCAATTCTGCACGTTTTGTGCAATTGCATCGGCCACACGTTGCAGTTGTTTATAGTAGAGTTGAACGTTGATGAATTGATTGCGTTCAATCATTTCAAGTGAAAAACGCACTTCACATCCCACCAGGCGCAAACCATGAGATTCTTTTGATGCAGATCGATTTTTGCCTGAGGTTATGCAGTTGCACCCTTGCCTGCACAGCTGCTATTGTGTATCACGTTTGAGTTCAAACGCCATTTTTCATCTGTAATAACCAATTTGTTCAGCCAATCAAAACGTCGCTTCTTGGACAGTAGTGTCGTGCAGGACTCCAGGCAGCATCGACGGTTAAAGTCGATCAGTTTACGTGGTAGCCATAAGTCAGAGGTTATGACTTTGCCCCTTTCCTCCATGTGATGTAAAATGACTTTATGACTGACACCAAACTTCACAGCCAGTTTGCATGCTGTCAAGTGTGGATCAGCTTCGACACAGGCGCACAAATGCTCATTGTCAATGCGTAGGGTACAACTACCCCATTACTGATTTTGGTGTTTAAATTGGCCATGTTGTAACTGCTTGGACCAATCGTAAGCTGTGTGATGACCAATTGCGTCCTCGCCGAATGATTGGTTCATACGATGTTGCGATTTGGCCAGCGTTTAGGCTGGACTTGTAATCAAACAGCAACAATGAGTGTTGTTGTTCACGGGAGACGGTCATTCGCTGGGCCATTTTTGGAACAAATAAAGACCTTTGAAATGATGAAAATAATCAATAATCAATCAAAATAAAATGAATTTACATATAAATAAATACATGTATAAATAAGAAAATAAAGAAATGTATAAATAAGTAAATAAAGAAATGTATAAATAAATATATAAATAAGTAAATAAATAAATGTCTAAATAAATATATAAATAAATAAATGTATAAATAAGTAAATAAATAAATGTATAAATGAGTAAATAAAGAAATGTATAAATAAGTAAATAATTAAATGTATAAATATGTAAATAAAGAAATGTATAAATAAGTAAATAATTAAATGTATAAATAAGTAAATAAATAAATGTATAAATAAGTAAATAAATAAATGTATAAATAGATAAATATATAAATAATAAATAAATGTATAAATAAATATATGTATAAATAAGTGAATAAATCAATATATAACTAAATAAATAAATATATAAATAAGTAAATAAATAAATGTATAAATAAATAAATAAATATATAAATAAGTAAATAAATATATAAATAGGTAAATAAATAAATGTATAAATAAATATATAAATAAATGTATAAATAAGTAAATAAATAAATGTATAAATCAGTAAATAAAGAAATGTATAAATAAGTAAATAATTAAATGTATAAATGAGTAAATAAAGAAATGTATAAATATGTAAATAATTAAATGTATAAATAAGTAAATAAAGAAATGTATAAATAAGTAAATAATTAAATGTATAAATAAATAAAGAAAGAAATGTATAAATAAGTAAATAAAGAAATGTATAAATAAATAAATGTATAAATAAGTAAATAAATAAATGTATAAATATGTAAATAAAGAAATGTATAAATAAGTAAATAAAGAAATGTATAAATAAGTAAATAAAGAAATGTATAAATAAGTAAATAAATAAATGTATAAATAGATAAATATATAAATAATAAATAAATGTATAAATAAATATATGTATAAATAAGTGAATAAATCAATATATAAGTAAATAAATAAATATATAAATAAATAAATGTATAAATAAATAAATATATGTATAAATAAGTAAATAAATATATAAATAAGTAAATAAATAAATGTATAAATAAATAAATAAATAAATATATAAATAAATAAATGAATATATAAATAAGTAAATAAATAAATAAATGTATATATACAAAGATGTGCGGGACTTTGTTTCCAACACCATATATCTATATGTTAGCGGAAAGTAGTATGACAAAATGGAAAAAGTTTTCGTGTGATGTGTTTCATCCTTTAAGTGATGGATTAGTAAAATGTAAATTTAAAATTCGCAGCCTTGCATTTCCTTCGTGCACATGTGTAGTTTCATCAACGTAAATATCACTTGAGGTCGATGATGTACAAACGGACGAAACGCGTCACACAAAAACCTCTTTCAATTTGACAAATGATGGTTCCGTATAGGATACAGGTTCGATTCCTGTCGGAGAGCGAAAATTTTCTATGAAAATTTCTCGGACATTCAGGCCGGTAAATGTTATTTAATACTGTTTATTATAAAACAGAGCATTTGCTTAAATACTTGTATCTATAAAAAGAACGTTAAACATAATATAAATGTCTTTAAATAAATTGTCGGACAATGTCCAATTCTAAAAATATATGACGTCATTTGTTTACATTTGATACGCTCGAGCAGATATGAATAGAAGAGATTCATGGAAGATTTAAGTTTAAAGATAGTAAAATCGACCTTGCTAACCAGACGCTGCTCTGTGGCCGAAAGGTTTAGGCACATCACGCGAAATGATGGTTCCATATAGGAAACAGGTTCGATTCCTGTCGGAGAGCGAAAATTTTCTATGAAAATTTCTCGGACATTCAGGCCGGTAAATATTATTTAATACTGTTTATTATAAAAAAAACAGAGCATTTGCTTAAATACTTGTATCTATAAAAAGAATGTTAAACATAATACAAATGTCTTTAAATAAATTGTCGGATTATGTCCAATTCTAAAATATATATATATATGTGTGTGTGTGTGTGTGTGTGTGTGTGTGTGTGTGCGTGTTACATATATATATGACTCTTCGGTAAATCGAATCGAGTTCTCTCAGTCACTGTGTTTTTATCAAAAAATAAATACACTTAAATTCACCTTCTTCTCTGCCGGATTTTCCTGAATTCTTGTTACTTTGAAGTACAATTTAGTTTTTGAAGCGGAAAACGTCGCAAGGTCGAGATTTGCCGAATATAATGGTTGTCATGACACTCCACAATTTCCCTTTCTTTGTAGCTCTTAATACATTTGGACTTTTTGTTCAGTTATCTGCCATGCGTGATACACTCTTAGGCGATCATGTATCTTTCGATACATGACTGACGAGGCAGATTTTTTCCCGCAGTAGGTTGCTCTTTCTTTCTGCGGTAGACCAGTTGCCATCCAAGGCTATAGAACCCGGTCTGTCCTGCTATTTATCCATAGCTGGGGAGAGAAGAAGAGGATTCATACCTATTGCAAGGGTATTAGCACGTAAGTGAATGTAATGAATTCAACTGAAATTAGAACTCGGCTCTCCGACACCTCAATCCGAGCCGCTATCCATTGGTATCTCCCCGTCATCCATTTACTTTTTTACCTCTGTCCATCTTGCCTTCAGACGGTCCTGTGAATATCAAATTTTCCAAGCCCCTTTTCCTCGTTATGTGCTTTAGAAATTTAAGTTGTCTCTTCAATGATGTTACGTATGAGTGTCCTTTTTGTTTCTATTTTCTCTAAATCTTCGTTGTTGTTCACATGCTCAGCCTATTGTATTCTCAGCATCCTTCTGTAGAACAGCATTTCTGTTGCTTCTGGTCTCCTTTACCTGTGACTGGATTGTCCAGTATTCACTAGCATAGCGCCATTTAAGATGTGACACACGGCCGAACGTATGAAGCACGCAGTAAAGGTTGAACTCACTCCTCAGATGTAATTGACCTGGCGAAACAAGCTTGCAAACCATTACACCACGTCGAAGTGCAGAAATTATTTAGTAAGCGAAGGTCGAAAGTATGGAGCACCCAGTGAAGATCGAACTCTCTACACAGTCGTAATTGATCAAGTGAGATAAGCTTGTTAACAATTACACCACTATTCCAAGATCTTTTGCTGCCTTCCATCAGCATGGCTGATGCTATCCTCCAGGAACGCGTTTCGTTGCGCCTTCTTGGGCTGACGTTTTCTGCTGACATGAAGTGAAAAGATTATATTGAATCCATTGCTCGGTCAGCTGCTAAGAAAATCGGTTCACTGTGTCGGACGAGACATTTTTCTCTCCATAATCTACCGTATTTGACGGCATATAAGGCGCTTTTTTTTTACTAAAAATATCTTTTAAAATTCCCCTCCATCTTATATGCCATATGTAGGTTTGAAATTCGCGATAGTCGGCCGAAATTTGATGACGATGATAGTAGTACAACAAATGAGTCTCATCGTTTTGATAACGAAGACGAGGAATTTTATGGATTTGAAGATGAATAAAATTTTAATGGTAACTGTACTGTTTTGCTCAAATGTAATAACTGCTTGATTTTTATTTTGTTTTCTTACCTTTGGATATGATAAAGTTTTTTTATAGGCTCGTGTTCTTTTTTTCCTATTATTTTTCGTTTAATTGTAATCATGGCTTGTTTAACTAAAATAATACCTCATAAATATAGCCTAGGATGTATCATTTACTAATAATTTTACTAATTTTACTAATTACTAATTTTTTCTTGATTTGCCCTGCTGAAATTGGGGTGCGTCTTATACATCCGTGCGTTTTAAATGCCGTCAAATAGGTATCTTACATTTTTGTGAAGCTAAAGATGCGGGTAAAATTGTCGGCTTTCTGTATCGATCTCGTATGTACCTGACTCCTCGTGTTATCCTCTACCTTTACAAGAGCCAGGTCATAAATGGAGTACTGTTGTCATATTTGGGCGGGAAATGCCCAGACTTCACTCTCCAGCCTTGATAGAGCCTAAAAGCGTCTCTGATCCCTGGTTTGTGACGAATTATTCTCCACCTTACTCCCTCCCTCTGTTCGGCGTGATGTGGTAAGCCTATCTCTGCTCTATCGCTACTTTCACGGAAAGTGTTCGGACGAACTACATTACCTGGTCCCACCAATTCAAACCTTCATGGCAAGGACACGCCATGCCACTTACATTGTAGCAAGCCACCCGCATTTCCTCTGTATTCCATCGTTGAAAAGTAATTTCCACTAAAATAGCTTCTTCATGGGAACCATTGCTCTGTGAAACCGACTCCCAGTAGGATGCTTCCCAGATCACTACAATCCTAACCTCTTAATGGCTAAGGTTAACCGTTAACTTACACTTCTATATACGCAAATGGCCTCCTAACGTAACTCTCTATCTCGAGTGGCACCCGGGCCTTGTAAAGGATGAACCTCACGGCAAAAAAGGTGGAAGAAAAGATTTGAATTTGATTTAATCAACTCGTTTTCTACGGTTTATCAGCCCATTGCAGGATATTTAAATCCAGAAAATATTCTTTACATTGAAAGGAATTTTTTTTGTTGGGGGTTAGATAATAATTAGTTAGCGATACAAATCTTACTAATAAATCCATAGCTGGGAGGAAGAGGTGGATTTATAACTTTCCCAAGAGGACTTGCGTGTAAGTGAATATAACGAACCCAACTGGAATTAATCTCCGATTAACAATTCCGAGCCGTTATCCATTACAAAATCTGCATTCAAACTTACAGCACCTGGTATTTTCAAACGGTCACCCATCTAGGTACTGACCAGGCACGACGTTACTTAACTTCGATAATCGTAAGGGAATCGGTGTTTCAACGTGATTTGGCCGTAAGCGAGGAAGTGAAAACGTGAAATGAAGAAACAGGAAAAAAGTAAAAGCCGAAATGTAGGGCATTTTGAATACCTGTTCTAAGATTCTGTTTGTATTTAAAATAAATATATTTCCCAATAAATGTAGTATTTCAAATGGACAGACAGTTCAGACTTGAAAATTTTATCATTTTGCCGTCAGCCAAGCGACGGGAGTACCAAACATGTATGAAACATTTTTTATTGATTGTTTTTTTTTTTATGGCTCATCATCCTTTTTAACCCTTGTCAAAAATTATTACCAGCATTGGAAAAAAAAGAAAATATTACCAGCAGTACATATTTTGTCGGCATTAAATAACTCACTGACGTTCATATGCCGTAAAACAAAACAAAACATCCAATGAAATTTTCCTGTTTCTGTTTAGTTTTTGGAAGGTATTTTTATTATTCAAATACATCTTCGGATTTCGGTGTCACATTTTTATTTATTTATTTAAACCCTTCCTAGATATTTAAATGTATGTACTTGTATGATCTTCACAGCAGAACACCAAAAGGAACGCATCACTGTTTTCTTTATGCTAATATTCGCGTGCATTAGTACCGCACCCCATTCAGAGGGAAAAAAACCAAAAAATAACTCCCCTTATCTTTGGATATCTTAATGAAGATTATTGTAATTCGTTGTTAATATATCGAATGTTTAGACCGGACATAAGGAATAATGCCATAACTTCATTTCTCAGATATTAAAATTTGTTTTATTAGCGATTACAGAAAAAGCTTATCAAAGCGAAAAGAAGTGGGCCTCTTTCTATTAAGATCAACTCGAAGGCGGAAAATTTGGTCTCGTCATAATTAGTTCCCAATTTAATCTGAAGAACTTGACGTTATTATTCTGATTATTTAATTATTTTTGTTTCTTGTCCAAAGTAACGTCAGTTTGAAAAAATGCTTCTCCTTTTTGTCCATCTCTGAACATGTCCATTGTTTTTACTATAAACAGACCACAATGTCTTTAGAAGAAGATAGATAAGATTTTACAAGACTTTTTGTAAGCTAATCGTTTATAAGCAACTCTGCTCAAATTTGACTAAATATTAAATAGACCTATTCCTGACGCCAGTGTAGCCTAAGCAACTCAAAAATACAAAAAATAGACAAAGAAAGAAAAGAAAGGCATAAAATTAAACAAATAGTTACTAAATACTTTATTTTAGATGTTGTCTTTCAACACAGCATTAAACAAAAGGCTTGGTAGGAAACTCTCATGAATACTAAAAAAAACAATAGCAGTGAGCTTAAGATTAATTTTCTGAAAAAGTTTTTCAAGAAAAATATTTTATACATTTAAGCCGACAGTAACACTAGCTGTTCTCCTAATGAATACCGAAATATTCCTTGACGTAAACCAAGATGTTCACCCTTACTATTTCCATGTATACCGTATTAAAGAATTCTAACAATTCTGCTAGTATAGATATATTGAAATATATTTCTTTTCTAACCCAGGTGCTATTAGTTAGGATGTGTGGTTGGTGTGATGGATAATGGCTCGGAATTGTTAATTGGAGAGCCGAGTTCCAATTCCCGTTGGGTTTGTTATATTCACTTACGCGCAAAAACTATTGAGAAAGGTATGAATCCACCTCTTCTTTTCCCAGCTATGGGTTAATTGGTAAAACTTGTATCACTAAACCATTATTATCTAAAAAAAATTAATAAAATCTAAAAATATTTTCTGACTTTAAATAAACTTCAAAAGAGTGTAGAATCAATCAATCAATCATATTTTTAATAGCAACACAAATTTAAGCAACTTTTTGGCAACATTCAGTACTAATTCTTGCTCAAAATTAAAATACTGGTCAAAATACTAAGTTGCTTATAAAACCAAAATCGTGTATACATAATGATTCGAGAGAATTAATGCTTGGATGTACTTTTTCTTTAAATAAACACTACACATTATATCAAAGATTTCATTAACATATATAAAAATAATCGGTAATTCATTTCTATATTATGTCAATTGACAACAATTTTCTATATTAAAATACTCGAGAATGCATTTCTATAGTAAAAACATTTACAATGCATCTCTAGCATAAGACACTGCTTCATCCTAACCAGATGACCTAAGCTTGTGACTTTCTGACAGACGAAGATAATCTTCGTAACTCCCAATACTTACAATACTTCGTTCGTGTTAAGCGGTAGCTTATAAAAAAAGGAAAGGACATTTTACGCGTGTCGGTAAAATTGACCCCCAGGATATGTTTGCCTGTAAATAGTTTTATTACTATGAAGGCAGGTAATATTAAAAATAACGGTACACAGATTTAACACAGAACTTTATTTATCTTCATCATCAATTTTTAAGACAATTTAAAATCTACAACATTTACATTATTCGGACTATTGTCCTCATCTTTGTCGCCATATTTATTACGACGTTTCGGCCGTTGTACGTTCCGACCGTCTTCAGGTGGTTGGAATGTCAAACTGAACCCTTTATTTCGCTCACTGATGTAGACTCTTCTAGTTCCACGTGCCTGTTTTAATGGATGTCAATTATCAGTTAACTCCTGTTAATTCCCCCCTGCAAGTTCTCCACATCCATTAAACATGGCACGTGAAACTAGAACAGTCTACCCCAGTGAGCGAAATAAAGGGTTCAGTTCGACATTCAAACCACCTGAAGAAGGCCGGTGCGTACAACGGCCGAAACGTTGTAATAAATATGGCGACAAAGATGAGGACAATAGTCCATAATACCTTATCTCGGAAATATAGACAGGTACTGAATTTAAAATCTTTTCCAACATTCAAACACAAGTTAAAATCATTTATTCATCATCAATTATTAAAAGAAATAAAGAAGCCTCCGAATATTTTAAGTACCTCATGCATAACAGTCTCTGTAAATGCAAAATCTGCCCTTGGACATGGTTCTCTTGGTTATACACTTCAGGTGTAACCACTGAAGACCACAGTCACAGACCACAGAATCCATTTTGTTCAAGTCTTGCTGACACAGCTCACACAACTACTACGTTGACGATCTCAAATATAATATATTCTTACTTCTAAAACACTATTTATGTTTACCGGCAAAATAGCCTTGGTGTCTATTTTAACGGAACTGGCAAAGTAGCCTATTCGTATAATAAGATGTTTTTGCCGACGCCAACTTTTTTAAATGACGTGATCTTTACGCCGCACATTATTCACTTATTTGCAAATATTTTCATATATTTTTCATGCTCTTAAGTAGTAACTCTTACACAAAACTTACGCATCTCGAGTACTGAATAAAATCCCATGTTGCTTAGAAAATAAAGAGTATTTCACCAGGAAAATATGAACCTCGTAACCCCAGCCAGTGCGGGAATAGAGAAGTAGAAGTCACAAGCTTGTCTTGGAGCTAAAGAAGACTCATCTTTGAAGTGATCTCAGTTTTCCAAATTAAAGGGTTGCAAAACAAGCTGGTCTGATGTTACACCCTGAAAAATGTGACTGTTCATAAGTGAAAATTCTCATGATATACTGAATTTGTGGTGTAATTCTTATTTAAAGGCCAAGAAATTTGTTTATGAATTGTTCCAATCTCAGACACAAAATGGTTTATATTTTTTTTCAGGGAAAATAACGAACCCTGATCAAGGGTTTAGTACATAAATCGCTGATGAAGAATTAGATGACAAGGATCAGCAGGAAAAAAGTGATGGGGACTTGGGATCGAGTTCAGCGATTGGTCAGAGAAAGAGAGAGAGAGAGAGAGAGAGAGAGAGAGAGAGAGAGAGAGAGAGAGTGGAAAATGCATGCATATATGGTGTTCATATTGCTTTTTCATTTTTTAGGTGATTGCTTATTTGATTTTAAGACACGTAAATCGATTATTTAATATAGAATTTTGTATGCGTCACCCAGTGAGGATCGACCTTACACTAAGAAGTAATGGAAAAAACATCTTCTGTAGCCAAAGTGAACTCCAAACAACCTGACGTAAAACAACTGAAGAAATATAATTTAACCATGGACAGAACTCGCAGATTATTACAACTTTGCATCCAAGCATTGCAAACCAAATAATAAAAGCCAGTTCTATTTACGTAACTACTTGCTTTGCCAAATAAGTCGTTATTAAAGTTTTTCTAATTGAATGTGACCTCATTAATCATTTATTAAAAGTGATAGCATTATTTTCTGCAGTCATTACGACTATCTCAAAAACTGATGGGAGTCGTAAACTTGTAAATGTTTACTAAGCTTAGTCTGACATAAGGTGCTCCATGTGCAGCATTTAGCGAATTTACACACACACACACACGCACATGCACATATATATATTTGTGTATTTAAGTAGTAAATTCTCTTTTATTAAATAAATTACAGATATTATGTCTGCTTATTTTAATAAAATCCGTTCATACCCACGGAAAACCTGTCGTATATTGCAATTAAAGGATGTGAGAATTGTGCTATAACTCTGAAAATCGTTTTTATTTTCCATTTCCCAAGTACTTTCGATCTTCTTCCGAGATCATCTTCAGGGGTGTATGTAGTAATAAAAAAGTGTGTGTTGTTCACTAGTGCAATTAAATTGGTTGTATTGTATATTTTTTATTAAAAAAAACTTTAAAAAAAACTCTGTCCTCATGTTTATATACTAACTTAACAAAGATAACAAATTCGTACTAATATATCTTCCATGAATCTTAATAAAAAATATAATTAATCATATATTATAAAAAATACAATACAACCAATTTAATTGCACACGTGAACAACACGGGATTATTTAGATTTAGTTGGATTGTCGTCCAGTTAGTATTATTTATATCTTATATAGATGTTCCACATTTTTAATTTTATCTACAGGTTCCTTTAAGAAGTTTCCTGGATGTGAAATTTTAAAAAAAAATCTGTTGAAATTAACTTTACGTCTGATTAACATCTTTCCTATCTACTCAGCTTCCTTTGAAAAATTGAATATGACATATTCGTCTACAATCACAATATATTTGTTACTGCATGTTTCCTGTATGTGTCAATGGTGACCTAAGTTCCGGTGTATCATGTCATGTAAAAATAACTCCCCCATCTCCACCCTCTGAGCTTAATTTTCTAGAGGGAGAGAGTATGAACAGCACAGCTGGAGACGAATCTCCAACTGCAGAATATCTACCAACCGCCCCACGTGGTCAAATGTGGCACAAGGCTGAAATTAATGTGGAATATCCGAGCCCGTAGGCTCGGCCAAATATCCCCGTAGACCCCGTATACAATAGGGTCGGGTAGCTGTTTCTCGACACGAGACTCTGCCCTTCGACATAGCCTCGTCTGGGGACCTTATCAGCCTGGAGGCAGAGAATTTGACCAGCACAGCTGGAGACGAATCTCCGACTGCAACCCCCCCCACATACAGTATTTACTACTGTATCTATGTGAATGGCCACATACCCATTATCGTCCGTAGGTATGCTACAACAATATATATATATATATATATATATATATATATATATATATATATATATATATATATATATGTATGTATGCATAATTATTAACTCAATGTAGGTGCATCTACATACATATATATATATATATATATATATATATATATATATATATATATATATATATACCATTATTATCTCAAAAAGTCTTAAAATCTAAAAATATTTTTTGACTCTAAATAACCAGTAAAGGGTTGATAAGCCGTATAAACCGAATCAATCTATCTTTTAATATTCGTTTACCTATAAAGGTATTCTTTGAAAAGAATGACTTTTTTGTGCTAAACGTGCGCAGAAAGCTGGCCAAAGCTGCGAGACCGGCTAAACAGGCAAGAATTATATTCTCTGAAAGAATGACAAATTTGGTTAAAAATCATTAAAAACAACAAATATTTACTGACTTTTTTTTCCAAAACCAGCAAGAAAAGGTGTATCTTTGATGCGAATTTAAAGAAAAAGAGAAGCTTCGAAATAATGGATTTCCTTGTTTTGGCAATTCAGACATTGAATCCGAAAAAGTCGGATGAATATGAGAAGTGTTCAGAAAAGATCTCGGCCATAAACATTTCGAAAAATTTGACCAAATAATCAAACATCAAGAATTTTTTACGAACCAAAGGCTTCTTGGTCAGGCTAAGAAAAATTCATCAACTCCAGGTAATCACACACACACACACACACACACACACACACACACACACACACACACACACACACACACACACACACACACACACACACACACACACACACACACAGAGTGAGAAAAAGATATATATATTTATATATATATATATATATATATATATATATATTTATATATAGAGAGATAGATATATATATATACATATATATATATATACATATAAATTCATTCATACAAATTCATTCAAAATGGATTGCATCTTACTGATATATGTTTCTGCACACGCACGCACACACACACACACACACACACACACACACACACACACATATATATATATATATATATATATATATATATATATATATATATATAGATAGATAGATAGATAGATAGATAGATAGATAGATAGATTTGTCTATAAGGGTGTCTGATTACAAGGAGGTGGTAAATTTTTCTCAACCCGACAAAGAAACCTTTCGATTGCAAAAAAATAATGTTTATATATAATAATAATAATAATAATAATAATAATAATAATAATAATAATAATAATTAAAAAGTTAATGGTCAGAGTTAAATTAAACCAGGAAACAATAGTATTCAAAAGTGCTCGATACACATATAAGAAATAAAAATTTTACGTATAAAGCGTTTAAGTATAAAAAATTAGGATTTCAGCCGATTCCGCTACCTTGGTTTCAACCTTTCGGTATCTTTAGATGATTTCGGTCAATTGATTTCCTGACGCTTTAGTTGTTTTTTTTTTAAATTTTATGAACTCTATTATTTAAAAATAAATTAATGAGATATGGTAGAAAGTGCAAAAAAGCAAGAGGAGGAAAGCAAGTGTATTGGAAATGTATCGTTGGGGAGTCAAATGAAATATACATACTTTCTTTTCATCCCACTTCATATGAACTCAAAAGAACTTTTCAGTATGTATACAACGGCTCATAATTCCCGATCTCTAATTCAAAAGGTTTGTTGGTCTAGAAATGTTATTATAGCTAACTTTTCTTGTTGACAAAGGTTGCAGATATTTCTATGATTGTTGTAAGGTTTTGCTTTTTTCTTAATTTTCCAGTTTACAATCGGATCTCTTACTTTTTTACCTTTAATTTCCACACATGGTTGTCTAGTTTCTTGCTTAAAACATGACTTCTTAAATTTACCTTCAGTACACCCTATGTCTATTTTTCTGGCCATTTGTATCTATTACTTCTGCTTTGTAAATTACTGCTTCATCTTTGCAAATCCCATCTAATGAACATCTAATTTTATTTATACAGTGGCATATTTCAATGTTAACAATGTTTTGCTGCACGTTATTTTTTTTAATTTAATTTCTGGCGTTTTGTCTCTTTGTTGTGGTTTCTAAATTACTAGTACAGCTGTAGCTTAATTTAACTGTGTTTTTATTAAATATTTTATGTAATTCGGAATTTTTGGGGAAGTGTTTATTAAGTAATTTAAAAAAATATCTTCCCTATAACTTGACCTCTAATTTAAAAGAGGGTTTAAACCAAATAATAATTTTCCTTTTTCTCGAATTGTTCTTCATTTGTTGTTTTATTTGAGGTTTAAATTCCAGTTTGGTTTTGTGCCCTTCTTTTTTTAAAATCCTTTCATATTTTTTTTCTTTTTATCTTCGAAAATTATTTTACTAGAGAAATTTCTAGATAACCTGGATTCTATTCCTTTGGGGATGTGATTTATTATTCTCACAGGGTGGTTGTATCTAACATTCACATATTTTAATTTTGCGCATATCAAAGTAAGCGTGTTTCATTCACCCCACCCCCGCCGATGGATTACCGATACACTAGTTTTCCTCCCCGCATTTCCTCGTCCTTCCCTCCTATCACAGCTCATGTCATGCATTTATTTATTTATTTTTAAATAATATAACGTCCATAAATATTTTAAGAAAAGACAAAAACAAAGCGTTAGGAAATTAATTGACCGAAATAACCTGAAGTACCGAAAGGTTGAAACCAAGGTAGCGGAATCGGCTGATCTCTTAATGATATATATATATATATATATATATATATATATATATATATATATATATATATATATATATATATATATATATATCCTTGGTTTCTGTTTAGGATTGAGTTTCCGGTTCTTTCTAAAGTCTACTTCAGTTCTGTACTCCTGACACTTGGCCTTCCCTACGCTAACAAAACTCCATAGAGTAACCCTCTACATTGAGTGGCTCCCGGGCCTTGTATTGTGTTAGTCATATATATATATATATATATATATATATATATATATATATATGTGTGTGTGTGTGTGTGTGTGTGTGTGTGTGTGGAAACACATATCAGTAAGATACAATCTATTTTGAAAACATCTGGCGATAGGATTATTTATACATATGTCTACTTCTCTCAGTTGCATCGACGATAAAAAGCCAGGAAAAGAGACTTGAACCATTGCATAATAAACAACCATCTTCTCCGTCTTTCTTTTATGTCAACGCTTACATTTATTAATGGTCATTCAGATCCCACAACCACATCCCCTCTTCGGATATCACTATATTGAATTACATTCACAATGAAGATTATTGTAATTCTTCGATGATAAGATTCAAATGTTTTGACTCAAGCAATTGCTGCTACTAAGTCAAAATTTACTTCCGGGCACAATGAACTGGGGAAGATGATTGGTTGAAATTAAAAAGCAAAGAAATGCGTTTGATGTTTCGGATGGACTACATTTTTTCGGGCCCACAGAACTAGAAGTAAACAACGACTTGAATAAAACAGCTGAGTAAATAAGATAAGCCTGATTAGAAATCCTCCTCTATAGTTTCTGTTTTGAAGAACTTGGGTGAAACATAGGGTCCTTCGAATTCTCGCCCTATTAGTATTCTGTCACTTTTTGGCAATGCACTAGAAGCTCTAATCAACTGCGAATTGGTTAAGCAATATAGCTCTCACTTCTCTTACTCCACCGCCGATATGTTAATGTTTTTTTTTAAGCATTTCACCCCAAGCAAGGCGGGAGTGCTACTAGCACGCAAGGGGTTACAGAGTGGGAGCAAGAGTAAAGAGGCGTGATAAAGTGGGAGCGAGAGTAAAAGTAACGAATCTCCAACTGCAGGATATCTACCAAACTGCCCCACGCGGTCAGATGTGACACAAGGCCGAATTTAATGTGGGGTGTCGGAGCCAAAAATTCTCCGTAGACCCCGTATAAAATGGGGTCGGGTAGCTGTTTCCCGAGACGAAAATCTACCCTTCGATATAGCCTCGTCTGGGAATACTCTCTATCCGGAGTCAGAGAGTTTGACCAGCACAGATGGAAACGAATCTCCAACTGCAGGATATCTACCAAACGCCCCACGCGGTCAGATGTGACACAAGACTGAATTTAATGTGGGATATCCGAACCCGTAGGCTCTACCAAAAATTCCCCGTAGACACCGTATAAAACGTGGTCGGGTAGTTGTTTCCTGAGACGACACTCTGACTTTCGACATAGTCTCGTCTGGGGATTGTCTCTGCCTCTGGGCAGAGAGTTTGACCAGCACAGCTGGAGACGAATCTCCAACTGCAGACCAACATACAGTATTTACTACTGTATTTATGTGAATGGCGACATATCCATTATCGTCCGTAGGTATGCTACAACAGGTTACATTAACATATATTAGAATAATCGACAATGTATTTCTTTATTAATTTAATCGACAATGCGTTTCTATAATATAATATTTGAGAATATTTTCTATAAGTCCATGAACAATGTGTTTCCAAAATATAATAATCGATAATGCATTTCGATATTACGCTAATCGCTAGTGCATTTCAATGATATATTAATCGACATTGCATTTCTACATTTTAATTAATCGAAGATGTGTTCCTATAATGTAATAATCTACATTACTTTTCTATATTAAGTTAAACGACAATGCGTTTCCAAACTACGGTAACCGATAATGCAATTCTATATTAATTTAATCGACAATTCATTTCTATAATATAATAATCGACATTGCATTTCTATGAAATTAATCAACAATACGTTACTATAATAGATAATCGACAGTGCATTTCTATATCAATATAATTGCATATCTGTGCTAAAACACTACTACATCCTAATTGGATGACATAAACTTGTGGTCTGATGATTTACTTGATGAACTTTACAAATCATTTTAAAGCATTTCACCTCAAGCAAGGGAGCGTGCCACTAGCACGCACGGGGTTACAGAGAGTGAGAGCCAGAGAAAGAGGCGTGATAGAGGACAGGATGAAGAGAAGGACGGGGAATAGATCAAGACATCTGGAGGTGTCGATTGACATTGCATTTGAATAGTTGGAGATTATAGCTATCAGGAAGCAAGTAAGAGGAAGGAAGTTCTACAGACGGGAAGTGCGAGACATGAAGCTATTAGAGTAGAAGAGACGGTTACATTTAACCGTTTCGACAGTGAAAGGATGGGACTGAGATGCCAACCTAGTAGCACGTTTAAATTCATGCAGTTTGGGGACTAGCGAAAGTAGCTCTTCGGAGCAGTTACCGTGAAAGTATTTGTAGAAAAGACAGACGGAGGCGACGGCACGTCTGTGAGAGAGTAACTGTAAAGAGTCCTTCAAGCTTTAGATAAGAAACGGTGATGCTCGCGCTGTTATTTTAAACATCTCGGAGGCGTTTGACAGGTCTTAGGATGCTGGTCTTCTTCACAGGCTGAACAGCTATAGTGTCTCCGGCCAAATTTGATACAATTCGTATCGTGAAATCCGAGTTGAACGGTTCTTCTTCAATGCCCTTTCACATTAACGCGGCCGTCTTCCATTGTTTCTTCCATTCATCAACGACGTTTCCAGTGCCATCATTTCTGGACTCGGCATCTATGCTGATGACACTACTATTTACTACTGCCTTTCAATTTGTTTTTAACTGAGGCAAGAAATGGTTTGTACATTTTAGCACCTCAAAAACAGACCTGTCTTTTAGTCATCTGTTGTAACCTAGATAGGGTTACTGAATGAAGAATAAACAAAACAGCTTGGAAATGAAATGGTAATCTTTATAGCATCAATAAAATACAATACTCGCCAGCGGCGTGAAGTAGGTAAACCACTGCTAGTGATGGACTACTTAGACAGCATATTACCCCCTCCCCACACACACTTATTTGTGAGGATTGGGACATACCCATTAGTGTTCATAGGTACGGTATATAACATCATCATAGGGAATCATTTTTTGCCTCCATCAACATGGCTGATGCTAACTCTCAGGAGATCAACTCATTATGCCTTCTCGCTCTTACCTTTAACACTGACATGAAGTGAAACGATTATATTGAATCATTTGCTTAGTTTGTAATTTTTAATCTATCATTTGTCTCTGTATTGATTATTGCTTCCACATCTCTACTGTGTTGCTCCTGATATATATTTCAAGATTCTTGACAAAATCCAAAGAAGTGTATGTAATCTTATCAGTCCTGATCTGGCAATTCGGCTTCAGTCACTTTCCAGCTGCCGTAACGTAGCTTCCCTGTCTTTTCTATAAATATTTTCATGGCAAGAGTGCTGATAAGCTTTTCCTCTCTGTAAATACATACGGGGGCTAGTTTTTTTTAAATTGTTGTTTTATTGCCCTCCCCCCACAGACAATGAATTGAACTTAAGGGGACTATTTAGGACTTTCATGGAGATAATGAGATATTATGGTAGATGTAGTAAGAAAGGTAGGCAAGAATGTGTTGTTTTGGTGCAAGGAATATTGTGGTATGTTTGGGTCAGTGTTTGTGGCTAGCTAAGTTTAACGTTATGACAAAAGACCGTCTTTTTCACCATTCCTCATTTTGGCCTTGAGCCACATTTTGTATTTTTACAAATAAATATTACCGCAATGGAATGTATGTTTTATATTTTTAAAGTCCCGCATTAGGGTTTGTGTATGTGTTGTCGAGGGGGGGTACATTACTAACACTATTTTGTTTAGTTTCTTGTATATAGTTTTGTACACATTTGTAAATACTCATTGAGGCTTTTAGATTTTTAAATTGTTATTTTATTCCCCCACCCCACAAACAATGAATTATATATATGGGGACTAGTTAGGACTTCAGAGAGATTCTGAGCCATTATGGTGGGTGAGGTAAGAATGCAAGAATGCGTTGTTTTGATGTAAGGAATATCGTTGCATGTTTGGGCCAGTGTTTATGGCTACCTAAGTTTAATGTTAAGAGAGAAGAAGACCGTCCTTTTGCCCATTCCCTATTTTGGCCTTGTACCACATTTCTGTACATAGCAGAATAAATATCACTTTCCTCTTTGGTACGGTGAAAGGAATACTGTGGTATTCTGGGAGTAGTAATCGTGGCTAGCTAAGTTTTAGATTAAACAGATTGAAGATCATCCACCATATCCCCCCTTTGGCCTTGTGCCACATTTTTGTATTATATCAAAATAAATATTGCTTTCCTTTTTGGTACTCGATCGCATGAATTTTAAGGTATTACTAGATTGGCAACTAGGTCCCATCGTCTTATTGCTGAAATGACTAAATGTCATCGCAAATCCTATTCTAATAGTTTCGCTTGCATTTCTCGCCTGTTGAGAACTCTCTTCTGGCTTTCCTATCAAATACGATGTTCAAACATTTAAATGCAGACTCAGTCACCATCTTTCTTAATCCTGTTCTTTTATTGTTCTTTCTCCTCACTAACGTTTACTTGTTATTTTCAATCTCAATGACCTATTGTGTCTTAGTAACATTAACGCCTTACTTGGGGGGAAATTATTTAAAAACAATGCGGTTAGTGATAAGATAAAGCAGGCAAAATTATTATTAAAGATTCCTCTATTTGTTGTTTATAAGTAGATTAGATCTATAAACGATGTCTACAGATCACAGAGACGTCGTTAAGGTTTTGTTAAATCAATGTTTTAAAATATTACATGGATAAAATGTAGACGGGATGTCCATGCAATCATTGCTGATTGGTTAGATTGAAAACACTATAAGGAGAAGCTGGTTTGTTTATTAAGGGTAGTTTTTAACGTTTCACTAATTTATTAATTCCCCTTTTCAAACATCTTGTTTGCCTTCATTTTTGGCCTCGCTTTATTTAAACGCTCACTTGGGTCGCTGGGAAGAAGCTTTGAGTATATTTTTCATTGTTTCCGTCTTTCTTTTTCTTTATTCTTTTTGTCTTTTTTCCTTTTTTTTTTCTTCTCTCGATTTTATTGATCTTTTCACCTCCGCTTTTCTTGTCTCTTTCTTCTTATTCTTGTCGTTGTTGACCTTCTTCTACTTCTTCTTCTTCTTCTTCTTCTTCTTCTTCTTCTTCTTCTTCTTCTTCTTCTTCTTCTTCTTATTATTATTATTATTATTATTATTATTATTATCATTATTATTATCATCATCATTATTATTATTATTATTATCATTATTATTATTATTATTATTATTATTATCATTATTATTATCATTATTATTATTATTACTATTATTATTATTATTATTATTATTATTATTAACACTATCTTTTCCTCTATTTCTTAATATTTTAATTTCTTAACTGGCTTATTTACTGTTTCCTTCTTTCATTTTCCGTCAATGTTTTTAGTGATCTATTTTCATTTCTTTTTCTTCTTCTTTTCTTTCTCCATTTCATTCTTTCTTCCTTTCTTTCTTTCTTTAATAAGATTTTTCGCTGTTTTTGTTTTGCCTTTTCCTTCATATTTTCAACGTTTTCAGTGCTGTATCTTAATTTTTTTCTTTTTCCTTCTTTACTTCTTTCCTCAAGTTTTTCTTTCTTTCATTCTTTCTTTCTTTCTTTCTTCAATAATCTATTTTCACTGTTTACATATATTTCTTCTTTCTCCTCTTCTTTTGCTCTTCCCTCCATGTCTGTTCCGCCAAATTTGATCAAATTTTTCCAATTCTTTTAACACACATTTGAATGTGTGTGTGTGTGTGTGCGTGTGTGTGTGTCTGTGTGTGTGTGCGCGCACGCGCAATTATAGCAAAATAGCCCAAAAGGTGGAAAAGATTTTTAGTATCCATTTCCAAAAAACTCTTTATGAAAGCGATGATCGAAGGTGATGAGACAGGGGAACGCCTTTGCAAAGAATAAAATCCATCATTTTTTTTCTGTGTTGATGTTTACTTTGCTTATGGCTTAGAATCTTGATTATTATTTTTTATTTTTGGCAAATTGCCCCGGCTGCACCTCTTGTGGCATTTCATTGAGCTGGCACACGACCAGTGCGAGTCATGCATTTTTCTCCGCCGACGACAAGGACGATATATTAAGTAACGACAAGCGAAAGAGTACCAAAAATATATGGCGATGAAATGTTGCACGAATCAGATTTTTAATTCATTTATTGCTTTTTTTGTCTTTTAGGAATTAAACCCCATTCATTTTCGTCGAAAATATTGAATTAAAAATGTTCATCAGTTCAAAGGTCAGTCATTCATCTTCCAATTCATTCATTTCTTTCCCATTTGGAGACTTCATATATATATATATATATATATATATATATATATATATATATATATATATATATATATATATATATATATATATATAATTTTCCCTGTTTATACATCGAATCAATTTTTGCAAATATTTGGACCTTTTTCCACTATTAGAAAGGATTGGCAATGATTGCTATTGATAATTTCTTTTGTCTTTGTTTTTTTTAAACAGCGATAGAAGGTTTCGCTTCCTACGATTCAAATCGTTTATCAGGTGCTTTTCCTAGACTAAGTCACAAAAATAAAACTGAATTAAAATAATATATATTTCACACGAAAGCAAATATTGAAAGCTTACATGTTTTAATGCGTTCAAGCAATCGTTACTAAACTTGCTGGTTCCATTTTGCAGAATATATAAGATTTTCATTTTCATGTTTCGTCACACTACAATTGCGACTGGTACCATATAGTACTTGCTGAAGATGTGTGTTTTTCAAGCAGTAATTTGAACTGCGTTAACCAGAAGTTCTCTGTGGCTGATTGGTTAACATCACGTCAGGCCAAATGAAGGTTTCCGTATGGGAAGCAGGTTCGATTCCTATCGGATAACGCATATTTTGTACTAAATTTCTCTAACATTCAGGCTGGCAAATGTAATTAATACTGTTTTATTAAAAACAAAGCATTGACACAAATAATTTGTATCCATAAAATTTAATGTATAAACAGAAAATATATTAAAATATTTATCGGATTTAATCCATTTGATATAATTATTTATTTTAGGATATTAAAACATGTAAAAAATCGCTACATAATGTCACTTACGTTTCGACACCATAAATTTGTCTACTCAGGCGATGTTGAACTACTGGCGAGACTTTTATATATATATATATATATATATATATATATATATATATATATATATATATATATATATATATATATATATATATAAATTTACAAGAGAATCCAGGTAGAATCCAGGTAGAACTCAATGTCCAGGACAGAGTAATAATATAATAAAAAAGCTCAAACCTCCACCATGGAATATTAGCATATATATATATTGGATTTTTTTATTTATGATGTACCTTGAAGACGCGGACAGTCATGGCTTGCCACAACTTTCAACTGTTTGTAGCGCAAAGCAATGTTTATCCTCTTCCTGTCCCTTCTAGACCCCGTTCGGCCACCCACTTAAAACAAGCTCGTTACTCATTGTTTCCCTCTACCCCTCTTACTTTTAATTTTCCCCGCGAGTGTTATATACGCCAAGTCCCCTCTCCTCATTATATGTTCTAGGAATTTAAATTCTATCCTTCTGATTGTAAGTGTAATGCTACTTTTGTTTTCATTTTCCTTAAGAACTTCCTTGTTTCCCACATTCTCTTGCCATAGTATTCGCCGCATTCTTCTGAAGAACAGCAAAAAGAGAAATGTGAACTTCGGCACAAGAATAAAGGAAGATATTTCAAGATAAATGAAAGCCGTTAACACGTCAGGTAATCGCGTTTGCTGAGGTTTTAAAATGGATAACTATGAAATGTCTCGATAATTCAGCCAATGTAAATAAACGCACATTTCCACTGAGAAATTAATATAAAAAGAAAAACTTCCTTAAAAGCCAAAATGGATGCATTGTGCTGAATTATTTGTATTGTATTAAAAGATAGATAGATAGATAGATAGATAGATAGATAGATAGATAGATAGATAGACTGAGAAAGAAAGAAAGAAAGAAAGAAAGAAAGAAAGACAGAAAGAAAGAAAGAATAGACTGGGATAGAAAGAAAGAAAGAAAGAAAGAAAGAAAGAAAGAAAGAAAGAAAGAAAGAAAGAAAGAAAGAAAGAAAGAAAGAATAGACTGGGATAGATAGAAAGAAATAGACTAAGAAAGAAAGAGAGAAAGAAAGAAAGAAAGAAAGAAATAGTCTGAGATAGATAGATAGATAGATAGATAGATAGACTGAGAAAGAAAGAAAGAAAGAAAGAAAGAAAGAAAGAAAGAAAGAAAGAAAGAAAGAAAGAAAGAATAGACTGGGATAGATAGAAAGAAATAGACTAAGAAAGAAAGAAAGAAAGAAAGAAAGAAAGAAAGAAAGAAAGAAAGAAAGAAAGAAAGAAAGAAAGAAAGAAAGAAAGAATAGACTGGGATAGATAGAAAGAAATAGACTAAGAAAGAAAGAGAGAAAGAAAGCGAGAAAGAAAGAAAGAAAGAAAGAAATAGTCTGAGATAGATAGATAGATAGATAGATAGATAGATAGATAGATAGATAGATAGATTTAGCTGATCACCTCTTGGATTATTTAATGTCTAATTGTATATGGAGGACCCACTGAGAACCGAACTTATCGGTCAACTTAATTAGTCAACCATTATCTCACGCCGAGATTCTTAGATAGATAGAGAAAGGGGAAGACATAGAGATGACGAAAGAGGGATGGGAAGAGAGAAAGAGAGACAGATGTTTAAACGAAAATAATACAGACTGATATGAAATCTAAATAATATAGATAGATATGAAGTTTTTGAGAAAGATGAGTGAGCCCAGTATCTAGCCGTTGAGATCAAGTCGTCCTGCAAGTTTTTTTTTTGTAAATATTAGAATCCGCTCAACACAATGTTCGCAGGCTATTCAAGGTTTACTGGTAAATATATACGATTTGTGCAATATGAATGAAATTTGAAGTAATAGGATGTGAAGATTATGAGGATAAAGAGGATAGATAAAGATTGGCCATTGACTTGAAGAGGTTAGGAGGGGGCACGGTGAAGTAATGGATAGCGGCTCGGATTGAGCAATCAGAGAGCCGAGTTCGAATTCCAGTCGAATTCATTACTTACGTGCTAATACCCTTAGGAAAGGTATGAAACCTCTTCTTCTCCCACCGCCCAGCCTAGCTATGTGTAAATAGCAGGACAAACCGGGTTGTGTAGCCCTGAATGGCAACTGGTCTACCGCAGAAAGAAATGGCAACCTACTGCGAGGAAAAATCTGTTTCGTCAGTCATATATCGAAGCGTGTATCACGCACAGCGCATAACTGACTGAATGAAAAAAGGGAAGGGAGTTTCTGTCCACACTGTAAGCTAATTTTATAAATCACTTTTTGTTCAATACAATACTGACCATTGTGTTTCGTGTTGTCAAATTTGGATTAATCTACCTACTATCTTAGTAATAATAACAATATAACTTTGCAATGTTCATTCAGAATGTGTGCGATCATGGCTGTCCACAACTTCCTGTTGGTCTCAGTAAGTCTTCCACCTTTACCATCCCTTTTTGTATCTTTTCAGTAAATTTGTTAGAAGGTTACTCGATGTTAGTCCCTGTGTTCCATTGCTTTCACAATGCCTTTTGAGTGTTAGATTCTCCATACCCTCTTACCCCATTATGCATCCCAGAAATGTCAACTGTCTCTATCTGATTGTAATTATAAGTTTCCTTGTATATGTATCTATATTTCTGAGATGGGGCAACTATTTACATTGTTCGGACTATTGTCCTCGTCTTCATTGTCATATTCACGATGTTTCGGCCGTTGTACGCTCCGAGCTTCTTTAGGTGTTGTACTTTGGAATTTCAAACCCGAACCCTTTATTTAGTCCACGGGGGTAGATTGTTCTAGTTCCGCGTGCCATGCCTTTTCAGGATATCTCAGTTTCAGTTATTTCCCTTTAGCAACTCAAACCAATGCAAATAGTGCAAATAGTTTCCTTGTAGTGCTTATTTTTTCTTAAAACTTCCCCATTGATCACATGTCTTGTCTGTGTTAATCCGAGAGTATGGCTAGGCTTACCGGACTAGATTTCTCCTTCTTTTGTCTTCGGCTCAAATATATTTTTAAACAAACGAGCGGAAACCTCATAACTTTCAGTTTCCCCTCCTTTGTTCTAACCACTGAGTATCGTCTACGCCGGTAAATGCTGATTGAGTTAATATAAATATTCTTCATGTTTTTACTGTTGTTATTTTAGATGCCGACCAATGAAAAATGGACCGGGTCACCAGGTGCGAAAGAGTCTTTCAGTGTCACTTTCGTCTCAGTCGGGGGTCTCGGATTTATTACGTCTTCTACCCAAGTTGCCGAGTCATACACTCATGCACGCACAAACATCGCCATACGCACATTTTTAATGTTGCCTGCTCAAATACTTGTCATGTCGATAACGACTACAATAGGCGATGTTCTTACTGTGGTACTTATTATTTGCGGCCTTCGGTTCTGTGTATTTCATTGTTGGCCCGCTTGTTTTTTATGCACTTTACAAGACCCGTCAAACAAAAGGAATTATGTTGAAAGCAATGTTTCCATCTTTCGAAAATTATTTGACAATCAATTTTATTCTCTCCCCTGACTACCTTTATCCATCTTCTTTCCTTTCTCTTTCGGCCATTTTTGCTCAATACAATACAGACCAAAGATGCTATCTATCTATCTATCTATCTATCTATCTATCTATCTATCTATCTATCTATCTATCTATCTCAAAAATTAATCTATCTCCGCCTCCTCCATCTCTCTCTCTCTCTCTCTCTCTCTCTCTCTCTCTCTCTCTCTCTAGGCACCTCGGCGGGGGATAATGGTTAGATAGATAGATTGATAGATAGATACATAGATAGATAGATAACATTTTTGATTTGTATTGAACAAAAATTGCTGAATGTTTGGCAAATCTGACTGACTATCTATTATGTTCATTATCTATCTATCGATCTATCTCAAAAAATTCCTATCTATTTATCTATATTATTTCTCTCTCTCTCTCTCTCTCTCTCTCTCTCTCTCTCTCTCTCTATCTATCTATCTATCTATCTATCTATCTCTCTTACTAGGCACCTCAGCGCGAGATAATAGATAGATAGATAGATAGATAGATAACGCCTTTGGACTATATTGAACAAAAATTGCTGAATGGTTGGCTAATCTGATTGACCATTGAGTTCTCTCTCTCTCTATCTATCTATCTATATGTTTATCTGGCTATCTCTCAATCTATCAATTATGTTCACTATCTATCATCGATCTATCTAAAAATTTTCTATATATTTATCTATATTATTTAAACAATCTCAATCTATACATGTCTCTCTATCCCTTGCTCTCTCTCTCTCTCTCTCTCTCTCATTCTATATATCTCCCTCTCTTTGTATCTATCTATACAAACACATCGGTGTAGGATAATGGTTTGATCATTGTGTTCAATCCTCAGTGGGTTCAATCTATCTATCTATCTATCTAGCTATCTATCTATCTATCTATCTCAGTCTATTTCTATCTATCTCATTTTGTTCATATCTATCTATTCTATCCTTTTCTATTCACTACATATCTATTTGTTTATCCATTTCATAAACTTTATATCTATATATTTTATACAGATCTATATACATCTCTCTCTCCACCGTTCTTTATCTCTCTCTATTCCCCCTATCTATCTATCTATCTATCTATCTATCTATCTATCTATCTATCTATCTCAGACTGCTCATATCTATCTGTCTATTTATCTATCTATAGGTTTCATCTTTGTCCACTGTGAATCGAATTAGTTTCACGAATTAAATTTTTTGTCTCTTTATTTATATCACCCAATGTATCAGGCTATTCTCTTGCCATTTCCTCTTTAACATTTTTTTTAATTTTCTTTGTTTGTTCAATTAACGATTAGTCGAGCAATCAAAGGTTCCAATGCGGCTGAGGTGGCGGTTAAAAGAAAAGAATAGAATAGATTCATTTAAAAACATATTTCAAAAAGATAAAAGGGTGTTACAGATCGCCATAAAGACACAGGGCAGACAGAATCAGCGAGGAAAAAAGTAAGCAGCATCTGAAATAGGCTGTCGCGATGCAAAGGGATAATTTCTCTCTTTGGTTATGTCACGTGCGTCACGTGACGGGCGGTAAGTGTTGTGGGGCAGACCCCTTTTACACAAGATGGACTTGTCCAAAGTATACTTATACTTACAGAGAGGATACCTGCAGGTGGAGATACGTTGAGTCAGGGTGAGAGATACGGAGATGCTACACAGGGTGTTCACAGAGAGTTATACGAGAGTCCATCGAGAGAGATAATTACGGCTTCACTTACAGAGACTTGTACATATACTTTCTACTAACCCGCATTCCTGGACTACTAATCTTCACTTCAAGTCTGTATTCTTACGTTTAATACACTTATTTTTCTATCTCAATTACTGGCGTTGTTTATTTATTTGTGCAGGATTCCATTCCCGGAACCCACAACAGTAAGTGACGTCATTTGATAGTGTGTCGAAATCCAGTTGCTATGCAGACAGCAGAGAAGCGACACATGACTTCTCACGGCAGGTAAGAGAGCAGAAAAAAAAAACAATATGGTCGCACCAGGTACACGAAGAAGACCACCGGTCTGCCTGTTTTCCTTCGGGAAATATTACAAGTAAAACTCTCTCGCTTCTCGCCCTTTCTCACTGCTTGTTGCATTCATGTGATATAATTTCTTTATGTGGGAAAAATAGTGAGAGGTTTATAAATATATTTGTATATAATTTACTGTATGAATTATCTGTATAAAAATCGCTTGAGAAGAAAGCATGATTGTTATTCCTGTCTTTCAGCTATTTTATTCCATCCATGGCATTTAGTTGTTACTATATAGCAGATATCCTAATGCCTATAATGAGGAAATGCAAACTGAACATATTCTTTCTTACCTAGCCACCGCTGAAGCTAAACCATCATGAATTCGACTATTTTTCATCACATACATACATGCAATGAACTGATCAAAATCTATAGTATGAATAAAACACAAGAAGAATCGCGGAATATTCGAGAAACCTTGTCTACTCTAAGACGCATATTTCTCTAACAAGATTTCTCAAATATTCTGGTCGGTAGATCTAAATAAATAAATATACTCTTTAATAAATGTTATGGTAATTTACCCACGAACGCATGGACTCTCCCAGCTATAAACGGGAGCAGATACTGCCTTTTGAGTAGGTAAGTTTCCAACAGTCAGCTCTGACAGTCGGACCGAACATTCTTGTTCTAACACTCTCGTTTGTATATTTGTGTCAATATATTTGTTTAACTCAATTCCACTCTTGCGCCTTTATTTCTTATAAACTTTGTCCATTTCATAATGTGTGACGTCATTTGTTTACATTTGATACGCCATGAGCAGTTATGAATGTACGTGAAAGATTCATGGAAGATTGAAGTTTATAAGCAGTAAATTCGACTTTGCCAACCGAACGATCCTCAGTGGCCAAATCGGTTAAGGCACGTCAGGCTATATGACGGTTCCGTATAGGATACAGGTCCGAATCCTGTCGGAGGACGAATATTCTCTATGAAAATTTCTCGGACATTCAGGCCGGTAAATGTTATTTAATACTGTTTATTATAAAAACAGAGCATTTACTTAAATACTTGTATCTATAAAAAGAATGTTAAACATAAAAATGTCTTTATATATATATATATATATATATATATATATATATATATATATATATATATATATATATATATATATATATATATTATTGTAGAAGATGTGGTTGGGGCGTTTTTAAATTCAATGCCTTTGAGTCCAGATATCTGCCAAGCATAGAATCTATGAAAACAAGAAAGCTATAAAACTGGGGAGACATTAAATTCTTTCTCCTGCATGTTGCAGTTTTATTTAAGGCAGATATACATATTCTTTTCGTTGTTAATAGCATCAAGAACATGAGTGAAACACGGATGCTAAGAAACTCCCAAATTCCAAGGGCCACTCTATCTCTCTTTATCTGTCACTCTGTCTGTCCTTCTTTTGTGAATTCGCCTTAATTGGTACATTATGTTATTTTTAGTCCAGTCAAATACATATCAGCACACACATGTACTTATATCTTTGTTAAAGTTACGCCAGAAAACCTATTAACTCTCCCATCTATCTCCGCACAAATCGTTTGTACCAATTAAGATACAAATTATTGTAATCAAGCCAACAAGCATAAAATACATTTAATATCATCAAACAATTGTTTTTCATCGCAGACAAAAACAATTCATCAACGATTGATAGACAATAGACAATAAACATCGATGAATTCAAATGAAAAAAATCACGTCCAAATGAAATAAATGAAACGAATAATAAGAATGAAACTTAAAGTACAGCCTTCAAACACAATGTCTGCCAACATTTTGGAAAGGATTCGAAATACACTATTCATTTGTACTTGAAATGCACTAATTCATATGTATTGAAAAGTACATAATAAACCCAATCTTGATGAAGACAATGCAAACAATAGTCTCGCTACAAATCATATCAAATGAAAAAGCACGAAATAGAGCGTTGTTATCGACAAATTCTTTCGTTTCATTTTTGCGCCGGGAGCCAATGCCTCCTTTTCCGAGAACGATGTCAATTCAATTCTTTTCAGCAGTTATTATAATCAATATAGATAGAAAACAAAACTTATGACCACATGACTCATAAAGATATCGATAATTCAAAACATATGCTGACGGATTAATATTTACATTATTTACATAATTGTCCTCATCTTTGTCGCCATATTTATTACAACGTTTCGGCCGTTGTACGCTCCGGACTTCTTCAGGTGGTTGGAATGTCGAACTGAACCCTTTATTTCGCTCACTTGGGTAGACTGTTCTAGTTCCACGTGCCATGTTTAATGGATGTCAGTTATTAGTTAACTCCTGTTAATTCCCCCTCTTCAAGTTCTCCACCGCCTTAACCGGGTATTGAACTCATATTCTTTGGGTCCTGTCACTGGATCTAACCAGCGCCTTTATCCACTGTGTCATGTGTCCTTGGGGACATCTGTGTATGAATTTCTGGGTATTATAAACCTAATGTCTTCAGCAACCATTTTTACCAGTGCTCATATTGCAATTTTTTCTGTTATCCTTGCAGTTTTCCCCAGAGCTCATATTGTTAATTTCCCTCTGAACAATGACACATGGCACAGTGGATAAAGGCCTTAGTTAGATCCAGTGACAGGACACAAAGAGTGTGAGTTTAATACCCTGTTAAGGCAGTGGAGAACTTTCAGAGGGAAATTAACAGCAGATAACTGAAAACTGACATCCATTAAACATAGAACATGGAACTAGAACAGTCTACCCCAGTGAGCGAAATAAAGGGTTCAGTTTGACATTCCAACCACCTGAAAATTGCCGGAGCGTACAACTGCCGAAACGTTGTAATAAATATGGCGACAAAGATGAGGACAATAGTCCGAATAATGTAAATAATGTACATAAAACCTCGTCTTAGAAATATAGACAGATGCGGATTAATATTTATATATTTATTTTAAAATTGTGTCCTGTGTTGGGCACAGTGGTATCATAAATACCGGTTAAGATTTACAAAGCAGAAAGCCATGTTCGAGTTCCAGTTCATTACATTCACTTACGAGCAAATACTCTTGGGAAAGGTACTAACCCATCTCTCCCCTCACCCCCAGCTACAGGTTGAATAGCAGGAAGACACACTATATCCTTTAGCAATTTTGGCCACCAATCTACCGTGGAAATAAACTGCAACCTACTGTTGGAAAATCTTCTGCCTAGTCATGCATGATTCGAAAGAGACATGATCCCCCAAGAGTGTATCAAACATGGCACTGATCATGTGGTTGTTTAAAGAAACGGGGAGGCATTACTTGCTTCCGATGACATCCAGCAAATAAAAGTTAATTTTAAGATTTATTATAAAATTAAAAATTAAAAATTTTCATTTGAGGGGATTGATTAAAAGACATTTATTAAAAAGAAGAAAGTGACTGATACGTATTCTTTAAAAAAAAAACCCTGCTATAATGAAGGCAGATGGTTAGTAAAAACGGCTTGAATAACATTTGATGTGTAAAACGTTGTATATATGACGCTCAAATTGATGTTCACAAAGAGCCGACAAAATGAAGCGTGGCGGTTTATTAAAGATGTATGTATAAAATTTGGTTTTTAAATTTGTAAGAAAGGGGCTCACGTTTTATTTCAATACCGGCTTAAATAAAGTTTACAAAGAGGCGTGGTTTAAGAGATACATAGTGCATTTTTTTAATCAATGGAGAAAGTACATTACGGACCCAAATTAACAAATTTCTGATTCAAAACGGCGCCGGCATGTATCTAAATAAGAAGACTGTTTGACGGACAAAAGATTAGGGATTTGGATTTCAAAGGCGGACGTCGCTGACAGCTGGTAGGATGAAGACAATGCAAAGAATAGCCTCGCTACAAATCATATCAAATGAAAAAGCACAAAATAAAGCGTAGGAGAGCAAAAAGCTGAATTGTCTCTGTATTCACAAGGACGACGCCGACCACTACCACGACGACGAAGAGGAAGTAACAAAAGAAAAAGAACAGGAAGTAACAGAAGAAAAAAACGTAAGGAAAGAATCCTAACCTCTTCAAGTTTCGGGTCAATTGTTATCTACTTTCAACAATCTAATTCAGTAACCCTTTAACTTAAGTGAATTGTGCCCCTTGCACATTGGGTGGACAACTGTACAACAAATAGGATCATTAACGAAAACAGTTTCGAGAAAATATGTCTTTTATAAGATACTTTTTAACAAGAATTATAATTTGCTGGTGTAGTTTTTACGTAAATATTGATATTCGTTCCATCTGTCTTTTCTACAAATACTTTCACGGTAACTGCTCCGACGAGCTACTTTCGCTGGTTCCCAAACTGCATGCTATTTAAGGTTTATGTCATCCAGTTAGGAAGGAGTATTTTTTAGCATAGATATGCAATTATATTGATATGGAAATGCATTGTCGATTATTCTATTATAGTAACGTATTGTTGATGAACTTAATATACGAGGGTCATTCAATAAATAAGTTGAATTTTTCGGTATAAGGACTTCGAATACAGATAGAAGCTTACTCTTTTTTAATTTTTTTGTTTTACTTCTTTTTCACATGGATTTAATTTCTTTTGCAGATTAAAAAAAAACTTTGAGAGTTTGGGCGATTAACAAAGATGGCCGACCAAGAAGCATGCTCCAGGATTGAACAGTGGTCAGTTATCAAGTTTTTGGTTGCTGAAGGGTGCAAACCAGTTGAAATTCATAGGAGAATGTCTACAAGTGGGATAAATTGTTTAAAGCAGGACGGAGCAGTGTTGAGGATGAAGACGGGCCTGGGAGGCCTACAGAAGTGATCAGTCAATGACCTCATTCAGTCAGACAGAAGGGTGGCAGTGGATGACATTGCAAGGACTTTGAGCTTATCTGTTGGGACAAACGCAGGAGTCATCAGTCAGAAGAAGTCATCTTGCATCATGACAACGCAAGGCCTCACACAGCAGCCCAAACGGTGCAGACCATCAACAAGCTGGGCTGGGAACTGCTCCCTCATCCCCCTTACAGCCCAGACCTTGCCCCTTCAGACTTTCACCTGTTTGGTCCCTTGAAAGCGTTCACGAGAGGCACAAAGTTTAAAAGTGACGATGAAGTCAAAAGTGTTGTGAGCGACTGGCTGAGACATCAGTCCAAAGATTGTTACGCTGAGTGAATACGGAAGCTTGTGCACAGATAGCAAAATTGCGTGACAGTGCTTGGAGACTACGTTGAAAAATTTTTAAAAAAGAGTAAGCTTCTATCTGTATTAGAAGTCCTTATACTGAAAAATTCACCTTATTTATTGAATAACCCTCGTAGAAATACAATGTAGATTATTATATTACAGAAACGAATTAACGATTAAATTATCGGTTACTGTATTTTGGAAACGCATTGTCGTTTAACTTAATATAGAAATATAATGTAGATTATTATATTATAGGAACACATTGTCGATTAACTTAATGTAGAAATGCAATGTTGATTAATATATCATTGAAATGCATTGTCGATTAGCTTAATATCAAAATGCATTATCGATTATTATACTTTGAAAAATACATTGTTGATGAACTTAAAATATTGTCAATTATTATATTATAGAAACGCATTGTCGATGAAATTAATATAGAAATGCAATGTCGATTATTTTAATGTATGTTAATGTAACCTTTGATACAAACGTTAGGCTTTATTAAAAAAGGGCATCAAAGCATTAATTCACTCTTGTCATTACGAATAGACGATTTTTGTTTTGTAAGCAACTTAGAATTTTAACCAGTACTCGAGTTGCTTAATTTTTGTGTAAAAATTATTACTGAAAGTTGCTTAAACGGCTGATAAATGGTTAAAATTTTTATTCTTGTATCTAATAATTAAAAAAGAGAGATGTATGGATATACTGGATCGGAAGCAATGCTCCCAGGGTTTTTAAGTGAATGATAAGGCCAATATCTAGATATTTGTACATAGATTTCTTCAACCACATATGGATCATCTTGTTGTATTATATGCCGCGTTCTTTGAGACAACTTCATATTTCCATCCTCCTATAACTTGCTATCTTGCTGGGGTTTAACAGGAAGAGAAATATCTTTTTTCGAGCTTGCATCTGTTAGTTTATTCTATCCTACCGTTATACATACGCTCACCCACACTTAAACATAGACACACAGATGCAGACACACGCGCATACAGACGCACACACAATATGATCTAAGGTTAGAAAAGAATTGGACATAATCGATAGGCTAACCAATCGGGTTTGTCTTTGGGAGAAAATGAATTACATTTGAACGAGTCATCGATGCATATCAGACGTAAAAATTCCGTTCATCTCTGAAGTTCATTACTTCTGCCCAGAAGAATCACGCTCAGATATTCCCTTTAGCCTCTGCAAGGGAAGGAAGACAAAACAAAATAAATGCTTCATTTTATCTGCTGGACATTTTTTTTAATAAAGAAAGGAACTAGCTTTGATCTGTGATTGCGTTTAGGCATTACGGACAATTAAATCCGCGCATATAAACCCTCCAACAAAAAAAAAAAGAAAAAAGAAAAAAGTGGGGGTTGATTCGGATTGATTAAAAAGCATCTCATTGACTATCACAATCAGTCAGCAAAAAAGAAAATGGCTGCTAATGGATGACACCTCAGAATATCCAGTCTTTGAAAACTTGTTTGATCGATACTGGCCAAGGATGTTTGTAAATTTTCTATACTGGGCTTAGGAATGATAAATAAATGTAATATACAAATGCATGAATGAAAATTCTTAAACTCAGGAGTGTGGATGAAATAATATCAGTTCAAACCGGAATTGCCGACCATAGACTGATCCAGCTTTTCATTTTTCTCAAAGATTAAAAGGTTTGTCTCGTAATTTGAAATGGGAAAATACTTATAGGAAAAAAATGCCTCAGAATTTAATTCTAGCCTGCTGTAATACGTATTATAAAAGGCGAGTTGATTCGCTGTCCGTCAGTGTATAACATTATATATTATTATATCATGGTATAATGGTTAGCAAGCTTGTCTCGCTAAAACAGTTACAATTGAATAGTGAGTTCGATCCTTACTGTTTGCTTTATACTTTCGGCCTTGTGCCACATCTAAGCTACGCTTAGAAAATCAAGGGCACCCCGAGGCGGTGTGATGGTTAGCAAGCTTGTCTCGCTATAAAAATTTCGATCCTCACTGGGTGCCTCATACTTTCGGCCTTGTGCCGCAGCTAAGCTACGCTTGGAAAATCACTATATTATTATGTCTGAGTTGTCTGTGAGTAACTTTATATACTTGTGCCATTTAATAAAAATACACATGTTAGAAGTAAGACATCGAAATAATACATTCCTCACCCACGCAGTCTGAACCCTACCCGAGGCTGTGTAATAAAATCATAAATTTGGAGACTAAAACAGAGAAATTAAATAAAACAAAATAGAAAAATAAGGGTAAACTTTAACTTTCGTGGTCTAAAAAAAACGATGTCTTTTTTTATTTGAGTTATATGTGGTATCCATCTTAGTTGTTGCTCTTATTGAAAGTACCCAAGTGATGTGGTTCTGTTTACTGGTAACCATTTCTGCTTTGTGATTCTGTAACATCAGATCACAAGGTTTGAATATATATGATCTTCGCCAAGATCCACAACCTTCACTCACTCAAAGTCATTCTAACCATTGATCCTAGAAAGCATCTAGCAGCAACTATAGACCTGTCATGGACCACAACAATTTACTTGTTTTAGAAATGATCGGGAAAATATTATTGACTGAATATTCATTTTTATTTTTGCCTATGATCATTTTACACGGGTAACAAGAGAATGGTCAGGAGGACTAACAATGAAACAGGAAAACATACGTCATATTTATTTCTTTGTAGTGGACAGATCTATTCTATTTTTACTACAAGTTATAAGCATATGGAAAAAGCAGATTATGACCAGAGAAATAGAAACGTTAACATTCAGACATTCTAACCAAAGAAGTGTTGGCAAAATTTAACCTTTTGAGCCCTGACCACCGCTTTACCGGTGGCAGAGAAAAATGACGTAATACCCAGCCACCGGTTGAACGGTGGTAGAGAAAAATGTCTTAATGCCCAGCCACTGGTTGAACGGTGGGTAAATACTTGTGTCGTGTTTTGCTATTGGTTATCTTATTGTTTTTTGATGAGCCAATCAGAACAGCTGTAATACTCTGATGTCATAGAACGTTATACTAACTTGTCTGTGTCTTATCATTGTTTTGTGCGTATGTTTTGGATTAAAAAAAAGATCGTTTTTATCTTGAATAATTCTGGCAATAAAGTGAAGGCATCCAACTATACTCTTTCCCTGCTAAGTATACTGCTTATATTTTTTGTAACTATTTTTATATCTACCGTGAAATATTACATACCAATTATTTGCGAATTTTGACTTAGGAGCTCAGGCAGAAGGGTTAAAATTGTTCAGGAATGCAGGGCTCAAAGGGTTAACCTTCGTGCCGGCCAAAATATGGTGTTTCAAAAGGGTAATTTTTTTGGTAGACACCGCTATTACTATATATGAGCGAGAGACCTTTAGCAATGTTTATTTACAAGATTATAGAAATATGAGAACCAAGTACAATAGGATAGTTACTATTTACCTTTTATAAAGATTTATTATTTACCTTTTATAAAAAAAAATGAATGTGAAAAGAAAGCTTTTCTTCAAAAATTTTTTTTTAAAATTATCAAAATATGTAAACCATCTACAATGCAATATTTATTATTTGCTATTTAATAAATAAATATGAAAACAAGTTTTTTTTTATTGATAATTTTAAAAAAATCACTGAATTTCTGCATAAAGAAATACCTGGAAAATGCATTTCATATTTATTTCTTTATAAATTGATAAATGATAAAAATTGCATTGCATTACCTGGTTCGTAGTTTTAGAATGTTGAAAATGTAAAATTATTCTTGTAAATAAACAATCTAACAAATAAATAAATTGTGTTAAATATTTTTGTAAATTCTCAAAAAACAAAGAAACTGTATAAATTCACTTTCATATGTTTGGGTTTTACTAAAATTCTAATCATCGCTTTTTAAAATAACAAATTTTGCCAAGGAAGTGCAGGTAGTTAAAATAATAGTGGTGTCAAGGGAAAAACCTTCCTTTTGACACACTGTTTTATTGTGGACATGAAAGTTAAAGATTACCAAAATTAAAAATAAAACTTAATTTTTAAACCCTGAAATAAACTGATGATTATAAGATTTTATTGAACTTTTCAGAAATTATTCACTAAAAAAAGAATTTATTTTTTAAAGATTTTACTTAATTTTGAAGAAATATTTTGTTCTTCACTTAAAATATACATGTGCACGCCCGAAAGCGTACACGCAGTTTTAATGAAATTGAAATGGACATCTGCAGTTGCGAGGGCTAATTTCTCTTCCTGTATGGTAAAAATCCGTGTAGCAGGCATATTTACCTGCCCTCTCCGTTAAGGCAAGGTGCAAAATAAGGTCGTTTCTAGGTGAGGAGCGCCGTACATATATGTATGCATATTAAGGTAAATCGATTTTGGAACTTTGATATTGCACTCAATTTGAAAGTCGTGGTATGACATAATAAATAACGACACAATTTTGGGAGGAAACGAGTTTAAAGATTAAGTTTAGGTTCAAAATCGTAGCGTGGCAATTTCATTGCGGTGATCAGTGAAAGCCTTATAGCACAGCCTTATAAAATTTATAATTTACTGAATCTTTACAAATTGTATATGGACAAGATGCACATTATTACTAAATGATTGTGCCAACAAATAAGACCTTCATTTATTTTAAAGGGAAGTTATACTTAAGAATTTAGCTATATAGAGTCACTATTTCTTTTATATTATAGAATCTCTTGTTATAAAGATGCAAAATCTGACCAGATATCAGATATTATTTCGGTGAGAAGGGCTTCTTGATTTAGTCTAGAATTTTTCAGCATTTCATCGGATATATATATATATATATATATATATATATATATATATATATATATATATATATATATATATATATATATATATATATAATCAATTCATTCGAAGCAAGACGATAATGCCACTAAGACGTAAGAGGTTACTGGGAGTGAAAGAGTATGAGAAAATTTTAGAAGGAACTGGAAACCGAATCCTAAACAGGAAACAAGGAATAAACGTCTGCTTTTTTCAAAAGAAAAAAGGAGTACCGTGTGTGTGTGTGTGTGTGTGTGTGTGTGTGTGTGTGTGTGTGTGTAAGTGTGTGTGCGAGCGAAGTGTGTGTGCGCGGTGTGTTTGCATATTCATTGGTTATTTAAGATTTTGCATACGTAGAAAATGGAAAAGTGGTATAATTCTCAGAAAATCTCACAAAGTTGTGGCGTTTGTCTACTTTTAAAAAGCACAGTTTTTCTCTATACATTGCTATTACCAACAAAATGGAAGCTTTTCTTTCCGAAATGAAAACAAAAATCGCTATACGCTGTTTGTGAAAAACAATGCCAAAAAAAAAAAAGAAAAAACAATGATATTTTCTTTCAAACAAAATTTTAAGTACTTCAAATCTAGTTTAACATGCTTAGGATTTATTAAAATTCTATAAATAGCTTTTTAAAATAAAAATTGCTGAGGGTGTATACAGTAATAGTCAATAGAAAATCCGTCCTTTTCACACACCGTTATTTATTTATTTATTTTTTTTTTTTTTGCGTGTACGATTCTTAAACTTTGTCCAGTCGTCGGTCACCGACATTCTTAGGGGTTGGAGTAGAAGAGAATATTTTCGATTGCTTTTTTCCGTTCCCCACACGCCGTCTTTTGATTAACATTTGCTTTTTATTATTTTCCACTCAACCGAAAATTCTGCTGAAGCGATCGAAAAATCAGAAACACATTGTCCAAGGTGCTCCCTAAGAAATATGGTGGATGCTTTTGATGTGGTTCTTGAGATCGTAGAATTAGTCTCATCCCAGTGGGGTCAGAATGATGAGTCACCGCAAACGATGAGTTGGCTTCTGGGAAACACTGAACCGACTGAACTTATTTTTTTGCGTCACTGAAGCGGAAGTGCTTCAGTAGTTAGCCATATTTGAAGGGCGAGGGAATCGCCAGTCTATCGCATGGGTCCGGGTAGATGCAGGAAATTATATATTTCTTCTTCTTCTTCTTCTTCTTCTTCTTCTTCTTCTTCTTCTTCTTCTTCTTCTTCTTCTTCTTCTTCTTCTTCTATGCGCCGTGTTCATTCAAGACGTTGACGATCATGGCTCCCCACAATTTCCTATCCTTTGTAGCGCTTGATAAATTTTGTCTTTTTGTTATCTCTCTTAAACCTTTTTCTGCTATCCATTTACTCAAGCTCATATTGGTAAGTTATATTTGCTTTCCTCTGTCCTGTGAGTAGCAAATTTTCCTAGCCCACTTTCTTCATTATGTACCCTAGAAAATTCATCTGTCTCTTACTGATGTTAAGTGTAAGTGTACTTTTTGTTTACATTTTCTCTAAAAACTTCGTTGTTGTTCACATGTTCGGTCCATGGTATTCTCAACAAAATTCTGTAGAACGACATCTCTGCTGCTTCGAGGTTCTTCATCTGCGAAGATATTCTAAATTCAGTAATTGATTTCTTGGATTTAATCAAGTTCCACAAAAATAAATAGAGCTTCCGAAGGCAAATAAGTAAACTGTGCCAACTACCGCTTTACGTAATAATGTTTTTCTTTTTGTTATCTCTCCTAAACCTTGTTCCACCATCCATTTACTCAAGCTCACTAGATAGGTTATGCATTGTTTTCCGCTGTCCCTCTTGCCTTCATTCCCGTCTTGGGTATGACAATAAACTACATCCGGGTCCTGGGTAAGACGATAAACTACGTCCAGCAGCAAGGTCTCTGATCAGGAGGTTTTGAGGGGCGTGGAACCACCTCTTAATTGCTGGTGTTTCCACGTCCACCCTGACCCGGGGTGTTAGCACCTTGTTATGGGAACTTACCCATAATAATAATGGACTATTCCGTACATCATAAATACTGCGCCTCAAGAGGGAGCAGCTGTTCAGTTCAGTTCAGAATTCAGGTCAGAGTCAGTCAGACGATTACTGTAAGACATTGGAATAGTGATACTTGTCGAGACAACATAGCTCTCTCTAACCAAATCTGATATGCGTTACTAATACTTCTACTTCTTGGTACATATTTCTGTTTGTAATATATCTGTGTTATTCCATACCTGTGTTCGAGTTGTTCTTCATTGGTTCTACCTTGGACCATCACCGTGGTACAAGAAACTTGGACCATAACAAGTGGCGACGAGGTAACCCCAAGAAAAACGAACTCTATACGCGGAGGACATACTATTTTGGTAAGTCGCACATAACAAATGGCGACGAAGTAACCCAAAAGAAAAACGAACTCTCTACGCGGAGAACATACCTTTTTTGCTGTCCGTCGCACATAACAGTGGTCGACGAGTTAAACTCTAAAAATATCAAGTTCAATGCGAACACATATATATAAAAAAAAAGAATTTTCTTTCTGGATATCAATTTTACTGGCAACAAAAGAATTTTTTTGCGTACACAGATTACAGAATATCAGGTTACACAAAATTACGTCAACATGGACGATTTTAAGTCAACCATTATCAAAATCCAATTTGAGCAGCAGCAAAAGTACGAACAGAAACATCTGGAATTACAGGAATTATTGCTACGTGTAATGTCAAATAAAGAGCAAAAATCCGAGAACGAATCAGTTCTCTCACAAGACACTATTTGGAGTACCATCGAAGATTTCACGTACGCACCCGACGAAGACAAAACTTTTTCAAATTACTTCCGAAGGTACGAAGATCTATATGAATTTGACTGCAAAGATTGGTCACACGCACGTAAAGTACGTCCATTACTAAGAAAATTAGGCACATGCGAATATACCAAATTCGTAGATTATATCCTTCCAAGAAAAACAAGTGAGTTAATTTTCAAAGAAGCCATAAAACTATTAACAGAACTTTTCATCCATAATACCTCACTATTCCACAAAAGATGGAAATGCATGAACCTAACCCTAACAAAAAAGGACAACGAAGATTACATAACTTTCGCGCCCATTGTCAACAAATATTGTTCCGAAAAGCATACGATGTGCCTACGGAAAAAGCATTACAGCAATTTCTTCAGGTATATCGAATTACGCCAAATAATGCTACGCCATCAACATTATCACCCGCAGAAGTGATGTTGGCTAGAAAAATCAGATCAGCTTTTGATAAATTGCTACCAAGTAAAACGAAACAAGTAACACAGTCCTACGCACCAAAAAGAAAATTCCTCCCAGGAGAAAAAGTTTTTTTTTAAACCATATAAAAATAATGCATCTTACTGGGAGCAACACACAATTAAGAAAAGAATCGGCAATATGGTTTACATAGTACAGGGACAAAAATTCTCACATAGAAGACACGTAAACAAAATAAGGAAGAGACCGTTACAGAATGCTAACGGTCCAACTCAAGAAGAGGTGATGGACACGATTTTTGATACATTTGATATAAAAAGGCTGCAAACAATGCCAGAACCAAGAAAATCGTCCAGAAAAAGAAAGTTCACAGAACCTTTGGAAATAGATCCAAAGAAAAAACAATATTAAAAACTCCTGCTACGCAAAAGCTTCAGAAGGGGGGTGTTATGGTAACTTACTCATAATAATAATGGACTATTTCGGATATCATAAATACTGCGCCTCAAGAGGGAGCAGCAGTTCAGGTGCAGAGTCGGTCAGAGTCATTCAGAGACAGAGTCGCGTCAGACGATTACTGTAAAACATTGGAACAGTGATACTTGTCGAGACAACATAGTTCACTCTAACCAACTCTGATATACATTACTAATACTTCTATTTCTTTGTACATATTTCTGTTTGTAATATATCTGTGTTATTCCATACCTGTTTTCGAGTTATTCTTCATTGGTTTTACATTGGACCATCACCGTGGTACAAGGAACTTGGACCATAACACACCTGTTATGGTCCCAGCTATGGGCAAATAGTTAACACCCAAAATAGAGTCAAAGAACTATGAAAGTGTAAAAATAGGCTTTAATACCAGAAATACTTTGTAAAAAAAATTATTGGCAGCAATACATTTTTGAAAAAAAAAATATTACCAGCCATACATTTTTGAAAAGAAATATTATTAGGTTGGTGCAAAAATAATGTCGTTTTCTCACATATGTTACTTTTATATATGATTTCTGAATTAATTCATTGATATATATATAGCCATGTTATATATCATTTTGAAGCGCGTTTTTCGCTCTATCGAATCGTGTTATTCGTTACCGTTCTCAATCTCTTCATTCATTTTTTTTGCAGGCTTTTCGACAGCATGGACAAAATTCAAATCAGCACGATTTTCTTGTTCCAGTTCAAACTAGGCCGAAAAGCTGCCGAGACAGCTCGTGATATCAATGATGCGTTTGGCCCAGGAACTACTAACGAACGTGTGGCACAACGGTGGTTCAAGAAATTTCGCAATGGTGACGAGAGCCTTGAAAATGAAGACGGTCGCGGCCGACTGCGGTTGATAACGAACATTTGAAAGCCTTAATTGAAGCCGATCCTCGCAAAACCACACGAGAAGTTGCTGTTGAACTCGAGGTCGACCACTCAACAGTCGTTCGCCATTTTAAGCAAATAGGGAAGTCAAAAAAGTTGGATAAAGGGGTGCCGCATGAATTGAACGATAATCAAAAAAATCGTCGTTTTGAGGTGTCTTCTACGCTCCTTCTGCGCAACAAAAATGACCCATTTCTCGAGCGGATTGTGACGTGTGATGAGAAGTAGATCCTCTACGACAACCGACGACGAACGGCACAGTGGCACAGTGGTTGGATGCCGGAGAAGCTCCACAACACTTCCCGAAGTCGAAATTGCACCAAAAAAAGGTTATGGTGACTGTTTGGTGGTCTGCGGCTGGTCTCATCCATCAAAGCTTCTTGAATCCAGGCGAAACGATTACGGCGAAGTACTGCCGACAAATTGACGAAATGTACCAGAAGCTCCAACGTATGCTCCCGAGATTGGTCAATATGAAGGGACTAATTCTCCTCCATGACAACGCTCGCCCGCATGTTGCTCAACTGACCCTGCAGAAGCTGAACGAATTCGGCTACGAGACTCTGCCTCATCCGCAATATTCACCGGACCTCTCGCCCACCGATTATCGCTTTTTCAAGCATCTGGACAACTTCCTGCGCGAAAAATGCTTCAAAAGCCGAGATTATGCCGAATCGGCCTTCAATGACTTCATCGCTTCCAGAACTCCGGATTTCTATGCTAATGGGATGAATAAACTTGTTTCTCGTTGGCAAAAATGTGTCGATTCTAATGGTTCTTATTTCGATTAATAAAGTTTATTATGAAAGGAGTTATGATCTTTTGAAGTTGAACGTCAAAAAACGACATTATTTTTGCACCAACCAAATACCAGCAATACTTGACCTCATTCAATCTTGTGAACCCTCTTTCTTCATTATGTGCCCTAGAAATTTTAACCCCCTCTTCGTGATGTTAAATATAAATGAATGTCCGTTTTTCAAGGTATTGTCAGTATTCTTCTGAAGAACCACATGTTCTGTTGCTTCAAGTCTCTTCTTCATCTGCGAGGCAGTTGTCCTGCAGTCACGGTCACATATAATGGTTCATACCGGATAAGAGTTGAGTACTCTTATTTGTTTCTAACGATTTCTTTAAAGTTTTTTAATACTTAAGAAAGGAAACAATATTTATTCAAACACTACGAACTAAATATAAAGTTTATAGTAAAATAGTTTCGGATCAAAAAATCTGTTAAACTTTTAAAAAAGAATATTTACTTCTCTATTTTACGTTTTGTTTACGAAAATAACAGATATAGTTTTCGAAAGTTTCCAATGAGAAAATTGAATAGATTAATTGAGCCTGGCTTTGCTCTGATGATCTCTCGGGGTTTAATGCTAAAGCATGCTTGATCGAAAGATTAAAAATGGAATCAAAGTTCGATTCTTGTCAAAAGACAAATTTTCTTTGATAAGAATTTCAATGTTTAGGCCGGTATACATTAATTTCGATGATTAAAAAACAGGAATGTCTACTCAAACACATGTATAAGCGAAATATGGCGATTGTATTAACAAATCTATTAATAATAATGTTAATGACACTCAAACACTCACGTAAACACATACACACACAGATATATATATATATGCATACATATCTCTCTATAAAAGGCAGGATGTGTGTGTGTGCGTGTATCGAATGCACGGCCGAAATTTTGGACGGATTTGCACCAAAATGTACATGCACATGCTCCAAGTTAGTGTAAAAGCCAAGACCGACTTTGCATTTCCCAACTCCCATTGATAGGGGAAATAATCGATTTTTTGTTTGCGTCCATTTTCTACTGGCCAGAGTGAGAGCCTATAGCTGGCTGCCACGAATAGGCAAGAAGATTCTGTTGGCCAGCGTGAGAGCCAACAATTGACTGACACGAATGACACGAATGTTAACTAGCATGCTAGCATGCAAAAAAATCGATAGCTGCATTCGTCACAAGTGGGAAAAATTTAAATCTGCATGGCACTTTACTCCAGTTGGCTCATTCGCTTGCTTAAACTCAACGTTGATTATGATTCCGCAGAACTGGGTTGGGTGTGAAAAAGTATTTGTTGTTAACATTCTTTTGTGATTCGGTTTTTCCAGTTACGAGTCCTTTTTTAAAGCTGATCGTTTTGTGTTCATTTTGTTTATTTCTATTTTCGTAACAGATTTAATGTTTAGTATAGAGCTTAGAAAAAATTCGGAGTGTGAGATAGGCAAGAAGTAAGGCATGTAGCAACATCAGCACAGCAAAGGGCACTCCTTTAAAGGCAAGGAAGGGCAAAAAAAAGTCAAGTGATAGCTATTGCTGTATGAGTTGTACGATTTTTGAATCAAGCACGGGCAACGCCGGGCCATGCTGCTAGTATATATATATATATATATATATATATATATATATTGTATCATGCTTCCACGTGTGCAAATGAGACGAGGGTAACTCACAAATTTCTCTCCCTCTTTCACTCACTCTCACCCCTCTCTCACTCTCTCTCTCTCTCTCTCTCTCTCTCTCTCTATATATATATATATATATATATATATATATATATATTAAGATATTTTTTATTTTTTAACATTCTTTATAATATATATATATGTATAAAAATAAAATACATAAAAAATATGTTTATGCATATTTATGTATAAACATAAAAATGTCTTAAAATAATTGTCGGACTTTGTCCATTTCCTAATCCTCTGGTTTGGGGTGTGAATTTGTAAAAAAAAAACAGTGACTATCTATGCTAATACGGCACGACTCTTCGACAGAATTGAGTCACTCTCAGTCACTGTGTGTTTATCCGAATCTAAAATAAACACGCTAAAATTCACCGCCATCCCGCACCGCACGCTGATGGCTTAACGGGTAGAGATTCCGACTGACGAAAAATCAGTCGGGTTTCGATCGTAGCTGGAGGCAACCGGACGTCTAGCCACACTGATGAGCTGTGAAACAGCGAAACAGTCTGTCTGTGGATGACAAAATATATATATATATATATATATATATATATATATATATATATATATATATATATATATATATATATATATATATATATATATAAAAATATATATATATATAATAGAACTTAGAAGCAATTTATGTTTTTCATGTTAGTAGAACTTCTGGAAAAGGCGCTAAATAGACAATTGGAGTTATATTATTCAATAAATTAAGAAAAGTTCATTAATTATTAAGAAAATAACGGTGAACGAACCGGTATTTCAACATGATACAGTCGTAAACCTTTACGAATAAACAAGACAGCGCACATATACGAGAGGATGTTGAAAGAATTACAGCCCAACGAATCCGTTCGACTTAAAAAAAAAAAACCCAAGGCTACACAGTCAGTTGCTGAAATTTGTGAAATTGATTAGGACGAGAACTTTTCGACACACCCATCGTACGCACACACAGACATATACACACGCACATATATATATATATATATATATATATATACACATACATACATACACGCACACACACATATATAGTCGAACCTATATATATATATATATATATATATATATTTATTTGTCATCCACAGACAGACTGTTTCACAGCTCATCAGTGTGGCTAGATGTCCGGTTGCCTCTAGCTAGGATCGAAACCTGACTGAATTGGCGTCAGTCGGAACTTCTACCACTAAGCCGTCGCATGGATGAAGGTGAATTTTAGCACGTTTATTTTTAGATTTTAGATAAATACACAGTGACTGACAGTGACTCAATTCTGCCGAAGAGTCATGCAATATTAGCTTAAATAGTCACTGTTTATAAACTCACACCTCAAACCAAAGAATATATATATATATATATATATATATATATATATATATATATATATATATATATATATACTAATACCTCTCAATGACGCTTATCAAAATACGCAAAATTTACTAGAATTTAACGTATCTTAATGCTAACGGATGGGGTCCAGTTGTTACTATGTACATTAAACTAAAAAATAATTTTCTCCCGGGTAATTACTGATTTCACTGCTTATGTATCTAAATTAGCCATTTGCGTCATCCCGCCAAAGCCCCGTCATTGTATTACTGGTTTGCGCCTAAAGTCGAGAATTGAGTGCGAAGCTTGACCATTGAACAGAATATGTTGGCCTAACAGGAAAATAAAAGAAACAAGAAACTATCATCTATCGAGGTTATCGATGTAGATCCGGCTTGTCTTACCGTATCAATATTATTTGTCGTCGTTCTTTCCTCCTTATTTCTACAACCAATTGTGTCAACCGCAGGGACTATCGCGGTTTTTGGTGCAACTCATCTAACCGATTCGACCCAGACCTCTCCTCGTTCAGACTTGATCCTCAATTTCATTCTACTGTCATAGTGTTGATATTTACACCCTCTGGTATTACCGGTTTTACAAGTACATGATAGTATTAAAGACACTCAAAATACAATCACTGTCAATATTTATACTTTCTTTCCACTGATATGTCTCTTAATGACAGGGTTTCCCAACCTGGGCGATATCAGCCATCGGTGGCCGATTTCAACTGTTGGGCGGGCCATGTGCAACTGAACAGATAATGGTGGTCGATTGGAAATTTTGGTCGGTGATATAGGATTTTGAGTATTAAAAGATATTTCAATATATGCTATATTCAAAGTAGATATGCAAAGAATCTGTATAAAAAATTTAAAAGAACAAGAGACTAAATAGAAAAAAATTGGGACACATTCCCAGATAAGATATAAATATCCCCACAAACAAGGAATAGTTTGCTATTTTCTACAGTTTTGAGAAGGGTCATTAACACAGTAGTGTATATTCTTTTTAATCTTATAATTATAAACAAAAATTGTTCAATATGTTATCAACATTTGCAACTCTAACTCTAATCATAAATCTGACCTTGACCACAAAAATAAATCTTTATATTAATATAAAAGTCTGTGAACGTTTCTTGTTTGTTTGTTTGCCAGATGTCATATATAGAGAAAGTAAGATATGAATTTATTATCGTGTAGAAAGATGGGGGGGGGGAGAAGGAAATGGAGAAAAAAAACCGCTCTCTCATTCCACTCACCTCTCACTTTCTTTTTCCACCTTCCCATGATTGCGTGCGTGCTGCTTGTTTATATTTCAGCTTTCTTTAAACAAACAATATTTTAAATATTTTAATTTCAACTATTTCAAGCAACTTCAATGTTTTATAATCTGAACATTCAGTGGGTAATATGTATATGATTTCAAAATACGATTTGTTTATACAGTAAGTAGTTTTATTTCAACTTTCTTCAAACAGACAATTTTTTAATGTTGAAAGTAACTTCGATAACTGCAAATAAATGTATTTTTAAAATATCTCTACTTTTACAAACTCTTCATGAAACCAAATGTAAACACAACAAGGTTGAACCAACAGGTCACGGGTAGTCTAGTTATATATATATATATATATATATATATATATATATAGCTTTCAATGGTCAAATTTGCTTTCGTTTGTTCTTTAATACGATAGTAGCAGCAACAGTAATCGCTGCATGTCAGCGTTGTTTGCTACCTCCCTTTAGTATATTTTTACTAAATCATAAAGTCAGTTTACGAACCAGTAACAAACATTTACCAAACAATTTTAAGATGTTTTTGAATATTTCTTATACAGTTGGTCGGGAGAAAAATTTTCCGTGTGAAAGTGGACAAGGACGCAAAAAATGTTTGGCTATGCTTCCTTTAGGACGTCGGCGATCATGATTTTCTATTTTTTTTTTTTAATTATCTGTGAATTTCCATGCATTCCTAGGAAAGATAGTGGAGTACTTTGCGATTGCCTTCTTTATAGCTTAGAATTCAACGCTTCCTTTCTCTTAGACTGGTTCCCGTCCAGGAGTTCAGTCAACTCTGATATTTAAATCCTATATAGGTGGGGAAGAAACGAATTGATTCCTTTCGCAAAGAAGCAAATATATTTTTTTTTCTTTGCGCGAACGAGAACTCAACAGACTAGCCCGGAATTTGAACTTAGTCCGCCTCGTCCATTTTCTTCGTCAATACCCGTTATATTACACTTTGTAGTGTAATTATGTATAAATTCAAACTATTTTTATTAATAGTATTACAGATTTTCTGCTATTGTAAAACCTCTAAAAAGGAAAGAAAACTGACTTACCGTGGCCTCTTGTAGTGGTTAGAATTTCTATATTCATTTTTGAGATGTGGTGTTTTCATCGCACAAAGTTTTTTCACACTTGCATTCTCGTCTTGCTTGTTCTTATTACGTGTCTAGTAACGTTTCTTCGTTCCTTACACCGAGGTATTTGAAGTGTTTATTAATTACATATCCTGAATTTTTATGATAGTTGTCATCTCTGCTTTCATTCCAATTCATAGTTTTTTCTCTGTTGGAAAGGTTTATATTGAGTCTTATAGTTCGGAACACGTTATAAAGGACGTTCACGCTGTTCAAGAACCTTCTTATCCCAAATATGAGTCCGATATCATCTGCGGAGGTCAGCATCGTCATCAGTGTTCCATTAGGATAGGGGAGCATAACCATCTGAATTATAATAAATTGTACAATGTAGAGATAGCCATATATAAAGACTAATGATCTTAATTTTATTCACTTATAAGTGTTTATTGCATCTTACTATAGGTATCTATCCCAGCCTGTTCATTTTCGTTCTCTCTCATTATATCTCTTTCTGCACACATGCACACATACATGCACACATATATATATATATATATATATATATATATATATATATATATATATATATATATATATATATATTCTTCACCGATAGAACGACCCGGAGTTTCATGTACAACGCAATCTCCAGGAGCTGAACTCAATTTAGCATATGAAGATTACGTTTTGCATGAAAACTCCTAGTCGTGAAACCAGTGTGGAAAAGGGTGTAGGTTTATTAATATATACATTATAGCTCTGTTATATTGCATCGAGCACTCAATGTGCGATATTACACACACACACACACACACACACACACACACACACACACATATATATATATATATATATATATATATATATAGTCCGGCCCGAATTGCTACGGTTGCTAGAGGTTTTGCCCTGTTTCTCAAATTGTGTCATAGTTCTTGATATGTATGTTAGCTCTTGAAAAAACAAACAGTTCAGCAACCTTAGTGATCGAGGCTCCTGCCATGCGAGCTCCAACAATTTGCCCTTTTTCAAACTCGGAGAGCTCGCGCATTTAGCTTAAATTCTAAATAACCCCCCAAAAAAAGGCTAAAAATAATGGAAGCCTTATTAATAAAAACAAGAAAAAACCCAACACTTAATAGTATTAACTCTATACATGGACACAATATCTTGACCGTGTTTTGAAAAAATGAAAATATTTTATAAAATATACATACAACAAAGTATTTCTTATTTAACAGTTAAAATATTTAATCCTTGAAAATGGTAAATGTATAGCCGAAAGCGTTCGGATAAAAAGAATAACGGACAGTTTTTATATAATTTATCATCCGAAAAACACGTGCATATAAGACGCAGTGTGACGTCATGAGCTGCGGTGCGATTTTCGCTTCCATGCACGTGTTTATCGTTGCTTGGAAATCATCCATGTAAACAGAAACAGACTATCATCACTTTCTTGCTTATGTATTGCTTAATATATTGTATTCTAATTGTCATCTTTCATAATGGCTTATGCAAGCCGAAAGCTTAGATTGGATTAAAAAGTATGTATCAATATTGTAATTTTCTTTCTTCGTTTAATGATAATGTTATTAAGCTTATCAGATGATATGAAAAGAACTTACTTACATATTTACGTTTCCGTGTTTGCTTGACAACCTACCTGTCAGGGTTTCAATTCTCGGTAGTGGATGCTCACTGCTGATGAGTCCCAAATATAGGACGAAACAGCCGTCCAGTGGTTTCTGCATTCTGTTGAGGTTTCTTTCAGACTCAATGAATTACTTAATTATAATTATCAAATCCTGCTTACAATTTCTATCATATGTATATCATTGCTTGATCAGGCTTCTAATGCTTCAGTTTGAGCGGCTTGGTGATAGTAGTGTGGCTCCGGGGGGCACAGTCCTATGGTTACAGAGAACTTCAGTTGAGTTCCACCACGGAATATGTGATGGAGCGGCGCTATATTGAGTCTGATTTGCTATCTCTTCGTCACTGAGGCCCGTAGGAACAGTTGGTATGGTGTTTGCTTCACAACCTACCTGTCAGGGTTTCAATTCTCGGTAGTGGATGCACACTGCTGAAGAGTCCCAAATATAGGACGAAACGGCCCTCCAGTGCATTCTGTCGAGTGCATTAACGAATACCTTAATTATATATATGCACAGACAGTGTGTGTGTATTTGCGCTGCAATTTTTTATTTATTTATGTACGATTGATTAATAACCAAGAACAGTTCCATGTTGAATATTTTCTTATTCCCATTTTCAATATTTCTAATATTTTTCTGCTTTCCGGTTCGTATTTGCAAATCTATCTTCCCATTTCTTAGCCCTTTCAACAAACTCTATTCCTTTCCAAAGACATTTTCTTTTGTTATGCCGCAAGTTAAATTTTTCTTCTCCAATTATTGCATTTCGCCTGTTGGCTTTTAAAACAAACTCCCAAATGAATGCGAGATACGCGGTAAAAGTCAACACGAAAAACGCGATATTCAAATAATTAAATTCATGACATAAAAAACATCAAAAAATGTTTGAAAATGAAAAGTGAAAATGCTTAGACATGAGAAGAAATATTTATAAATATCAGGATGTGCGGGTGGCGTAATATATACACGCTCGGAATGAGAAATCGATTTACCGTCGAGTTCGTTAGATTCACCTGCGCAAATACCCTTGTGAGAGCTATGGGTTAAATAGTACGATTTGTATCTGGAAAAATTGTTATACTCGAAAAATTCTTAATGCAATAAACAGTCGACAAAGAAGTCTTACAATCCATGTTTCGGCTTTAAATAACCCAGAAAGAGATGATCAGTATTAAAAAAAGAAAAGAAAAAACGAAAATAATCGGAACAAGAAATTACAAAAAAAAGAAATATTGAAAAAGTAAATAGAAAAATAATAAACAAGGAATTTTCGTTGAATTTATCAAACATACATACATACACACACACATGCACGCATATATATATATATATATATATATATATATATATATATATATATATATATATATATATCATTTGTCCTTGCATTGAATAATGCTGCCATATATTGTTTGTCGCCCCCGCTGTTCATCTCGAGGTCCTTGACAAAATCCAGAGACGGATATGCAATGTGATAGATCCTGATCAGGAATCTCGTCTACAGCCACTTTCTCACAGACCTGATGTGGCTTCCCTCTGTCTTTTCTACAAATATTTTCATGGCAACTGTTCTGACGAGCTACTTTCATTGGCGCCTCATCTGCATGAATTTCAGCGTGCCACTAGGTTGGCATCTCGGTCCCACTCTTTCACTGCCGAAACAGTTAAATGTAACCGCCTCTTCTACTCCAACAGCTTCTACTCTCGCAATTCCCGCCAGTGGAACTCCCTTCCCCCTACTTGCTCCCCTGAAAGCTATAATCTTCAAATGTAATGTCAATCGACATCATCTGATTACTTGATCTTGATCCCCGTCCTTCTCTATATCCTTCCCTTAAACACCCCTCTTTACTCTTGATCTCTCTGTAACCTGTTGCGTGCTAGTGGCATTCCCGCCTTGCTTGGAGTGAAATGCTTAAAACGTTATATACATTGTAAATATAGTAAAATAAAAAGTTTTTCAAAAATTACACTGCTTATCAGGGTATATATGTAATTTTTATTTTAATTTATTTACCATTAATTAGGTACCCCCCAAAATGCATTTTATGTTTTAAATTAAATTTTAAAAATGAAAGCTCTTTCTTGAATCTTTTATTTTAGATTTAATTTCAAGCTAACAGATTAAATTTAATATTTCCAATCAGCAAAATACTTTGCTGTATTTCAAATCGAATTTAAATTGATTGGATTATTCTTGTTGAAATCGCTGAAAACGTCCATATTGATAAATCTCTCAACACAGCAAAATTTTCTTTATTAAAAAATCTTTCAAAAATATACTTTCTGAAACTTTATGTGTGGATGATTAACTGATTTAAAGTTTAATTAATCTGAATTAAAACAAATATTTTTTACTTTTAGTTTGAAATATCACAGAAAAACGTTTTTAACATTGACGGGGTGATGTTTGCGTGATTTTGCAGTAAAATTAGATAATATCTTTAACTACCCAATAACCTTAAAAATGATAAATAGTTTAAGCATTCTAATGTTTTATAGAATTGTAGGTAATTTGGATTTAAATCGAATAAAGTTATAAAAAAGGATACTTAAAATTGAAATAATTCTTTCTTTCTACGTGCCATGTCCTTTCAGGACGTAGGCGATCATGGCTCCCTACCTCTCTCTATCCCTTACAGTTCTCAGCAAGTTCCTTCTCACTGCTTCCTCCCCGAGACCACGTTCTGTCATCCACCTGCTCAAGCTTGCCAGGTATGTCACGTGCTGTTTTCCCTTGTCTCTGTTTCCCTCTATTCAACCCGTGAGTATCATATTCTCCAGGCCTTCCTTCCTCATTATGTGTCACCGAAACTTCAGCTGCCTCTTCCTGGTGTCACGTATAACCCTTCTCCTTGTTTGCATCCTCTCTAAGACCTCATCGTTGCTCACACGCTCGATCCATGATATCCTTAGCATCCTTCTGTATAACCACATCTCCGTCGCCTCGAGTCTCTTCTTCATCTTTGAGGAAATCGTCGAACATTCGCTGCCGTAAAGAAGGACAGATGTCACGTAACTGTTCAGTATTGTAGGATATAATCTTTCCTTGATATTGATCGACTAACTGCCACTAATTATTTCTAGAAGCAGGGGAGATTGTAGTGATCATTCCTTCTCTTCCCCTCCCTCCTATCGTCAAACAGGGACTGTGCCTGCTTATAAATAGTTTTGTTTATACTAACTGTTCTATTGTCCGTAATAAAACCTAATTTGGGTTACTCTGCTCTGTGTTTTTTTATTACAGTAAGCTCCTGATTTCTTCAGGTGATATACGTTGGAATTTCGAATCAAAACCTTTATTTAGTCCACGGGAGTATATTGTTCTAATTACACGTGCCATTCCCTTTTTTTATATTTCAGTTTCATTTAATTCCCTTCTGTAACGTATATAACCTGATGAAGGCCGGAGCATACAAAAGCTGAAACGTCGTGATTATGACAATAAAGATGAAGACAACAGTCCGAATGATGTAAATAGTGTAAGTAGTTGTAATGCCACATCTCAGAAATATATACAGAAGTCCTGATAATTTAATTAAAATACAGAAGTATCTGCCTTTTGCAAGAATTTCCAAATCAGTGTGTTTTTCAGCAGAAAAGGAGGTTCAAATTACCCACACTAATTTGTGGTCACCCGTTGACGCCAGATAAAGATTTTAAACCAAAATTTCGAAGTTTCTAAAAAGATTAAATAATAATTTTTTCATGAAATATACCTTGATATTGCCCCTTGATAATAATACACAGATTTTTGACGATAAAACTTTGTTTTTATTAGGTTTGGGGCATTTTTAATCATGTATATTCAATTTTTAACAAATCTTTAGAGATACTTGCTAATAATGCTCTATATAGAACAATTTATTTACAAAATATTTTTTCTCTTAATAACGTTAGGCGAAAACAATCAGAGCCATTATTACGATACACACACACACATACAGAGATACACACGCATATGTATATATATGTGTGTTTGTGAGTGTGTGCATGTGTGGGTGTGGGTGTGCGTGTGCGTGTGTGCGCGCACGCGCGTGTGTGATTAGGCCTGGTTCAGCCAGACTCAAAATAATTAATCTTACTTCGGTCCCACCATCCATTTCTCCAATAATGGTGGCCAATCTTGGCCTTAAATACGTGAAATTGAAGTATGAAAAGTTTTACCCAACCCTGACTCTTTGCAACCATTAGCCTCAAATAAGCGTAGGTCAAAACAATAAATAGAATGAGCAATATTTCAAATGTTTCAAATGCAGCCAAAGATTTTTTTTTTACCAAAGGTCAGATCAGGGCAGGCAAAAACCATTCGTTAAATGCTAGACTTGTTCTTTACATTTCAGCTGGATTGTGTAAAACAAGGTGCAAAAGAAAATGAATTTACATATGTCGGAATGCAGGGAAAAACACTTAATTTGACCAACACCCATATATTGCTTAAATTTGTTCAATACATATATATATATATATATATATATATATATATATATATATATATATATATATATATTTATATATATATATAGACACACGGATTAGCTGTGATACAGTGAAACAGTCTGCCTGTGTATGACTATATATATATATGTATATATATATATATATATATATATATATATATATATATATATATATATATATATATATATATACATTGTCCAATTCAAATATATATATATATATATATATATATATATATATATATATATATATATATATTTGAATATGTAGGTCTGATGAACTGGATCGTGATTATAATTCCAATGTAAAAAATTATAACCAGGGGATATTAGTGTTTCAGCCTTTTATATTATATTCTTACTCTGTGACCTGGACATTGAGTTCTATCTGGATTGTATCATCTTATTAATTTATATACATACATACATACATATATATATATATATATATATATATATATATATATATATAAGTGAACATAGAAGTCAACACTTAGAGGCGACAGTCTGTTTCATGCTAGATGCAATCGTCAGGCAACGAGTGCTGTTTTTTTCTCGGCTATTTATATATACGGATCAGTGGTGCATTGTGGGTCTATTTTGGCGGTTATTTTACCGGAAGTCGTTTATTTGTTTATTTATTTATTTGTGTCAAATTATTTTGCTTGTTTTTATTTGCTTTTATTTCTATTTTTTATATTCATATATATATTTATTTTTTTTTATTTTGATCGGTGTTTTTATTAACATAACAAAAATCTGTTTATATAGCTTATTTACTAGTTTTGTTTTTGTTTGGGAAGATAATTAAAGCTATTTGTTGAATTTGGGGGTTGATTGTTTTGGTTTGTTTATCAAAACGCACACCACACAAAAATATCTTGGAAAATAAGGAAAAAATCATCAGCCTACAACAACCTATCAAAAACTTGCAAACTTTGCTTGGAGGAAAAAATAGCTATCATTACCTTCCCAGACCAAAATAAATTATTAAATAAAAGATCCGAGCTAATCTCAAAATGCAGACATGAAATCAAATTTTTACTACGTAACTTAAAAATCGAAAACGGATAAAATAAATAAATACATAAACAAACAAAATGACAATTAAATAAGCAAAATAAATTTAATCCAAACAAATTACCAAATCACACCTGTTAGAATAGACGAAATAGAATAAAAAATAAAGAACAAAATCAATAAATAAAGTAAATAATAAACAAATTAGCAAACTATTATGACCAAAATATTAGACTATAAAAAATCAAAACAAAAAATCGGACGAAAAATAGCTATAACTGTTATATAACGATAAAAAAATGATTAAAAAATAATATACTGCGTTACTTAAAAATCGAAAACCAAAAAGAGAAAATATACAGTGTAACAAATAAATAACAAGTATAATAAATTGATCTAAATACATCCAAGTATATAAATAAACAACAGATAAAGATAAACTAGCCGTTTAGAAAAAAACACAAATAAAGATAATCAAACCATATTAAATAAATTAAAAACTGTTCCCGCCAATATAATAGTCAGCACAAACCACAACAATCAACCCCAAAATTCAACAAATAGCTTTAATTATCCTCCCAAACAAAAACAAAACTATTAAATAAGCTATATAAACAAATTTTTATTACGTTAATAAAAA
>OZ038480.1:35099365-35141865 GCA_964036315.1 Acanthosepion esculentum | reverse complement strand
AAAAAAAACGATACGAGTAAACAACTAAATAAAAAGTGCTCGATACAAACGAAGAGCAGACGTAGTCAAACCTAATGAGCCAGACAAACCTACCAAGGTTTCACTTAGGCAGATCGTCAGGGTCAGCGGGCTAAAGAGGAAAAAAAAAACGGCGTATTTATAGGCGACAAGCAAGACAACACCATGTGACCGAAGACAAAGAAAAAAGAAAAGAAAAGAGAAGAAAAGAAAAGAAAAGAACTAGAGGTCCTGTTTTGCAAATAAATAGAAGTTTTAAATTCTGGAAGGACTTCTGCTTATAACTAATATAAACATTATGTATTATAAAAATTAAGTTCCCGAAATTTAAAAAAAATTAAATAAGTGTCTGTGGGAGGGGGTTAACTGATGTAAAAAATATGTTATTCAATATTTTCTAAAATAGAAACTTTTCTAATAATTTCCTTCATTTGAAAATTTCATTAAAATCCGACAACTATTTGATTTTTTGCAGCAATTTCCGAATTAATGTGATCTGACCCTGACGATCTGCCTAAGTGAAACCTTGTCTGGCTCATTAGACTATATATATATATATATATATATATATATATATATATATATATATATATATATATATATATATATGAGGGTCATTCAATAAATAAGGTGAATGTTTCGGTATAAGGACTTCTAATAAAGATAGAAGCTTACTCTTTTTTTATTTTTTTTGTTTTACTTCTTTTTCACATAGATTTAATTTCTTTTACAGATTAAAAAAAAAACTTTGAGTTTTCGCGATTAACAAAGATGGCCGACCAAGAAGCATGCTCCAGGATTAAATGCGGTCAGTTATCAAGTTTTGGTTGCTGAAGGGTGCAAACCAGTTAAAATTCATAGGAGAATGTCAACTGTGTATGGTGCCACATGTTTCAGCCAAAACAATGTCTACAAGTGGGCTAAATTGTTTAAAGAAGGACGGAGCAGTGTTGAGGATGAAGACAGGCCTGGGAGGCCTACAGAAGTCAGGTCTCCTGAGGTGATCGAATCAGTCAATGACCTCATTCAGTCTGACAGAAGGGTGACAGTGGATGACATTGCAAGGACTTTGAAAGACATAAAGAACAAACGCAGGGGTCATCAGTCAGAAGGAGTCATCTTACATCATGACAATGCAAGGCCTCACACAGCAGCCCAAACGATGCAGACCATCAAGGAGCTGGGCTGGGAACTGCTCCCTCATCCCCCTTACAGCGCAGACCTTGCCCCTTCAGACTTTCACCTGTTTGGTCCCTTGAAAGCGTTCACGAGAGGCACGAAGTTTAAAAGTGATGATGAAGTAAGCGTGTTGTGAGCGACTGGCTGAGACATCAGTCCAAAGGTTTTTACGCTGAGGGAATACGGAAACTTGTGCACAGATGGCAAAAGTGTGTGAGTGCTGGGAGACTACGTTGAAAAAAAAGTAAATCAATGTGAAAAAGAAGTAAAACAACAAAAAAAGAGTAAGCTTCTATCTGTATTAAAAGTCCTTATACCGAAAAATTCACCTTATTTATTGAATAACCCTTGTACAAAGCCTACAGAAATAATTGAAAAAAAAAACTAAATGCATAAAACTGGCTATTACGCTCTGATGTTTCCGTCTTCATACTATTTAAAACTACCAAAACTCTACTGAACACTCTTCCTGAAGAAATATAACGAATTTCAAAAACATTTCTTTATTAAATCTTTTCGAATGCGAAAAACACTGAATATATATATATATATATATATATATATATATATATATATATATATATATATATATATATATATATATATATATATATATATATATAATTACTTCTAAACATTCGCTAAAAATAAGCATACATGATATAAAACAAAATGACACAAATTTAATAGTAACAAAGTTTAATTGTCAAAATTTTTATTTTTATTATTAAGAGGAAAGACCAAATGATATTTTGATTATTTTAATACGTCTTAAACCCTCGAAATTTCGTCTAATTTTTTTCTTTTTTTTTGCGTCAATGGGTGCCCATAAATTAGAATAGGGAATTTTAGCATCTTTTTGCGATGAAGATCACATTAATTCGGAAATTGCTGCAAAAAATCAAATAGTTGTCGGATTTTAATGAAAGTTTCAAATGAAGGAAATTATTAGAAAAGTTTCTTTTTTAGAAAATATTGATAAAATATTTATTACATCAGTTAACCCCCTCCCACAGACACTTATTTAATTTTTGAAAATTTCGTGAAGTTAATTTTTATAATACATAATGTTTATATTTGTTATAAGCAGAAGTCCTCCCAGAATTTAAATTTTCTATTTATTTGCAAAAAAGGCCCTCTAGTTACCGAAAATCTCCTCTGAATAGTAAAATAAAAATGTAACAAAACTAAAACATTATTTAATCAGAAAAGCTTTTAATTGTTTTTATGAATAAGATGTATTATTAATACTATTATTTTAAGAAAAAAATTTCCGATGATTAATGAATTTTTACAAGAATTGTTTTATATTTTTAAATTTAAATCATAAAAATTTATAGTTTTAAATCTTTTATGATTCTGTATTAATTTGAACCGGTCAGGTGTTATTGCTACGAACTAAAAGATATATTTACTAGTCATAAATGGAAGCTTACTACAATTCAGCGACCGCCAGTATTTTAAAAATAACTTTGATTTTGTGTACGTGCGTGCACGCGCCAGCGCGTGTGTGTTGTTTAAATGTACCGATTTTTGTAAATGCGTACAACCATACACGATATTATCAGAAAATAAGAGCGGTAACTTTAGTAAACTTAAAACGAAATAACCTAAAATTAGAAAAAAAATCCTGCATTCTTACGATTACTGGATACGTAAAACAATTATATAAAATAGAAGTTCATGTTATATTTGTTAAGTAATTTTCACAATTATATCTACCGTAGAAAAAATTTTCAATCATAAGTCTATTGCGATAATGTCAACCCCTCATTAAACACCTACCTGTGTATTAAAACAAGTTTTTCTGCAATAAATTAAATAAAAGTAAGTAATATTTGTTTCAGATCAAATTAACTAAACTTCAAATCAGCTAATCATGGTCAAATAAAGTTTCAGAAAGTATATTTTATTTTTGAAAGATTTTTATACTAAAGGGAATTGTAAATATGGCTAAAATCAGACTTATTTTTTAGCGATTTCAAAAAACAAATTCATTTAAATCAATTTAAATTCGTTTTGAAATACAGCAATTTTGCTTGTTTTATATATTAAATTTAATCTATTTGCTTGAAAGAAAACTAAAATAAAAGCTTCAAAAGAGATTTGTTTTTTAAAATTCATTCTAAACCTTAGGATGTAGTGCTTTTTTTCCGAATATATATATATAAAAAATATCTTAACGACATTTATGATATGTTTAACGTTCTTTTTTTTTATAGATACAAGTATTTAAGCAAATGCTCTGTTTATAATAAACAGTATTAAATAACATTTACCGGCCTGAATGTCCGAGAAATTTTCATAGAAAATTTTCGTTTTCCGACAGGAATCGAACCTGTATCCTATACAGAACCGTCATTTCGCGTGACGTGCCTTAACCGTTCGGCCACAGAGAAGCGTCTGGTTAGCAAGGTCGATTTTACTATCTTTAAACTTAAATCTTCCATGAATCTCTTCTATTCATATCTGCTCTAGCGTATTGTTGAAACTTGACTAATGCAGGGAATAATAATGCAAACACAAAATGTAGTTAGAATAAAATGTATTGAAACAAGGAAGTGTACACAATATTTACATATAGTCTTTGGTATATTTCTGGGAAGACCGTTCCTGGAGAATGTGTTGACTAAGTCGCAGTCGGGCAGAGTCTCTAGTTGGATCTCTGTATTCCCTCCCTGTCTTCCGGTACCAACCATATTTATATCGTCGGTACTCACCTATGCAAAGTAGGTGGATCCTACCACAACACGTATCAAATGTAAACAAATGACGTCATATATTTTTGAATTGGACAAAGTCCGACAATTTATTTTAAAGACATTTATGATATGTTTAACGTTCTTTTTTTTATTTCTCGGACATTCATGCCGGTAAATGTTATTTAATACTGTTTATTATAAACAGAGCATTTGCTTAAATATTTGTATCTATAAAAAAAGAAAGAAAAAAAGAACGTTAAACATATCATAAATGTCTTTAAAATAAATTGTCGGACTTTGTCCAATTCAAATATATATATATATATATATATATATATATATATATATATATATATATATATATATATATATATATATATATATATATATATAATACCAATTTGTAATTGTTAGGGATAATTCCAAGGAGGGCATTAATCCAAAGAGAGCTTGTTCTTTATATTTTGTAAATTTTTTTATTTTCTTTCTTTTTTATTGTTAATAAATGTTTTCCTTTTATACCTTTTCCTCCCCCACTTCCTTTTTTCTCTCCCTTTTTCCCCTTTCTGCTTAGGCATGGTGGAGTAATGGATAGCGGCTCGGATTGAGGAATCGAAGAAAAGAGTTCGAATTCCAGTCGAATCCATTACATTCACTTACGTGCTAATACCCCAGGGAAAGGTATGAATCCTCTTCTCCCCATAACTATGGATAAATAGCAGGACAGACCGGGTTCTATAGCCTTGGATAGCAACTGGTCTACCGCAGAAAGAAATGGCAACCTACTGCTGGAAAAATCTGCCTCGTCAGTCATGTATCGAAAGATACATGATCACCTAAGCGTGTATTATGCATAGCACATAACTGACTGATTTGTCTGGACTGATTTATTACATTCTAAGAAGTTTTCAGTCTGAATGTAAAAATATTCATAAAATAAATTATAATCAAGATGAAATTTTAAGGTTTTTTCTTGATATATATATATATATATATATATATATATATATATATATATATATATATATGTGTGTGTGTGTGTGTGTGTGTAGGGGTTGAACAAAATAACTGGAACAGGCCCAAATTCCACTCCTATATTTCCAAGACCTATTATATTAAGAACTTTAACTAAAACTTCGTAATTTCAGGTTATATCTATTGTAAATACGTTTATTTATCTAATTTACTGTATTTGTCGTATTTATTTTTAGAATTTAGTAAAATTTAAGCTAAATGCGCGACCTCTTCGAGTTTTAAAAAGGGCAAATTGTTGGCAGGAGCCTCGATCACTAAGGTTGCTGAACTGTTTGGTTTTTCAAGAGCTACCATACATATCAAGAACTATGACACAATTCGAGAAACAGGGCAAAACCTCGAGTAACCGTAGCAATTCGGGCCGGACTTGCAAACTTACTGACAGGTACCGACGTGCATTAAAACGCACTCTGGCAAAAGAATCGTCGGACTACTGCGGCCATAGTGACTGCTGAGTTGAATAATCATCTGAATAGTCCAGTTTCTACTAAAATTGTTCGTATTGAGCTCCATAAGTCTGCATATCATGGAATAGCCGCCGTAAGGAAACCTCTTCTCTCCACTCGCAACACTCAGAAGAGGTTGAAGTCGTGCAGAAATCACAATTCCTGATCTGCAGACCAATGGAAGCAAATCATATTCTCAGACGAGTCCATTTTTTCTCTTTTTCCAACTTCAGGGCAAGTTTATGCGTTGAGGCAGCCCAAAGAAGTTAACAACCCTGACTGCCTTCTTCCAACAGTAAAGCATGGAGGTGGATCAGTGATAGTTTGGGCCGCCATATCATGGAAATGTCTCGGTCCAATAGTTGCTCTGCATGGTAGAATCAACTGCAAAGATTACCTGAACATTTTGGGAGATCATGTTCATCCAATGGCTCAGACTTTATCCTCTGATGGTGACTGCATCTTCCAAGATGATAATGCTCCAATACATACCGCTCGAGGGGTTAAGAATTAGTATGAAAAGCATGAAAATGAGCTAGAACACATGGAGTGGCCTCTACAATCTACAGATATCAATATTATTGAACATTTGTGGTGAATTTTGGAGCGACAAGTTAAGGGCTGCTATCCTCTAACGTCGTATCTTAAAGAGTTGGAGTAGGTGTTATGGAAGGTTGCCTGAAAATTCCTTTGGATGAAGTCAGGAAGCTGTATAATTTCATTACAAGACGCATTAAAGCTGTATGTGAGGCTAAAGGAGGACCAATTTTATATTAAATATATTTTCTTTAAATTTAACAAGTGTTTCAATTATTTTGTCCAACCCCTGTATATATATATATATATATATATATATATATATATATATATATATATATATATATATATATATGTATGGATGTTTTTTATTAGACGTTATTTCTTATTATTATTTAGAAAATGAAGATAACTAGAAGATATAAATTCATAGAAGTCCCAACGATAAATATCAAACTTTACTCTAGCAAGGCGGCCTCCGTGGTCAAATTTGTAAAGGTGTGTTTCGTCTATAAAAGCAGCTTCCCTGGGAAGTCGGAGACTCAATCTGTCTTTATTATGACTTCTCATTCTAGGCCTATTGCTATTAATTTATAGTGATAGCAACTCGTATACGTGTACACACTATAAATGGCATCTATAGTAATATATATATATATATATATATATATATATATATATATATATATATATAGCATAATGAGAAGCCACGTATACTTTATAGAAAAAACAACTAAAAAAATATAAATAAATAGTTTCACAAAAAACATTCATTTTTTTTAATTTGCAACTTTTTAGTTGTTTTATATATATATATATATATATATATATATATATATATATATATATATATATATATATAGCTGGATACTCGCATTCGATGATGCCCGGCTACTAGGGCGGCTAGTCAATCCCTATTGGAGACGCTTGCCAAAGCGCATCTGTTTATTCGACACCAACAAAGTTCACCTCTGCTTAATACTGCAACTATGCTGAGAAGATCTTAGTTACAGTTTCTGGGAAAGAGCATGTTATTTAGCGTGATCAACAATTTGAACAAGTCTAGAACGCTCAAGCCCTCCACCACGATGACTTGTGATTTCGTGCTAGCACAGCTATTGACGTCCCCAAGAGTTCCGTCTACCCAATTTCACTCACAAGGCTTGGGTCAACCCGTGGTATGGTTTCAGGCACTTTCCAAAAGTGCCGCGCGCTTGGATCGACCCATCCAGTCCGATAACACCAGGAATTCTCCTTCCTGACAAATCGAAGTATATATATATATATATATATATATATATATATATATATATATATATATATATATCAGCTCATCAGTGTGACTAGACTCTGCTTGCCTCTAGCTAGGATCGAAACAATATCCCGACTGAATTGGCGTCAGTCGGGGATTCTACCACTAAGCCGTTGGCGCACGATAGGGATGAAGATGAATTTTAGCGTGTTTATTTTTAGATAAATACACAGTGACTGAGAGAACTCGATTCGATTTACAGAAGAGTCATGCATTATTAGCCGTAATAGTCACTGTTTACAAACCCACACTTCCTCCCCAGAGAGCCCAACCAAAATAAATTTTTCAGGAGCATATCACCATGTTTTAGGTGTAGGTAAGTCTTCTTGGTCGGATGCAGAATTTTCCCGCATCCGTCCTTATATAAAAGTAACGTTTCATTATATTATTCGGTACAATTATCGTATATACGTAACTGGGACGAAGTATTTCATGTTTAGAATAATAGTCTACCAAGAGAAATTGAAGTAAAATAAAAATACTTCTGTAATAGTAAAACCGACTTGCTTACTTATTTTATCGGTTCTTTTGCACTTTATACATGAATACGAAAATATATAATGGGATATAACACAATATCAATACCTAACATTGACATTTTATATTGAATTCAAATGTGCAAGGATCCCCAGGCAATAAGCCAGAATTAAAGAAGCTGATTTTCAAGTCAGGCACACAACCTTTACAGATAAAAATTTGGTGTAACACAGTGTTCCTCTTTATTAAACGGCCACTATATTCAAGCACGTTGAAATTCTGTAATAATTAAATAGTGTAGGTATTTCCTGATCCCTTCTAACTCGCCAAAATTCTTTCCCGCGCTTTTACGCCTTTTCTCTTCACCTCTTAGCATCACTTCCTGTAACCTTTCATTCTACCCACCACCTTCCATTTGCTGAAACACTTCAAACGAAAGGCATTTCCTGGAATTCTTTTACAATGTTGTCACCTAACTCATCCCCTTCGCTGGGTTCAACAAAATCGTCAGCCGTGGTAAATTCCCCCACATCCCCGAATTTTTTGGTTTTTCAGCCAAAGAGAACGGCCTCAAGTGCTCGGCTTGTTCAACTAGCCGCGAAGTTAACACCGTTTATTCATCATTTAATGAAGCGAAATGCAAAGCCAGTGGCCCATTTGTCTGATTTTCCTACTGGTCATTCAAGTAGACCAAATGCGGCCACTACGTTTATATGTCCACTCACGACTCTCAGGAGACGCTATTCAGCGCCCAAGAGCAATTGTTTCATTGGTTTTTCATTAAATTTCATTCATTCAAAATAAACCTTTCGTCATTCTTTTTTTTTTTTTTAAAGTTTATCAGTTTATTGTTGTTGTTTTTTTCTTTACATTTTCTTTTGGTTTTCATTTTTTTTTCGTTTGTTTCTTTATCATTCTTTTTATATTTTCCTTCATTAAAGGAGTTTCCTTCATTTTCTTTCCTTACTTCATTCTTCTCCCGTTTAGAATTCTTCTTCGTTTGTCCCTAATGCTTCATATTTCTTTCTTTAACTTGTCTCTTAATCCTCACATACACTGCAGTTCAAAAGTTTAAAGTCACCACTGGTAATTTTTTTTATAAGTTGGCTCCAAATGTAGTTGTTTGTACTTGTAAGAGAAAATTACTATACATGGTTAAAAAAAAAAAAGTGACATGATTTTTATTAGAAATTTTATTATGACAAAAAGAAAAAAAAATATAATTTAATTTTGCTCTCGTCAAAATATCCTCCTTTAGGCTTGATTACTGCAGCACAAGTTTTTGGCATTCCTTACAAAAGTTTCTCAAAGTGTAATTTTGATAATTGATTCCATCCTTTTTATCATCAGACAAAAATGAAGTGTCAGGTGCAATCGAATCAACAGCAGCGTGCAGGAGTTATCCTGGTGAGAAGTAGGAGGTGCAGGGCCGGGAAGCTCACCGGGAAGTGCCTAGTCCCTCCAAGCAGAGGTTCAAGTGGAGCCTGATACTCCATTTCGAAGAAAGATTAAACGGCCCCCAGCCAGTGACAAACACGCCTGGCATGAATTCGACGTTGACATCGGTGAGATCCTTGAAGCAACATCGAGAGGTTCGGTAGATAAACGATTAAGAGGAACTATAGATTAACTCCTCGGTTATCCATTGAAACTGCTATCAACCGAAAAAGAAAGAAAAGAAGCCATTCCCCACCGTGGACCATTTAAAAGATAGTCTGCGCAGCGGATTGGTTGTTACAAACATCCAATCGGGTGTGCGGAAAACGTAGTCTTTCTTCGTCTGATTCATTAAAAGGCCAGAGTAGCTGTTAGCGTTTGATTGAGAGGGGGAATGAGGGATTGATCTCCCCTTATTGGGTCGACTTGGTGATGGGGTGTATGATGTTGAAAGACCCGAAACTCCCTGATGAACCAAGTCAAATTACATCACTGACGACCCCCTCCGACGCCTACTTAAGAGCGTATTTATGAACTAATGATTCTAAGAACTTTTTTATTTATTTTTTTACTCTTCTGTAAAGTTAATTCTATGCTAATTCTGAGGATTGCTTCAAAGTTTTGAACTGTCTTGTATGTTCTTCAAAAACATTATCACGCAAAGATTTTACCATAAAAAGATCGAACTTAAAATCGAGTCGATAGAGAATTTGTTCATATTTAGTTGTTTATTCACATCATCCTCAGAACAGTATACCATAATTGACGGCTATACAATATTTGTTTTAGAAGAGTCGGTACTAAGTTTAGTTTATATTTCGATGCTTAATCATAAATTCTCTTCAGAACATGATATCATGTTTGTAGGTGATACAATATTTGCTTCATAAGAATCGGTACAGATTTTTTATATTTCGATGTCTATTCCCATCATCCTTATGACAGTATTTTCTTGTTATCATACCTACACCTCTTGCTGATGTAACTTTCGTAACCAGGAGGATGATATATGCATAACGGCGTCAATTTTGTGTACCGACACACAGCGCAGAGACATACCCACAAAATTATTTTTAATGATTTCACTACAAGCAAGGCGATAAAGCTACTCAGATGCAAAGGCTTAGAGTGATAGCTTGGTTTGGTTTGTTTTACGGCATGCCAACTTCAATGGGTTATTTAAAGCCGACAATTTTTATTGCTGGTAATATTTTTTCCCAAAAGTATTGCTGGTAATATTTTTTCCTTCAAAAATCTATTTCTGGTAATATTTATTTTCAAAATATTTATAAAAGTTACTTATATTTATTTCAATTCAAGATATATACAGATCGCCATCTTTTATGTTCCGTGTCCCTTCAGATCAGTCTAAGAATGGAGTATTGCTGCCATATCTTGGCTGGTGCGACTTTATCCCCACTTTCCAGATTTGAGTTCAAAAACGATTACGTGGTCTTGTGGGTAATGATATATTTTCCGCCCTGCAACCCTTTTTCACGCAGACGAATCGTTGGTAGCTTCTCCTTATTTATTTATTCTCGTTGATATCGTTCCCTTGTTCCACTAGTACATACCATCAGAGCTAGGAAACACCAGGCCACGTACACAGTGTAAAACCGTATTCCATTGATAAGGAGGAAGTTTCCCTCTGACAGTTTCTTTCCCATTACTTTCACTTTGTAGAACAAACTATCGATTTTCCCGACCACTACAATATATCTATTCTACATATCCACAGAATGCGAAACTTTTCCTCTTCCTACTTTACGACCTTAGAAAAATCTTGTTCTACCTTGATTACTGAATGTAAAAGAATATAAGAAAAAGAAAGAAATCGTTATTAAGGAGCGAGAAAAATAAAAGAACAGGAACTAAGAAGACAAAATATAACGACTGACATTGCATTTGCATTTTGAAGATCAAACTTGAATGGAAAGCAGGAAGTTGGAAGAGAGTTCCACAAGCGAGAAAAGAAACTGTTAGCATACAATTTGTGGTTACTTTAGACATTTCAACTGTAAAATGATGAGACCTTGCTACCAATCCAGGACTGCTCCTAAATTCATAAAGTCTAGCTACCATAAAGGAAAGTCCACTAGAAAAATTACCAAGAAAGTATTGATATAAAACGTACAGGGAAGTTAGATTACGGCGGTGGGAAAGTGACTGAAGCCGAAATGCCAGGTTAGGACCAATGACATTACATATTCTACTTTGTATTTTATAAAGAATCTCTAAATATATAGCAAGAGCACCAAATCATTTGTGGCAGCAATATTTAAAGCATGGGTGAATGGTAATTTATAAACATGTAAGAGATTCAGGCGAAAAAAAATTGTCTATAACGGCACAGTGAACCGACTTTCTTAGCTGGACACCTAGCTATTGATTCAATATAATCTTTACACTTTGTGTCAGCGGAAAATGTTAGCCCGAGAAGGCGCAACCAGTCTCTTTCCTAGAGGTGAGCATCAGCCATGCTGACGAAAGGCAGAAAGGAGTTATCTCAGACGATTAATTGAGAGCAGTTCAGTTTTCAAGGCTTTAAAACTAACAAGCCATTCCTTACCCCAGTTAACAACAGAATATAGGTCATTTTTATTTCAGCTGCCAATATGAACTTATCGAAACGATCAGACTTACACTGGGAAAAATAGTTGTATCATCAACATAGAAACCGATTTGGAAACTTCTGCAATCAGGAAGGTCGATGATAAAAATTAGGAACAACGTCGATCCAAGGATATAGCCCTGGAGTATGCTTGTATTAATACGAAGAGATCTAGAAGAGTGGCCGTTCAAAACCACTTTTATTTCACGATGGGATAAGAAAGACTGAACCAGTCCAGAAATACCATAACCAGTATGCCAAACCCTGTCAAATGCCTTCGAGATATTCAAAGCAACAGCCCGGGCTTCACCATTCTTATCTAAAGCTTGATGTAATCTTTCAATAATAATCGCTAATATATCAGCAGTTGACCTAGAGAAGCGGAAACCCTATTAAGAAGACCCTGCAATGTGAGATGCTTAACCAATTCAGAGTTGATTAGGGCCTCTAGTAATTTGACATAAAGAGATGGAAAGCTGATAAGCCGATAGTTAGAAGGATCAGACGGTTTGTCTGAATTCTTAAAGACTGGATCAGCAGAAGAGGATTTCCAACAAGCAGGAAAGCAAGAAGCAGCTAAGCATTTATTGTGGAGTATAGAGAGAACAAGAGCTAATTCAGAAGTACGTATCTTGGTTTGCGGGGATCAAGTTTAGAGATGATAACAGAAACCATGAAGGGGGGTATATGCATATCACTCAATAGAGACTCAGTTCTAATTTGAAAGTCCGGCAAACATACTACAGACGAGTCAAGAGTAGAATTTGAAGAGGATATATAAGGCAAATACTTAGTGGAATCTAAAGGTTTATTTGCTGAATTATGGCAACATCTACATGCGCAGTAATGAAAACCTGTTTCTTCCTGCGCAGATATAAATAAATAGATCTTAATTATTAATTGTACTAAATATTCTGAACTTTGATGTGTCAAATTAATATCTTCGCTGCAAGCTTGAAGCTTTAAAATGAATCGTAGCGGTTATTTTTACGGATAATGAGCAACTTTTAATAACTTCAGTTTGCAAAATGTAAAACAACGCTGAAACTTGCAGAAATAATGATTCATCCATCTGTCTAGCTATGAAATTTGTAGGCGTTGCGGCATCGAGAAAGCGTTGAAGAGCGCAAGATATCGATATTCTAAACAACCTGGCAACGCAAGTGAGATCGATCACAATCATTCTGATGAGAAACGGAATGAAAACAACAGAATACATGAAGACTGATTTTACAACCGTTCTTTTTTACTAACGAAAGCCATGATCCAGCTTGACATTGCAATGGCTGAATTGCAATTAACTGAAACCACCGTCATATGTTGAGACGTCAACAAGATGGTTTGGTTTGGTTTATTTTGTTTTATGGCATATCAACCTCAATAGGTTATTTAATACTAACAAAATTTTCATTGTTGGTAATATTTTTTTCCAAACATCTATTTCTGGTTGGTTGGTTGTTTTGTTTTATGGCATATCAACCTCAGTGGGTCATTTAATGCCAACAAAATTTTGAAATAGATTCATAGCGATAGTTTAGTTTGGTTTGGTTTGTTTTGTTTTATGGAATCTCAGCCTCACTGGGTTATTTAATGCCAACAAAATATTTTTTTCCTTCGTAAATCTATTTTTGGTAATATTTTTTTCTTCAAAAACGTATTGCTGGCAATAATTTAAAAATAAAAGTATTTCTGGTATTAAAATCTATTTTTACACTTTCATAGTGTTTTGACCCCAGTTTGGGGGTTAACTAAATGCCCATAGCTGGGACCCTAACAGGTACTACCACCCCGGGTTAGGGTGGACCTGGGAACACCAGTAATTAAGAGGTGGTTCCACGCTCCTCAAAACCTCCTGATCAGAGGCTTTGCTGTTGGACATAGTTTATCGTCTTACCCAGGACGTGGCTGTAGTTTATCTTTATACACAGGACGGGTCAACAAGATGGAGTTTGTCTGATTTTTGTTTTGTTTTGTTTTTGTAAAGTGGTGAGCCAAGTTTTAGATAGTGTTGACCATATATTAATTTTTGAAGACACACGTGAAGATAAAGTTCTACAGAAATCAGTTGTTTTATAACGATGATGTCTATACACGGGAATGTACTCGGCGAAGTATATTAGTGAATATCAGAATAAAAGGAGAGTCGTTTGACGAAAGTGTCCATCTTCTTCGCCTGATATTAATCCACTTGAAAATTGTGAGACATTCTTAAAAGGTTGATTTATATTGGCGGATTTATCATTTATCGTCAAAATTAACTATGGAATACTGTTCTAGATTCTGTGCAGTTTGTTTCAGATGAAATACAACAGCTCTCCAAATCATGAAATATACATTTCACATTAATGACGTTTTAATAACATTATCGTCATTACGGTGACGCTGCTTACAATTTGTGTTTGCTTTAAACGATTTTCTTTGCAGCTTTTACATATTTTCTGTAATTATATTATTTAATTACGACAGTATATATATCGGTATTTCTGTAACCTGGTTAATTTGGGAAACATTTTAAATTTTTACGATTGATAAAACCAACAGAAAGAGTCACGTAGTCTATAATTTATACATTTTGCGTGAAATATCCTACACATTATTAACAGGGAAAATTGAATTACGACTGAGTAGAGAGCTTGATCCTAACTGAGTGCTCCATACTTTCGACCTAAGCAACGCCCAGTAAATCGCTACCAATAGGGCAAATATATTTGTGAATTTCTTTGTTAGTTTTATAAAATATTATGGGAATTAGAAGTTGCAAATAATCTCGTGGATTAGATAGGTTAGCCTATCGTCCGGTTCTCACTCTTCCTCCTCGGTCTACTGAACTTGACATTATCGCCTTGGTTGTGGTGAATTGATATATATATATAAACGTGAATTTTGAAGTTAATACTCAGAGGCGACAGGCGGTTTCATGCTGTACGCAATCGTCGGGCCACTGAGTGTGGACTTCAATGTTCACTTTTATATTTATATTTACATACGCTCTATCTCTGATATTGAGCACTTTATCCCATAAATATAGCACACCTTAAAACTATATTTGTTCAGATATATATATATATATATATATATATATATATATATTGTCATCCAGAGACAGACTGTTTCGCAGCTCATCAGTGTGGCTAGACGTCCGGTTGCCTCTAGCTAGGATCGAAACCCGACTGAATTTGCGTCAGTCGGAACTTCTCCCTCTAAGCTGTCAGCGCACGGTCAGGGATGAAGGTGAATTTTAGCGTGTTTATTTTTAGATTTAGATAAACACATAGTGACTGACAGTGACTCAATTCTGCCGAAGAGTCGTGCAATATAACAGTGCTCGATGTAAAATATAAAAAAATATATAAACAGAGCCAAAATATAAAAGACGATACTCAAATATAGCTGTTTAAATATAGAATTGAATGTCTTGACCTTTGGACCGGCTAAACTTTGTTAAACAACCGCAAGACAAACATGAAACTTTAAGTTGCGGAAAGGCAACAATAACTGTATGTTTTCTTTTTTATATTTCTTATGCATAATATCATCCACAGCTGTATCACAGCTCATCAGTGTGGTTAGACATCCGATTGCTTCAAGCAGGAATAGAAGCCAGAGTGTGAAAGGGAAACTCTAGCGTATTATTTTTACGAATTTAAACAAACGACGGTGCTCGATTCATTTTAAGCGGAGACGGCAAATGTTTAGAATTACTCTCTCTCTCTCTCTCTCACACTCACTCTCTCTCAACAGTCATCCACATACAGGCCTGTTTCGCTGTATTACAGCTAGATATCCGATTGCTTCAAGCCGGGATCGAAACCCGACCAATTTGGCATCAGTCGGAGTTTCTGCTATCAGCGCACGGCAAAGGGAATGGGAAATTCTGGCGTATTATTTTTTACGAATGTAAACAAAATTCAGACAGCCATAGTTATCGATTAATTTTAATGAAGAGATGTACTTTTAAAGAAAAGCGATTCCTGAGTTTTAAAACGAATTTTTAAATACGAAAAATATTTATTGAAGCTTTTATTTTAGTTTTAATTTCAACCTAATAGAATAAATTTTAATATTTCAAATAAGAAAATACTTAGCTGTATTTCAAAACGAATTTACATTGACTGGATTGCCTTTATTTAACTGATCAAAATTGCTGATTTTCTTTATATTTACAATTCTCCCAGCCCAACGTAAATCTCTTTATTAAAAAAAAAATCTTTAAAAATTATATATCCTTTTCTGAAACTTTATTTGAGCAAGATTAGCTGACTTGAAGTTTAATTAATCTGATTGGAAACAAATATTACTTACTTTTATTTTAAAATATCACAAAAAAAACATTTTTCACACCACGGCATGTATGCTTATGACGTGTTGAAACCTCTATTGACAACCTGAAGTTTGAGATATTTGGATAAATTTTTCTACGCGGGACATATCCGTAAAAATTACTTGGAGTAAATGAAACGCCTTTTTTTATATAATATATTAACTATCCAGTAATGTAATGTATTGAATTTTAACTATTTGGCTTTAAATTCCTATAGTTACCGCTTTTATTTGTTGAGGATGTCGTGCATGGACGTCCGTATTTACATCGGCAGGTTTCTACACACATATACACAAAAATTCAAAATTATTTTTAAAATATTGGGGGTCAATAAATTACAGCAAGCTTTTCTATTTATGACTATTAAATATAGTTTTTACTTAATAACAATATAATAATATTATCTAAACCCTACAAATTATAACAGAATTTTAAAAGATTTAAAACTTTATAAATTATTCTAATAATTTTTTTTTAAAGAATGAAAACCGTTCTTGTGAAAATCACTATTCATCTATTTCTTTTCTTAAGATTAGTGCCCATAATACATCTTATTAATAAAAGCAATTAAAAGCTTTTTTAATTAAATAATGTCTTAGTTTTATTGCCTTTTTATATATTACGATTCAGAGCATATATTCGGTAACTGGAGGTCCTGTTTTACATAAACATTGATGATTTAAGTTCTCCAGTGAAATTTGGTTATAACTAATCGAAATATTAAACCCTATAAAAATCAATTTCTTGAAATTTCATAAAATTAAATAAATGGGGGTAAACAAATGTAAAAAAATATTTTACCAAGATTCTAATAAAGAAGCATTTCTCAAATAATTTCCTTCATTTGTGAATAATTCCTGAAAGGTTCATTAAAATCCAACAATTTTCAGATTTTTGCAAATCAATCTGTTTTTCACCACAAAAACACGCTAAAATTTCCTATACCAATTAACGTGCACCCGCTGACACAAGAAGAAAAATTAACCACCGTTTGGTAGTTTCTAAAAAGTATTAAACATATAATTTAATAATCAAAAATCCTTTGTTCTTTCCTCTTAATAATGCCAAAGAGTTTAACGATAAAACTGTTTTTATAAAGTTTTAGGCATTTATTTTCATCGTGTATGTTCATTTTCAACAAATCTTTGGAGGTACCTACATATATATGTATATACATATTAAGATGTTTAGACAAAGTCGTAAAGTTGTAAACAGTTTGGTGAGACAGTTTTGTCTTTCGTTCTGACCTGAATAAGCCGAAACCAACAGTCGTTAGCGTAAGCCGTCATTTATAGATTTTCCACTTGTCTTATCGGCATCAATTTTGTTTCCGATATTATTATATATCCACACACACTAATATATATATATATACATATATATATATATATATATATATATATATATATATATATATATATATATATATATATATATATATCGAAACATCGAAACATGGAAGCATTGATGTAGCGGGTACATATGTTCGATTGTAATATCTTATAATAAAATTATATATATATATATATATATATATATATATTCGGGTCGATTACCTTAACTATATATATATATATATATATATATATATATATATATATATATATATATATATATATATATATATATATATATATATATAGTTTAGGTAATCGATCTGTTGTTATATAATCCGGGTGGATTCTAGTAATATTAATTATTAAAATTTATCCGCAGACAGCTCGATCTATTTATTATAACAGAGCATATATATTTTTTATAGCAAAAAGCCAAAAATACCTCAACGTAGGTTGAGGTAATTTTGGGCATTTTGCTATATATATATATATATATATATATATATATATATATATATATATATATATATATATATATATAATTTTATTATAAGATATTACAATCGAACATATGTAACCGCTACATCAATGCATCCATGTTTCGATGCCCATCAAAACATCGCAACAGGTGGTTGTGAGTGACAACCGCCTGATAAGATGCTTTGATAGGCATCGAAACATGGATGCATTGATGTAGCGGGTACATATGTTCGATTGTAATATCTTATAATAAAATTATATATATATATATATATATATATATATATATCAAAATGCCCAAAATTACCTCAACCTACGTTGAGGTATTTTTTGCTTTTTGCTATAAAAAATATATATGCTCTGTTATAATAAATACATCGAGCTCTCTGCGGATAAATTTTAATAATTAATATTACTAGAATCCACCCGGATTATATAACAAGAGATCGATTACCTAAACTATATATATATATATATATATATATATATATATATATACATATATATATATATATGTATATATATATATATATGTGTGTGTGTGTGTGTGTGTGCGTGTGTGTGTGTGTGTGTGTGCGTGTGTGTGTGTGTAGGAAAGAGAGAGAGGGGGAGAGAGAGTGTGTGCTTGTGTATTTATGTATATGTGAATGAAGAGAAAAGGAAAGCTTTCTTTACCAACGTATTTCGTTCTCTGATGGACTTTACCAAGGTAAAAATTATAGGATTTTTTTTTTGCAAGATGTATTTTTAAAAAGAAGTAGAATATCGTTAAGTTTTCAAAATGTTTAAATTTCAGATCGTTCAAAAATATTCTTAAGGCTAACTGTGTAAATCAAGGTAAACTATGGACGATGCTAAGTGATTTGATTTAATGCTTAATAAACGAAAAGTGAATAAATGTTATTGTTGTTGTTAAATATTTTCTTTTCTTATTTGTTTATATACTTTTATTTATTCATTTACTTATTTTTGATTGATGTAATTATTATTTATCATTTTATTTTATTTTTTAATTATTTATCTATTTATTTATTACAAATAGTAAGTTTTGATCTAACCGTTTTCTTTTCTTTTTCGTTTTTCAGTTTTTATGGTTGGCTTAGGAAGTGCAACATACATGATTGCAGCTGCTTTCTCTCTTATATTCCGTACGACAACTCCATAGGACGTGATATATACAGTTTTTGGTCATGTTTTTCTATTGTGAGAATGTTAGGATATGTACTTTTCCGATGAATGTCCACCTTGATTATTTATTGACTATAGAAAGTTTTGGCGTTCCTAACGATCTTTTTTTTTTTTAATGAAAACTGTTTAAAGAAAGTGGTCGTCATGTTTGTTAAGAACAACAAACATTTTAAGAGTGGTTTAAAGAAAATGATAGAACGATGAAAAATCTTCACATCAGATCTGGCGTAAACAAGTGGAAAATATGGTAGCATGTTCTTTTTTATGCAAAAATTCTTTGGTTATGATGCTATTTGACCTCACACTTTTTGTTTTCTTGCTGAAAAAGAGAAGAGTGAATAAAGTACTAAAAATAAGTGAGGGAAGAATGGAGAGAGACACTTGACATGGATAAAGAAAAAAGAAAGAAAGAAAGAAAAACCTACAAAGAAAAAAGATTTTACAATGGTAACGTAAAGACGAGAAAGAAGAAAGGAGTGGTGTATGAAGAAAGAAAAAGAAAAAAGAGAAGAGTGAATAAAGTACTAAAAATGAGAGTAGGGAGAAAGGAGAGAGACATTTGACATCGATAAAGAAAGAAAGAAAGAAAGAAAGAAAGAAAGAAAGAAAGAAAGAAAAACCTACAAAGAAAAAAGATTTTGTAATGGTAACGAAAAGACGAGAAAAAAGAAAGGAGTGGTGTATGAAGAAAAAAAAGAAAAAAGAGAAGAGTGAATAAAGTACTAAAAATAAGAGTAGGGGGAAAGGAGAGAGACACTTGACATAAAGAAAGAAAGAAAGAAAGAAAGAAAGAAAGAAAGAAAGAAAGAAGGGGAAGAAATTACAAGGAAAGTTATATTAAGAAGGAAGCGGAAACGAAGAAAAGAAATAAAAAGAATAAAATTGGCCCGAAAAGATTAAATAAAGAAAAATAAATAAAAGGACTAAAAAGAAAGGAAAAAAACGAAATAGAGAAATGGAAGGAACGGTTCATAGTGAAATAAAAGAAGTAATAATAGAATGAATAGAAAGAACAAAAAAGAAAAAGAGAAGAATAAAGAAACAAAGACAAAAAAGATCAGAATGAAAGTAGAAGAAAAGAATAAGTTTCGTAAAAAAGAAAGGAAAACATACAAATAAAACAGATTTTAGAATGGTAACGAAGAGAAGAGAGAGAACGAAGTGGTGTGTGAAAAAAAAAGGAATTAAGGAGTGTTAATATTCAAAATGAAGACAACAATTTTGACGTCTTCCATAATTCATAAGGCTACTCTATTCGCGGCATTAACTGAAAGGTCCATAAATCTGGAAATTAAAAAAAAATAGAGAGTGGCGGGAGTTGATAACACGTCAACGGCCTGGCTTTGGTATTTTGAGCCGGGGTCAAAGGTAATAGTGAACAGCGTTAATAACCTTGTAGTTGTCTTTTAGATATTCTCTATTTCTCTTCCACTTGGCATCATCCGCTGTCACCTCTGCCTAATAGTAATCTATCTATTAGGCTTTCTTCTACTCCCCTCAGCCGCATACAGACCGGCTCTCTTAACAGAAACACAACCATAAAAACAATGACTATCCTGTATTTGGGTTGACACACCAAATCACAGTTACGTACCATCTCCTAACTATGCGTTCAGAAATATGACCAGTACATATCATCAGGTTTGGTTTTAAGGCTTTGATATTTTTTTTAATTCATAAAACATCTGCTGCTTAAAAGAAAGAAAGAAAGAAAACAAAAGAAGAAAAGAAAGAAAAAGAAATACGAAGGAAGAAAGAAAGAATTAAAGAGGAAAAGAAGGTTTACAAAAATAAAATAAACAAACAAACGAAACAAAGAAAGAAAGAAATCGAACGAAAGAAAGAAAGAAAGAAATCGAACGAAAGAAAGAAAAAAATAGGAAGAGAGAAAGAGTGGAAACGGAAAAGAAGGTTTAAAATATAAAAGTAAAACAGAAAGAAAGAAAACGAACGAGAGAAAGAAAGAAAAAGAAATAGGAAGAGAGAAAGAGTGGAAACGGAAAAGAAGGTTTAAAATAGAAAAGTAAAAAAGAAAGAAAGAAAACGAACGGAAGAAAGAAAACAAACGAAAGAAAGAAAGAAAGAAAGAAAAAGAAATAGGAAAATAGAAAGAGTCGAAACGAAAAAGAAGGTTTAAAAAATAAAAATTAAAAGAAAGAAAGAAAGAAAGAAAGAGAATTAATGTAAAGAAATAGCAAAGGAGAACACAAGAAAAGTAAAATAAAATTGAAATTAAGAACGAACGACATGAATAACGAAAGAAAAAAGAAAGAAAGAAATGGAATGAAAGAAGTTGCAAAGAAAAAATACTGGAAATGGAAAAGAAGATTGAAAGAAAAAACGAACAGAAGAAAGAAAGAAAGAAAGAAAGAAAGAAAGAAAGAAATAGAACTAATGTAAAAAATAGCTAGGGAGGAATACTAGAAAAAGAAAATAATGCTAAAATTAAAAACGGACGAAATTAATAAAGAAAGAAAGAACAAAAAAGAAAGAATGGGAGGAAAAAATAAATAAAGAAACAAAAAAAATTGAGGTAAGAGGCGTGATAAACAAAAAACAAAGAATAAAGAAGGAAGAAGGGAAAAAAGAAAAACTGAAAGAAAATAAAAAAGTAAAACCAGAAAAGAGAAGGAGACAGAAAAAAAAAGAAAAGAAAAACGGAAGAACGAAAGAAATAAAATATGGTAAAGGAACAAGAAAAAAATGAAATGGAAGGAAAAAAAAGAAAAATATCCAAAGAAAGAAGGATGTAATAAATGACGGCAAATATTTGAAATGAAGGAAAAAAACTAAAGACAAGAGAGAAATAAATAAATAAATGAAAAGACAAGTTTCGAAGAACAGAAGAATGGACAAAAGGCTAAAAATATATTCTATAAAGATAATAGTAATGGTAATATTAACCGTTCTCTGATAAGGAAACATTTGGCCTTCAATGACCGAGTAGTCAGTGCTACTTTAAGTTGGAATTTGTAAAATCCCCCAGGAAAATAGGTTTCTCAAGTTCAGTAGCTGCTATCGCTCTTTCCAGTATTGATTGGGGTTTCTCTTCGTAATATATAGATTACATCATAATTTTCTCTTTGAATTGATTGTTATATCCATTTTAGTTGTTGCTGCTGTTGAAAGTCCTCAAGTGATGCGGTTTCTGTTATTTGGTACAGTTCTTTGTGATTCTGTAGTACCTGTCGACAAAGTTTGAAGACATACAGATTTCACGCGCTCAAGACCGTTTTTAACCATTGATCTGAGAAATCGGTTGTATGCAGCAGACAGTTAAGATATCTCTGCACGAATTCGGCTATGTGCATGGCTTGGCATACATATTTCAGTTTCGATCTGACGAGGCTACTTAAGAACATGACGCAATTTTTCAGGTTAATGTTTTCGTTTTGTAGCAGTTTGAGCGAAGCTACCTCTAGCGCGGCTTATTCTATGTTAAATTTCCTTATCACCTTTATTAAATTCATTATAACAGATCCATGCATCGATGTTTTTGAAGTGTTTAATATTTACTAATTCTACATCATGATTTTTTATAATGGATTCAGAGTAGTTCCCATCACTTTCATTCCAATTCCAGATCATAGTTTCTGTTTTGGGAAGGTTTACCTTGAGTCCTATTTCGGTGGACACATGATAGAGGACGTTGATATTTTTTGTTCAAGATCCTTTTATCCTAACTCTGAATGTCTATGTGATCACTATAGTACCTTTCATCAGTACATTGTCATCAGAACGGAAATCAAGATAGCTATCTTTTATTAATAGGTTCGTTTAGGATGTGGTGTCGAATGATTAAATGATCAGTGCCTATCTCTTCATATCGCTGCTTGTATATGCGCAGGACATAGCATGGAAATGATTAAATATACTGGGTCTTTCATGAAACACATTCTATGTATTTAACAGTCATGCAGCCTGATATCCACTGTTCCGTTGTTATAGTAACAAAAGCATTACTTACTGTCAATAAAATATGCCATTAGTAAGTAAAGGAGATTAAATAGCTATCAAAGATATTGGTTTTCATAGTAATATATAAAATAATTAAATGAAGTGTAGGGCTAAATGAACATTTAATTTTATTTTTTAGTTCAGGGATTGAAAAAGTAGGTATATAGTAACTATTATACCATTATTGATATGTATTAGTAGTATTATATATAGAAAGGTACTTTTTCATTTTGTTCATGGATATTTATTTTCAAATTTTATTCACTGTTAAAATTTTTCAACACCATCACTTGAAAAAACACCAGACGTATTAAAACAAAATGGCTATCTTTGTAGTGATTTTATAACATATTTATGTAATAATTTTCGAATAAATATTTATATTTGCTCTACTCTGTATCAAGCACTCTTTTAAGAATAGTATTTGTTGGTTATTGGAATTTATTCTGTATACACCAATCTTATACTTGGATATATATATATATATATATATATATATATATATATATATATATATATATATTATTCTTCACCTGTAACACGACTCGGAGTTTCATGGACAACGCAATCTTCAAGTGCTGTGTAGGGATTGACCGTTCAGTCAGTTATGTGTCATGCGTAATACACGCTTAGGCGATCATGTATATTTCGATACATGACTGACGAGGCAGATTTTTCCCTCAGTTGGTTACCATTTCTTTCTGCGGTAGACCAGTTGCCATCCAAGGCTATAGAACCCGGTCTGTCATGCTATTTACCAATAGCTAGGCGGGGGAGAAGAAGGGGATTCATACCTTTCCCAAGGTTATTAGCACTGGAATTCGAAGTCGGCTCTCCGATTCCTCAATCCGAACCGCTGTCCCTTACTCCACCTTGCCCCCTCTTTGCTATTGACCGTTACATAATTTAAATTTTAAGAAAAAATTCTGGTTAAAGCAATGCTAGCGCAGTCATATATTATACAAAAGAAAATGGAAAAATGTACATAAGTATACTTAATAACTCTGTTATATTCCATCGAGCACTATTTTGTTAACACCCGCACTCTATGTCATATATATATATATATATATATATATATATATATATATATATATATATATATATATATATATGCATATATTCATGCTTTTGACGTATAGGACGCAAGGGGTAGAAAATGCGTCCAAAACTGCGAGAAATAAGGTACTTTACGTCTACGTTTTTATGTAGCTCGGGATACCGAGTAAAGAAGAATAAAAATGTGTATAAATTCAGATTGGCCTATAGATAATAGACATTGGGTGCATTATGATGAAACATTCTGGTTAGCAAGCGATAACAAATATCCTAGGTTCGATCTTCACCTAGTGATTTACATGTGCCGCCTTCAAGCGAGATGAAGAGATATGAATAGACTTTGATCGATGAACGGATTCATATACAAAAAGCTAGAACAATAGGAATGAAAAAGAGAGAATCAAAGAGTCGGAATTATCAAACCGGGCGACGTCAAGTCGCCATCAACCGATCCTCATGTATATCGACTTCTTTTCTTTTTTTTCACGCCTGTTTCACTCTGCCCGCCAGAATTACTTCATTAACATTACCGCTGTTGGTTAACCTCATCAGTACCAACTTCACGTTCGAGGTTATTCGTTTCCACAACTATCTCACCCCTAATAAGCAGAATTGTCGCATTCGGGCTGATGAAAATCCAAAGAAGATTGTTGAAACGCCACTGCGTCCACAAAAGGTCATTGTTTGGTGTGCATTTTTTGCTAGCGGAATCATTGGGCCGTATATTTATAAAATTGAGCGTCCATTTTCGTAATAGGCTGCGATAACTTTAACACATTGTTTCATTGTTAATCTTTCCATGGTTGAAATTGCCAAAGAATTAAGTTGTTAAATCTAAAAGAAAATCATTAGACACTTACACACACACACACACACACGCACGCACGCACGCACGCACGCACGCACGCACGCACGCACGCGCGCGCACGCGCACGCACACGCGCACGCACGCACACACACACACACACACAGAGAGAGAGAGGGTGCGATGGATAAATTGTCGGATAAATTGTCGATGGATAATTGTAAGTTATTGAAAAACCTTATATCTACTTAAGCAGCTACCCTTGGGAAAAGTACTAATCTACCAGCTATTTGTTAATTAGTAAGGCTAGTATAACTAAAACTTTATTGCGTTCAAAACATAACTAATAAACCAATTTTCATTAATGAATCCACACTGTATTGCTATTGTTATAATCACTATATACAAATTTTAAGTCTTAGATTTAATGAAGGCCCAAAAGAATAAATAGATAGAAATTCCGTGGGAAGAAAAAAAATAACTACCGCGAAATTTGGGTGAATATTAGTAAAAATAAAAGATATGTATGAAACTTCGCAGTAGCTGGCATAATTTATTATTTGCCTTCGGAACCGCTCTTTACTTTTTGGACTTTGGTTAAATTCAAGAGTTCAATTACTGAATTTACAATATCCTCGCAGATGAAGAAGAGGAAATAACATACATGTGCACTATTTACATTATTCGGACTATTGTCCTCATCTTTGTCGCCATATTTATTACTTTTCGGCCGTTGTACGTTCCGGCCTTCTTCAGGTGTTTGGGATATCGAACTGAACCCTTTATTTCGCTCACTGGGGTAGGCTGTTCTAGTTCCACGTGCTATGTCTAATGGATGTCAGTTATCAGTTATCTCCTGTTAATTCCCCTCTCTAAGTTCTCCACCGCCTTAACCAATTTCTGAACTCACATTCTTTGTGTCCTGTCACTGGATCTAACTAACGCCTTTATCCACTGTGCCATGTGTCCTCAGAAATATAGACATATACTAACATACATGTGGTTCTACTGTAGGATTCTGAGAATACCAATGACCGAACATGTGAACAACGAGGAAACAGAAAGTACACTTATACTTAACATCAGTAACAGACAATTGCAATTTTTAATGCACATAATGAGGAAAGAGGGTTTGGAAAACTCGCAGGACAGATTAAAAGGCAAGAGGGACAGGAAAACAACGCATAACCTACCTAACGAGCTTGAGTAAATGGATGGTAGGGCAACGTTTAGGAAAGATAACAAAAAGAGAAAAAATATTAAGAGCTACAAAGGACAGGAAATTGTGGAGAGCCATGATCACCAACCTCCTGAAGGGACACAGCACAAAAAAGAAGAAAAAGAATGTTTACTTATAAAAGGACAAAATAATTAGCTCCCCACCTATCCTATTACAGTTGTGCTTGTCCACCTCTTCGTTTGTTAACACGACCGTTACTTCTTGTCAGTAACTCACAAATAATGGACTATTCCGCGCTTTGATCGCGTGGAAACAGGAATAAAGACATTACTTGGTTCCAGTGAGAAAAGGAAAGAAAGAATAAAGAGAGAAGTCAAAATAGAACGGCTGTTTAACGGCTGTCTTAGTGAAATAGAAAAAAGTTATCAATTTGAAATCTTTTCATTTCTACCCACTTCTTAAAGTAATGACTAGTATTCATATTTATGAGTGTTACTGCAATATTTTGTTAAAGTTAAGCTGAAATATTTAAGGGAATTTCTAATATATTTTATGGTCGTAGAACTCGCCATGAGCTTATTCAATCATTAACTGAAAAGTTAAGTATTATGATTCATCAGAACCCTGAAATAGGAAAGCCGTGAGTCTTTCTAGTTTGTTTGTTTGCTTGTTTTGTTTTGTTTTATGGCATATTAACACCTGTATGGGTTATTTAACAAGATTTTTATTGCTTGTAATATTCTTTTTTTTTTTTCAAAAATGTATTGCTGGTAATTTTTTTTCAAAAATGTACTGCTGGGAATTTTTTTTTTCAAAAATGTATTGCTGGTAATTTTTTTTCAAAAATGTACTGCTGAGAATTGTTTTTTTCAAAAATGTATTGCTGGTAATTTTTTTTCAAAAATGTATTGCTGGGAATTTTTTTTTTCAAAAATGTATTGCTGGGAATTTTTTTTTCAAAAATGTATTGCTGGGAATTTTTTTTTTCAAAAATGTATTGTTGGGAATTTTTTTTTCAAAAATGTATTGCTGGGAATTTTTTTTTTCAAAAATGTATTGCTGGCAATTTTTTTTTCAAAAATGTATTGCTGGCAATTTTTTTTTTCAAAAATGTATTGCTGGTAATAATGTATTGCTGATAATAATTTTTCTTCAAAACTTTATTGCTGGTAATAATTAAAAAAAAAAGTATTTCTGGTATTAAAAACTATTTTTACACTTTCATAGCGTTTTGTCCCCAATTTGGGGGTTAACTATTTACCCACAGCTGGGACCTTAACAGGTGCTACCACCGCGGGTCAGGGTGGACCTGGAAACACCAGCAATTAAGAAGTGGTCCCACGCTCCTCAAAACCGGTCAGAAGCCTTACTGTTGGACGTAGTTTATCGTCTTCCTCAGGACGCGGATGTAGTTTATCGTCATACCCAGGACGGGAGACTTTCTAGTGAAAATTTCATTGTTTAATAGAACAAGGGATTTTTAACAAAGAATTTCTAAAGTTTTATTTAGGAATCTGATACTATGTTGCTTTACACAGAAAAATATAATTAATTTCTTCTTTTATATGCCACTTCCCTTCAGGACATGGGCGGTTATGGCTCTCCAAAACTTATCTTTTGTGTCTTAGAAGCTTCCTCCATTTGCTAAGACTCCGACCCCGTTACACCATCCATTCCCTCAAGCTCATCAATTTGTTCACTCTGTCTTTCCCTATCTCTTGCCCTCAATATAGATTTCCAAGCTCTAATTATGTGTTCAAGAAATTCCAGCTTTCTTTTCCTGATTCTGAGTAGAAGTGTTCTTTTTGCTGCCCTTTTCTCTAAAACTTTGTCGTCGCTTACTCACACAATCCATAGAATTCTCACTATCCTTCTGTAGAGACATATTCCAGCTTTTTCTTCATCTGTGAGGAGATTGTTCTCCGTATTGTATTGACTGTTTTGCTTTTTTATCTCATGATCCGCAAGGGCAACATGTGCACTGCAGCCGCAGTAGAAGTGCTGTTTCTTGGGCAAGAAGACCGGTTTTGAATTCACAGTTTCTCCTAGATCAATGTTATAGAACCCAGTCTGTTACCCATAGCTGGGGGAGAAGAAGGGGGGTTCATACCTTTCCCAAGAGTATTAGCACGTAAGTGAATGTAATGGATCCGACTGGAATTCGAACTCGGATCTCCGATTGCTCAATCCGAGCCGCTGTGTATTACTACATATATAACTGCGATATAAGAAGATGGATGTCACATAGCAAACTAGCACTAAGATACTATTTTCTAAATTATTAGTCCAACCTTATAGTTATAAGTCAATTGTGTATCCTTTTTTGCCTTCAACCGTTTGGTATCGATGTTTTATGTTTTATGTCCGTATTCCGTGGAATACTAGCCCATTCTTCTTTAGCGAGTATTTCGAGCAACACCGGTTTTTATGGTCTTCTAGCATAGTCTCTCCTCTTCAGGTCTTCCCGTAGATTCTCAATTGGATTTCTACAGGCCTGTAAAATATATTTGACTTTGGCCATTTGAAGTTACTTCTTCTATGGAAATGACCTGTAATTCGTGTCGTTGTCTTGTTGGACAAAACGATGACCCTGATCAAGTTTTGTTACTGATTGTTTTAAGTTTTCATTCCAGATCTTATCCTGAATCCTTCAATCCCCAAAATATTTTCGGATTCGTTAAAGCATCGCAATTATATAATTACCCACGCTATACGTGGAGTCAATTGCTGAAAATATATACTGTATCCTTCTCCTGCTTTGTGAGTATCAAATTTAAAATTAAATGTCTCTACTGGTTTGATTCTGATGTCTCCGTTTTATATCTGCCATTCTGGGCTTCCCCTCTTGCTAATGACAATACATTTCGTCTCCTTAGAACGCATGCTTCTTCCGTTTTTCTTGATTTCCTTTACTAACTTTCTAAGACATTCTAACGTTTTCCATAATCATGTCAACCTTGAAATCACATGAAGTTGATGTCATTTGATTACCCCATATAAAAAATTAATTGTCTTTTTAATAATTTCCAAAGTGCTTTTAGCAGAGTAAGGTATTTTAATACAGCATTTCTAAATAAACTACTTTTATTTAGTAAACTTCTATTATTTTACTTTGCACCTAAACAAAAATAATTCACAAAACTCACAAAATACTAAAGGGTCCAAATTATTCGAATACACTCGTGATACTAATAATCAATTCTGTACACTTTCTGATGAATAATAGCTTTAAAACGGTTGGTATAGTTTTCAGCAAGTTTTAGTTACATCTGAGGAAACCCAGCCATTTCTGCCTTAAGAAAGCTATCCCAGATATGACGGTCTTCTGACTCGGATCCTAATCTTTAGGACTTACAAAGCTTTGTGCAGGTCAATCGATAGCATTCACTTTGATCTTCTGGGCGTAGTTATTCAGCAAAAATGATGTACATATTGGTCTATTGTAATGATGGAAGACACAACAATGAGCCAGACTAAATATTTCTGCTGACTGCTTTAGGCTTTCTATCAAAATCTTCTCATATTCTTCTTTCTTTCTGATTCTTTCCACCCTCACAAGATTCCCAGTTCTTTGGGTTATACGACTCCACTTTATTACACGCTTAAACCTACCTTTCTCTCTCTCTCCCTCTCTCTACATATATATATATATATATTATATATATATATATATATAATGAAAGCATTAATAAAAAGAAAAAGAAACAGGCAACACTGAATAACATCAACTATGAAGACGCCCACAATGTGCTGACTGTGTTTGGGAAACACACTCCATAAATCTAAATACAAAATATAAAAAAAATCTACACATTCAGTTAAAAATACAAATAAAACATCCTTGATAATGGCTAACAAAATAGCCGAAGGCACGTGGATATGTAGAACATTCGGGCATTTTGTACACACTTTAAAAAAAGAAAAAACACTTATCGAACATAAGAAAATTTGAATAAACGACAGTACCCTGTCAGTCCTCTTTAATGAATTATATATATATATATATATATATATATATATATATATATGTATATGTTTGTTTGTGTGAATGTGTGCGCGCGCGATTGGGGACAAAATTCTTAACACCCTCTGAGAGTTTTTTTTTTTTTTTTTTAAATCAATTCACTCAAAGCAAAGAGATAATACCACTAAATCGCAAAGGGGTCTACCGTAATTGAAAGAGAAAGAAAATATTTTAGAAGGAACCGGAAACTCAATCCTAAACAGGGAACGACGGATAAACTTCTGTTTTTGTTTTAAAACTATTTCTCAGATTCAGTTTAATATAGAAGGAATCTTTTACACAATATTTCAGTTTTCTTCCCTTAATAACAGTTTGTCACCGTTTGGCATACGTTTAAACAGGCGTTAAGCACGTTTCTTGCTGAATCACATCTCATTTCTCCTTGGCAAATCATGGGTTCCTTCAAATGTGATTGTCTTATGGTATGGAACCTGTTCGTCAGTTCCCCTCAGACATTTCTAGGGTATTTACGTCAGGATGTTTTTCAGGCAAATCATTAAAATTCACTTCTGACTTCTGGAGTTAGTTCTTCACCAGAAACGAAGTATACTTTCGGATCGTTTTCATACTAGTGGATCAAACGATAAACCAGCCCAAGTTTTGCTACTGACTGCCTTTTCTTTCAAGAACTTCTCATCTTGTTCATTCTTCATTATTCTTTCCACCTTTACAAGATTCCCAGTTCTAGACACACTGCAGCATCTTCGCAGTTCTAATACTACACCCACACTGTTTCACTATGAGGACGCTGTTTTTATTTGCTTTTTTATACGACACTTCTGTTTTTTTCCTCTAAGTCTAGAGAGCTACAGTTTCATCTTAACTGACCAAATAAAACTCTTTTAGTTTCTGTCATGTTTTTTCCGGTTGTCCTTAGTATACGTCAGTCTTGTCTAGAGCTGCCTCTTCCAAAGAATTGTAGCCTTTCTTGGTTTCATTCGATTTGCAACTTTGTTTAGAACAGTAAAAAGTTAAAGCATCAGTTCACAAGCTTTGAACATTATTAAGTTTAAGCATCAAATCACACGCTGAGGATATTAATAAGATAAAGCATCGGTTCACAAGGTGTAATATTCTAACAACGCCAAGTAGAAATTATTTTACTTTTTTTACTTTAGCACAGAAAAATGTTTATTTTCTTGTGATCGATGCTTAAAAACGAGAGTGGAGATAGGATGTGCTTATTTTATTACCACAGAATCTTAGAACATTAATAAGTTTTAGCATCAGTTCACAAGCTTAGAACATTAATAATTTAATGTATCAGTTCACATGCTTAGAACATTAAGAAGTTTTAGCATCAGTTCACAAGCCTAGAACATTATTAAGTTTTAGCATCAGTTCACATGCTTAGAACATTAAGAAGTTTTAGCATCAGTTCACAAGCTTAGAACAGTAATAAGTTAATGTATTAGTTCACATACTTAGGACATCAGTTCACAAGGTTTAATGTAGTAGCTACTCCAAGTAGAAAATTATGATGCATTATTTTACTATTTTTGTTTTTAAGCATCCATCACAAGAAAATAAACGATTTTCTGAGCTAAAGGCACAGAAAAACGTTTATTTTCTTGTGATGGATGCTTAAAAACAAAAGGGGAGATAGGGTGTTCATATTTTATTACCACAAAACCTTAGAACATTAATAAGTTAAAGCATCAGTTCACCAGCATAGAACATTAATAAGTTAGGGCTTCAGTTCGTAAGCTTGAACATTAATAAGTTAAAGCCACAGTTCACCAGCTTAGAACATTTCTAAGCTAACATAACAGTTCACAAGCTTAGAACATTAAGAAGTTCAAATATCAGTTCACCAACTTAGAACATTAATAAGTTAAAGCCACAGTTCACCAGCTTAGAACATTTCTAAGCTAACATAACAGTTCACAAGCTTAGAACATTAAGAAGTTCAAATATCAGTTCACCAACTTAGAACATTAATAAGTTAAAGCCACAGTTCACCAGCTTAGAACATTTCTAAGCTAACATAACAGTTCACAAGCTTAGAACATTAAGAAGTTCAAATATCAGTTCACCAACTTAGAACATTAATAAGTTAAAGCCACAGTTCACCAGCTTAGAACATTTCTAAGCTAACATAACAGTTCACAAGCTTAGAACATTAAGAAGTTCAAATATCAGTTCACCAACTTAGAACATTAATAAGTTAAAGCCACAGTTCACCAGCTTAGAACATTTCTAAGCTAACATAACAGTTCACAAGCTTAGAACATTAAGAAGTTCAAATATCAGTTCACCAACTTAGAACATTAATAAGTTAAAGCCACAGTTCACCAGCTTAGAACATTTCTAAGCTAACATAACAGTTCACAAGCTTAGAACATTAAGAAGTTCAAATATCAGTTCACCAACTTAGAACATTAATAAGTTAAAGCCACAGTTCACCAGCTTAGAACATTTCTAAGCTAACATAACAGTTCACAAGCTTAGAACATTAAGAAGTTCAAATATCAGTTCACCAACTTAGAACATTAATAAGTTAAAGCCACAGTTCACCAGCTTAGAACATTTCTAAGCTAACATAACAGTTCACAAGCTTAGAATATTAAGAAGTTCAAATATCAGTTCACCAACTTAGAACATTAATAAGTTAAAGCCACAGTTCACCAGCTTAGAACATTTCTAAGCTAACATAACAGTTCACAAGCTTAGAACATTAAGAAGTTCAAATATCAGTTCACCAACTTAGAACATTAATAAGTTAAAGCCACAGTTCACCAGCTTAGAACATTTCTAAGCTAACATAACAGTTCACAAGCTTAGAACATTAAGAAGTTCAAATATCAGTTCACCAACTTAGAACATTAATAAGTTAAAGCCACAGTTCACCAGCTTAGAACATTTCTAAGCTAACATAACAGTTCACAAGCTTAGAACATTAAGAAGTTCAAATATCAGTTCACCAACTTAGAACATTAATAAGTTAAAGCCACAGTTCACCAGCTTAGAACATTTCTAAGCTAACATAACAGTTCACAAGCTTAGAACATTAAGAAGTTCAAATATCAGTTCACCAACTTAGAACATTAATAAGTTAAAGCCACAGTTCACCAGCTTAGAACATTTCTAAGCTAACATAACAGTTCACAAGCTTAGAACATTAAGAAGTTCAAACATCAGTTCACTAACCTAGAACATTAATAATTTAAAGCATCAGAGTATACAATTGTAATTTGTGTTCTGCCCGAATGTGCAGTTCTCAAATGCAGGCTAATAATATTGACTCTAGTTGATTTTTGGTTTGTTTGATGCAATTTTGCTAACGATTGCTAATAAAAAGGAATTTATTCTTTGTAAAAAACGTCTAAAAGAAACTGTGTATATGTTAATGACTTGAAAAACGCTTTTAGAAACAAAGAAAGAAGAGCGATGCTGTTAAATCTTCTCCTAGATGAAGAGAACACTTGAAACGACAGAGATATGGTTATACTAATGAATATTGAGATAATCACGGACAGAGGATGTGAGCAACGTGGAAGTTTTAAGTAGAATGAGAACTCCAATGTAAATGCTACTAACAGAAAGAGACAGCTAAAAATTTTGGTTGGGTATATAGTGAGGAAAGAGGGCTAGGAGAATTTAAAAACCGCAGGTCAAAATGAGAAATAAGAGAAAACAGTGAGGGAATCGCATAAGAATTTAAGGTAAAGATAAGGCAGAAATCCAAAGAGAAATATTTGTCTTAAAAGTAAAATAATTATATTGAGTAACAACAGGTGGGAAGTTGTGGAGAGCTATGAACGTCACACCCTGAAGAGACATAGCAGATAAATATAGGAAGATATATATATATATATATGTATATATATATATATAGTCAAAACTAATGAGCCAGACACACCTACCAAGGTTTCACTTAGGCAGATCGTCAGATGACCCTGACGATCTGCCTAAGTGAAACCTTGGTAGGTGTGTCTGGCTCATTAGGTTTGACTAGGTTTGCTCTACGCTTGTATTGAGCTCTTTAGTTAGTTGTTTACTCGTATCGGGGTTTTTTCTTTGGGCCTTGAACCTGTATCTGTGCGATTATTTTCGACAGACTTTCATGTTCCTGGCTCTTTCTTTTTTTAAAACCCTTTTTTCCTTCGTGATTGATTTGGCTATTGTTAAATCAAGAGTTCGAAGGTTTTTCGACACGAGTATAGTTACCTATATATATATATATATATATATATATATATATATATATATATAGTTGTATGCATGCCTGTGTCTGTTTATAAATATGTGTGTGTGTGTTTATGTGTGGGTGAATTCTCTTTCCTTGACATTCTCATCATTTTTCTTGTTGGCCTCCGTCCCCACAAATTAATATTCATTTACGAATCCAACATTTCCCGCTTTTTAAAAGCAACCCCTAACCGGCCTTAAAGCGTCAACCTCCGACATTAACGGCATTTCAATCCCACCCCAAATCTGATTTCAAACAGTAAGCCCTAAATCAAATATAACAAATTCGTAAAAAAAAATGCCTTAAACACATTCCCAGAAGATCCTATATTTTCTCTCTCCCCACCTCTCTCTCTCTCTCTCTGTCTCTTTCTTCAACTGTCCGAAAACATAGTAAATCGGTTACTATGGAGACACCAAAAACAAGTGAACGGTGTGAGTAATTAGATTAGGGGCACCCTGGGGAAAGTCAGACTGTTGCTGGGGTGGGAGATAATGCGAATAATGCCTGTATATGATGGGGTTTGCAAAAAGGACATTGTTGGGGGCTTCCTCTAATATGTGTTTTTTTTTTGTTTGTTAGTTTGTTTTTTTTTGTTTTTTTAAAACTTTTACAGCCTCATTCCAGGACCGACCCCGAGGGAAACTCCTGACCCAAGAACGTGCGCATGACATGGCTAACGCCTCGGAACAAATGACGCTCAGTGGATAACCACCGGCCACTACTATCATCATCATAATCTGTGTTACAAAGGTGACGTCGGGCCGCATCTCAGTGACAATAATATTCATACAATGCTAATTATTGTTATTGTCCTACAACCGAAGTCTGTGACGAATGTCTGGAGGTGCTTATGATAGTAACGCTCCGAAAAACGGGTAACTTAGTGATGACGATAATTGGAACGTAACAAAAATTTAATCTTGCTGTTATTAAACGCGCTGAAACTGGCACCATAATGTTTCCAATTCACACAATCACTGCAAATTGTTGGCCGGTTTCACCTTTTAAAGCATTGCACGTTTCAAAGTTACTTACTAAGTTATTTAATACTCTTCAGCAGCATATAGCTAGGGAACGGGTTCGGCTCATAAGAGCGAATGATCGAAAACTAATTTCACCCAAACCGTTGAACCGCACATTCTCTTCTTCTTCTTCTTCTTCTTCTTCTTCTTCTTCTTCTTCTTCTTCTTCTTCTTCTTCTTCTTAAACTACTTCTACTTTTTCTACTTCTTTATGTTCTGTGTCCCTTCAAGACGTAGGTGATCATGGCTCTCCACAATTTCCTGTCTTTCGTAGGGCTTAATAAATTTTGCGTTTTTATTATCTCCCCTAAATTTTGTGCCGCCATCTATTTACTCAAGCACACTATGTTCTGCACTTTTTTCCTCTGCCCCTCTTGCCTTCAATCTGTCCTGTGAGTATTAGATTTTCCAAGCCCTCTTTCTTCAGTATGTGACCTAGAAATTCCAACTGTTTCTGCCTGATGTTAAGTATAAATTTCCTTTTTGATTCTATTTTCACTAAATCTTCGTCATTGTTCACATATTCGGTCTATGGTTTTCCTCAGCATCCTTCTGTAGAACCACACTTCTATTGCTTCACGTCTCTTCTTCATCTATGAGGCGATTGTCCAGCATTCACTTCCATATAAGGAAGACAGAAATCCTGTAACAGTTCAATATTCTTTTCTTTGTTTCTAATGATTTTTTCTATTTCGTAAAACACTCTGAATATCTTAAATTATGTATCGTTTAAAAATTACGTTCATTAATTTGATTTTTGCTTATTTACTTTAATGAATGGTTGACAGTTTGTCAGTTGTCTTTAAAGGGATCATTTTAAGGTAAGGCCGCGAAATTGATTTGACTTTTTTCGATAAAAAAATTAAAATAGTAAATTAAAATGTGTAATATGTATTAATACACAAGACTTTCTAAAATATATAATTTATTTACGCATGTATTGTTGATTGGACAAACATTTAAATCGCTTTGTTTTTAGTTATTTTTAAAAAGAAACATTCCTAAAATAAAACCAAAATATTAAGCAACATTATTAAGCGAATAAGTCATCAGTGATGAATTTACAGAGAAAAATGGTATTCATTATCGTAACTAAAGCAGAATATCTTGATATTATATAATAAAAAAAAACATTCAGATATAAACGTTAAATGTCCCTTAAATCTTCTAAATTTTGATTTTTCAGTGAAATGATCCATTCGGCTATGTGAATATTCAATTTAACGATTTCGGTGAAACCATTTTACGGACAATTCGCTGTTATAACTGACTCCCCTAGGTACACAAGGAGAATTGGTGTGTAAAAAGAGCTCGCTTTAGTTTAGAAATGCCATTACACTGCAAAACTTAGATGATCAGGCTCTTCACAGATTCCTATTTTTTATGATCTTTGAACTGCCATGGCTTCTTGGTAAATATTGTAGTTTATCCTTCCCGCTTTTTATCATAACAGAATTCATTATATGACTAGAACTGTTACTTTGTAAAATAGACTCCCAAGACGATGCTTCCCTGATCATTAAGATGTAAACCTTTTCAAGTCTAGGGTCAACATTTATATTTTCTTTGATCCTAAATTTGTATATTTGAAAAAAAATGTTTCTTTAAATTTGGGTTATGGAGTGTTACATAGTCATTTGAGTGTTGGCGTAATTTCAGATAATGTAGGAGGAATTTAATTTCGTGCTTACATTTGGAAATGAAATATGAATTAAATATGATTTTGAATCCGACAAAATGCAATATATATATATATATAGTGTATTTAGGCAGCAACCCATCTTTCATGCACATTTCATTAAAAACGACAGACAAGGTGCTTTTATTTAGTTTTTTATACAATTTCTCATGTGATCTTTAATTTTTTTCTTTTCAGATGATAAATTATATAAAAACTGTCCGAATGTTCTTTTTATCCGAGCGCTTTCGGCTATACATTCAGCCATTTTCAAGGATTATATTTTAACTGTTAAAATTAGAAATAGTTTGTTGTATGTATGTTTTATAAAATGTTTTCATGTTTTGTTTCAAAACACAGTCAAGATATTATATCCATGTTCAAATTTAATATTATTAAGTGTTGGTTTGTTTGTTTTTATTAATAAGGCTTCCATTATTTTTAACCTTTTTTCATGTGGATGATGCTATTATATTAGTGTTGTCGACAAGTATATTCCGAATAGTGTCCGGTAGGTCTCGATGAATAAATGAGAACTAATTGAGCTATTGTCAGAAAGGTGCAGAGTTAGTCTGCGTGTCAAACATGTTGTATATATATATATATATCATTGAATACGACAGACAAGGTACTTTTATTTAGATTTTTTATACAAGTTCTCATGCGAACTAATTTTTTTTTCTTTTCAGATGATAAATTATATAAAAACTGTCCGAATGTTCTTTTTATCCGAGCGCTTTCGGCTATATATTTAGCCATTTCAAGGATTAAAGATTTTAGCTGTTAAATAAGAAATAGTTTGTTACATGTATCTTTTATAAAATGTTTTCATTTTTTAAAACATGGTCAAGATATTATGTCCATGTTCATAGTTAATATCATTAAGTGATTTTTTTTTTGTTTTATTAATAAGGCTTCCATTATTTTAGCCTTTTTAGCATGTAGATGATGCTATTATATTAGTGTTGTAAACAATTATGTTAGGAATAATGTCCGGTAGTTCTCCATGAATATTTAAATGAGATCTAATTGAGCTATGGTCAGAAAGGTGTAGAGTGAGTCTGCGTGTCAAACATGTTGTAGTGTGGCCTATATAATTATTTGCGAATTTTGATCAGGAATACAATTCCTTAATGAGCATTTAAATCGTAAATAATATTTACCCTATTTAATTTTGTTCGAACAGGTGAATTATTATTTTTAGCTATAAGGTTAGAGGTTTTAAATTTTTTGTAATAAATAATTAATCTAATTTTTTCGCTATTGTCAACTGGTGTTAGGCAATTTTTTATAATGTTCTTAATTCTGCTTTCGTCTTGTTTATAATTTTCGTTCATTTGATTTTTATAAAAAAATATAAAGCAAGTTCAGTCGACCAATGATGAGCCAATTTAAATATGGAAGGAGTCCGTTGATGGCAAACTTCCAGGGCATGATCCCTTCTGATGCTATTGAAAGCGTTTTTCATATCCAATTTTAATAAGATACTGGGGGAAACAGGTGATGTATTCTCGAAAAATGATCTTGTGGCATGAACCGCGGCTTCACATCCGCCCTGTATGCCTACCCCGAGCTGGACAGGTCGCAATTCATGCCCTATCTCCTTTATAACAACTCTACAAGCAATTTTTGCCGCGAGTCGACGAAAAATGTTACCAACAGCGATAGGATGAAAAAATATTAATGTTATTGCTTATGTTTCTATTCTCGTCGTTGCTATTAGCTACCTTAGACAGAAAACGCCTAATGTGGAAATCCAACAATCGATTAGGAAATCCGTTATTAATCAGCGTTTGTTTTACATTGTTTAATTCATTAAAGAAAAGCTTGCGAAAGGATGAAATCTCATAAGCTCTCGTGATGAAATTTTTAATAACACCAATTTTATATCTAAGAGGGCATTCACTAGAGAAATTAAGATGACAAGATCTTTACTAGTTGTATTTTATAAAGAGAAGTTTTAAAAGTATTATTATTAAAATCGCCGAGAACATCTAAGAAAGGAAGTTTATTTTTTTCACTAAGTTCATAAGAAAAAATTTAGGACTGAATTTTGTTGAAATGCAGCTTTCAGATTTTCTATTTCTTTCTTGGTTTCAGCGAAAATAAATATATCGTCTACATAGCGAACATACATTTTAGGTTTAATAACTTAAGTAAAAACCTTGTTTTCAACATAGGACAAATAATAATTGGAGAAGCACGGCCCGAGAGGGTTTCCCATACTTACTCCATACGTTTGTGTGTAAATAGTACCGTTCTGGCTAAAAAAGGAACTCTAGCTTTCTTAAAATATTGGGATGGATTGATGGAGGTAGAATTAAATTATTTTTATACACCGAATTAAATTATTAGATCGCATGAGAAATTGTATAAAAAAAAATAAATAAAAGCACCAGCTAAATATATATATATATATTTGAAATGAACAAAGTCCGAATTTTTAAGACATTTTTTATGCAATAATTGTCGGACTTTGTCCATTTGATAATGTGTGACGTCATTTGTTTACATTTGGATACGCATTGAGCAGATATGAATGTACGTGAAAGATTCATGGAAGATTTTAGTTTAAAAGCAGTAAAATCGACCTTGTTAACCGAACGATCCTCTGTGGCTCAATCGGTTAAGGTACATTAGGCTATATGACGGTTCTGTATAGCATACAGGTTCGATTCATGTCGGAGGACGAATATTTTCTATGAAAATTTCTCTGATATTCAGTACAGTAAATGATATTAATACTGTTTATTATAAACAGAACATTTACTTAAATATTTGTATCTATAAAAAAAGAATGTATAAACATAAAAATGTCTTAAAATATATATATAGATATTTATGTGTGTGAGATATTTTATTCCATGACTAAATCGTATTAAGAACCGTGGAATAAAACTTTCGAATATTGTCAAAATTAATGTTAATACGTTTTTTTTTGTTTTTTTTTATCTCAATTCATTGATTCATTTTAGATGGCTTTACAGGTTATTTAAAGTCAGAAAATACACACGTATAATTTTTTTTTATTGCAAGTTTTTCTTATTTTTGGGGGGGGGGGTGTAATGTTTTAATGATACATGTTCTACTATTTAACCCATAGCTGTCTGGGAAAGAGGTGGGTTCATACATTTCCCAAGCGTATTTGCGCGTAAGTCAATGTAACGAACCCGACTGGAATTGGAACTGGAATCTCGGGACACCGATTAAAACTTCCAAGCTATTATCCATTACACCTCCCGCACATCCACGTGGTTTTAAGGAAGATCGAAACAAAAAGATTTTTAAAAAAGACAGATGAAATTTATAGGACGCATATTAAGGAAAGAGGACTTGGAGAATTTGATACTCACAGAAAATGCTGAAGTCAAAACGAGCAGAGGAAAGCAGCGACTAACATATCTAACGACGTTGTGTAAATGGATGGCAGAACAGGGAGGGGGAAGGATAGTCTAAAGATGAATTTTACTAAGAGCTACAAACGAAAGGAAGTTGTGGAGACCCTTGATCGCCTGCGTACTGAAGGAACACAGCACATAGAAGAAGATATTTATCAAGACAGATGTCGCTCCTGTGGTATGAAAACGTATTTGTAAATCCACATGCCTGTGGCATTCGTATCCACGCACTTAACCGAACGGAAGTGATAATGTCATTGCAGAAGGAAATCAGTAATAATTTTCTAATAAGAGGATTGACTAAACCCCACCCGGACCTCACTTTATCCCTCACCATTGTCCTAACTGATTGTAGGTAAAGGACCTTAACTCCATGAACAATCGCATATATTCATGGCCTTCTCACAATTGCACTTTTGACTTACTTATTATTAATTTAGAGGTCATTACAACTGTTTTTATCATCTCCCCCTCTTTTTTTTACACACTCCTTTTTTACATTGAGTATCCATTTTTCTCTCCATCCTTTTGGTCCGTGTGTCACTCCGTCCAGCTTTTTGGTGTGTGAGGGTTTCCAGGGAGACATTAAGTGAAAAAAAAAAGACATTTAAAACTGGGAAGAAAGAAAAGAAAGAAAATCGTAGATAGCTAATGGCTAAAAAATGGGTATATAAGGATGGTATAGTCAGGCACAAGATCACCAAAGTAATAGTGATATATGAAAAAAATGTCATGATTTTGTCCTGAGTGATAGCCACAGTAAAACATTTATGTCTACCGCTCAAGAAATTAATATATTTTATTTAAAATATTTTGCGATTAACGAGCTGTTCCCTATGCGTCGAACAACGATCAGAACGATAAAGAAGACATAAAGGAGAAAGGAATTTTAATAAATTTTATCAGCGAAAGATGTCTTCCATAAACTATGCAAAGTGTTAAGAAAAGGAAAATTTCGTTAGAAAAAAAGTACCGAAGTGATCTGTGCAATATCTAATATCCTACGAACGCACTGAATAGTGGACAATTCGCTTAAATGAGGAAGACGCTCGGACGTTCCACCGACAAATGCTTAGAATATTATGGACAGAAGATGTGAGCAAAGAAGGAGGCTTAAGGCAGATATCAACAACAAGGAAAGTTACAATCACAAAGAGACAGTTGTAATTTCTGTGATTACATAATGAGGAAAAAGGGCCTAGAGATATACTGAAAGCAGCGAGAAACAGCGAGTAACCAGCTTAACGAATTCGTGGTCAAGCCTTGTGGAATAGGAACAAAGAGGGATAGATAAAGTCAATCATTACTGTGAGAAGATGTTGTGGAGAGCCGTCATCACACATGTTCTGAAAGAACTTGGGATATAAAAAAAGAATGCAATTATCATTGAACCTAGAAATGAAACGGACTAATGAATATGGAAGCAGAAAGATCAGCTCAGTCCTACCACAGAACAAAAGATACAGGGACGTATTTTTTGTGTATAAGGTGGTACCATAACGTTCCAAGGCCCGTGTGTGTGTGTGTGGGGGATGAACTCTGCATAATTTTCTTAGTTCTTTCAGCTAACGATGGGGACATCAGAGCGTACCCCGACTCGATATCTTTTAGTGGATTTGGGAGGTTCGGTACGGCTTCTCGATCAAAAGGACCTTAAACTGGAGATATTATTACAGCGAAACTGAGTAAATTATAGTATAATTATTATTTTGTACACACATACACACACACACACACGCACATATATATATATATATATATATATATATATATATATATAACGAGAGAGAAAGAGATATTTCATTAAATATACCAGAAAAGGAAGATTTAATTAATTTTTTATTTAGTTTTACAGAATCCTTAGGTTTTTCCGTTTTGTAAGAGTAAGGAATACAGAAATGTTACATAATTTTCTCTGCCCCAAGCGCTTTTGGACACTGATTTAGCCATTTTCAAGGAGATTTGGTTATGAGACAATTAAAATTATGGAAAATTTCTGTATTCCCTTACTCCTAAAAAAACGGAAAAACGTAAAGATACTGGAAATGCTAAATAAATATTTAATAAAAGATGTTTAAAAGAAAAGTTGCAACCCAAATATA
>OZ038480.1:35068552-35088552 GCA_964036315.1 Acanthosepion esculentum | reverse complement strand
CAAATTCGAATTGATGGTTTATACGATTTCGTAACTTCAGACATACTCTATATACTCATTTTACACATTCTGTAACTAAAAATTTTGTTTATCTCCCCCTTCTCCCTCCCTCCCTCTCTCTCTCTCTCTATATATATATATATATATATAAGAATTGTAGAAATTCTAAAGAATGCCCATTGCAAAACCGATGTCAAACTGACTCTCTTGTTTACCTAAACACTATTTCTACTATAGAAAATCCAACAGTAAAAAATGTTTTATAATTGGAGTACCAAGAATTCCTTTAAAACTAGGTGGTATATCAACATATATTATCTTTCACCAATAGCGCTTATAAACATATGACGCCCCTTTCTAAATATTTTTAGAACTTAAAAGAAGTTAACAAAACCCCTACGGTAAAATGAAAAATACAAAAAAAAGTTAGAACCTGTAAATCTTTAAATGAAACTTGCTTCTTATGCTTATATGAAAAAGTAGAAATTATCCGATTTGCAGACAAAAAATATCTGTTAAACCAAAGAAGTGATTTAACTGTAAATTGCCGACACAGTTTTTCTTTTACTTTACAATATAGTTAATTTTTTTAAAATTAGGCAGTACCGTTTCTTATGGCCATAATTTATAAGTAAATAATGGTCCACCCTCTACGAGTAACTATCTTATTTTGTTTATTCAGATTAAGTATTACTATGTATTGCCATCCAATTAGTATTGTTAATATCTTATATAGATGATCCATATTTTTAATTTTATCGACAGGTTCCTTTAAGAAGCTTGCTGAATTTGATTTTTTTGAAAGTTTTTTTTTTGTTGAAATTAACTTTACGCCTGATTATCCTCCTTGTCCTACCCTAGCTTAATAATATATTGCTCTACTTTGATTTGAGCACTTTTTTAAAAGTAAATTTTACGAACAACGGAATTTTACTTCATCTGTTCTTTCCCTCATTTGAATATATATATATATATATATATATATATATATATATATATATGATAAATATAGTTTTAAAGTATGCTATATTTATGGGAGGTTAAAGTGCTCAATATCAGGGATAGAGCGTATTTAAATATTAAAGTAGACAGCATCCATAGGCGACAGTCCGTTTCATGCTAAACACCATGGCTTGACGATTGCGTTTAGCATGAAACACACTGTCGCCTATAGGTGTTAACTTCAATGTCCACTTATATATATATATATATATATATATATATATATATATATATATATATGTGTGTGTGTGTGTCTATTTAATATATATATACAAGTATGTACGTATAAAATTTTATCAAATATATATCTATAGCATATTATGACCAGACAAAAAAGAAAGAAAGAAAGAATCCTTGAATTAATGAGAGAGAATTTCCAGACTTGAAAAGTTAACGTATCGACTAAGAAAAGAAAAAGAAAAAGAAAAGAAAGGAATATTTTCAAATCGGTCAATTAATGAGTGTTTTGCGTGATCTTGAATTCTATCACCGTTGACTGTTGCGCCGGACATGCTTCGATGATTGCTTGTGAGGCGTTCAGAACAAAGTCCGGCCAAGTCACAACTGGGAAGAAGTGAAAACAAAAGTCAAGGACTGCAGAAATTCATATCCTGATTTTCTCTGCGGTGGTCGGCTGCTGCCCCCGGGGGTCCTTTTTTGTTGCTGACGGAGTTCCGGGATTGCTGAATCAGACGAGTTTAAAGTTAAAAAGAAAGAAAAAAGAAAGCTAAAATAGTTAAAAGAAAAGAAATAATATGAACTAAAGCGAGAAAATTACTTACAATGTAAAATAGAGAACGATTGCGTTTTTCTAACCTTTTCATTTTTATTCTTTAGATATATCCACATGTTATTAGTTAGGTATTCCTCTGCGTATATACACAGATATACGTATCTTAAACGTTCTGATTGGTTTGTGTGTATATATATATATATATATATGGCATTAACCTAAGTATACCAGAAGAAATGGCGAATGGCGAATGCGAACAAATCGAGGCATGGAGTTCACGATGACTATAAATGGTTACGAGAAAAATATGAAAAAAATTATAAAATCAACAAATAACGATGTACGAGTTCTGGTGAAAAAATACCTTTTTTTTTAAGCTTATCACCCCAAGCAAGGCTGGAAGCCACTAGCACGCAAGGGGTTACAGAAGGTTTGGAGGAAGAGCAGATAGGAGTGGTAAAGTAGAGGATGTGGAGAAAGATAGTGGATCGATCAAGGCAAGGGGGTTACAGAAGATTTGGAGCGAGAGCAGATAGGAATGAAAGGTGAAAGGATGTGGAGAAGGGAAGTGGATAGATCAAGGCAACTGGAGATGTCGATTGACGTTACACTTAAATAGTTGGAGATTGTGTTTGTCAGGGAAACAGGAATAAGGAAGGGAGTTCCACAGGCGAGATGTGCGAGACATGAAGCTATTGGAGTAGAAGAGAAGTCTACATCTAACAGTTTCAACGGTGAAGGGGTGGGAACGGGATGCCAGCCTCGTAGGACGTTTAAATTCATGAGGCCTAGGAACCAGCGAAAGCAGCTCATCGGAGCAATTACCGTGAAAGTATTTGTAAAAAAGACAGAGCGAGGCAGACTGCAGACGAGATGACAGATCAGGGCCAATTACATTGCATATCCGTCTCTGGATCTTATCAAGAACCCTGAGACAAACAGCAGGGGCTCCAGACCATATATGGCAGCAATACTCCATGCAAGGGTGAATGGTCGATTTATAGATTTGGAGGATCGATTCCGGGGAGAAAAATTTCCTGGCTCGGCACAGGGAGCCAACTTTCCTTGCGGTGGATGATGCAATTGACTCGATGTATTTGTTCCATCTCAGATCAGCGGACAGCGTGAGACCGAGCAGCCGCAGAGAGGAGCTCTCGAGAAGTTGGTCTTCAGACATTCTAATGGGAAGCAGGGATGGATCCCTGTGGTGGTTAATAGAGAGCAGTTTTGTTTTAGAGGCGTTAAAGTTAACCATCCATTTCTTGTCCCAGTTCACAACCGATTGGAGGTCCTTTTCTAATCGAACTGCCAGGTTAACTTTGTCAGCATCATTAGATTTGTGTTTGAGGCCGGAGTAAATTGTGCTGTCGTCCGCATAGATGCCGACTTGGGAATCTATGGCGTCAGGAAGGATCAGAACTGAGGCTATAAAAAGAAAACTACAACACATATCAATTCGGCATTTAATCTCCTTCGAAGTAATCCACTTTAAAAGCCACACACATTATCCAGCGTCGTTTCCATTGATGAAGGCATTCCTGGAATTTCTTTTTGGGGATAGTGAGCAGCTGCCTCTTCTCTTGGATTCCCTCGACCACTTGAAATCTTGTTCCTTTCAAGTGGGATTTAATTTTTGGTAAGAGGAAAAGTTGCAAAGGACGAAATCTGAGGAATATAGTGTTTGTCGAACTAGGGGAATCTTGTCTTTTGCAAACTGTTGCACACGCCTTGATCAATGATGAAAGGTATGTGGTGTGGTGAGACAGCCACACTCTACACATGTTCCTTCCAAAGAGTTTCTATTAACAATGGATGTGAGCGAGAACGTTATAACTTATTGTGCATGCGCGTCAGGCGTCAAGGTCAATCTCTGCCAAGCGGCTTCACTCAGCTCCGTTACTATAGCAACAACCCCGATATTTCGTGATCACATCTTGTAATTAAATCTTATTTATTTATAATTTAATTCAATTCTCCATTTCGCTTTGGCAAATTCGTCGATCACTTTGTTTTAAAGAAATCTCAGTACTGCTTCCTACCTTATACTCTCCAAAACGTCTTTCTTCCTGGAACCAAATTTATCTTCATGTTATGAACAAAAAGCAAGTGATCATATTTGTTGAGAACAAAAACAAGGGATTATATATATATATATATATATATATATATATATATATATATATATATATATATAATGCAATGACAACTACGTTGGGATAGCCATGTGGCGAGGATGACTGATGATCGCATACCAAAAGTTCTTTTCTACAGTGACCTCCATAGTGGTCATAAAAATGTTGGTAGACCTTGGCTCAGGTATAAAGATAAACTGAAGAGCAATCTTTCTTGCGTCAACATTTTATTCAAGAACTTTGAAGAGGTAGCCATGAAGCGATCAGAGTATCGTTCTAGATGCCATTCAGGAATAATGCACTATCAAGAAGTAAGCATCGGTCGACTACGTGAAACACGAAGGCAAAATAAGACAGCTGCAGTTAGATACAATACATTCTCCTGTACTCTTTGTTGTCTTTTGTGCAATTCTCAAGCCGGTCTCAAAAAAGTCATGCAGATAATTTGTTCGTGTTCGTCGGAACCTCATACGTCGAACTCGATGAGAGAGTCCATCATATATATATATATACATATATACATACATATATATATATATATATATATATATATATATATATATATATATATAAGGCCAGTTGAGCCTCACACTTATACACACACTCATACTAATATACACACTTACACACATCATACTCACTCATTCCCTAAGAACTAAATAATACACACTTCACAGAGACACACACCCTTTCCAGGAACCAATAAAACTGTCAAAATAACCAAGGGAATTCACAGCAGCATTAATCCATCCAGACTTTATCTTAAATAACAACTTAAAAAAGACTGTTTGACCAACACAAGGGCTAACCAAAATTTATGATAAAAAATTAAAAACAAAAACAAATGAAAACTACAGATAAAGTTCATTTTCTTCATCAAGTCATTCATTCCTCTAGTTCACTGCTATTAACAAGCAGATTTTTTTTTCTACTGATGATGGCCATGCTGGCTGAAACTAGTCGAGGAATCTAATTGAAATAATGAAACGAAAAAAATATTAATATACAATCCAGTGTGTCTGAAAATTTTAATATTTTAATATTTTTTATTAGTCAGAACACACACACACACACACACACACACACACACACACACACACACACATATATATATATATATATATATATATATATATATATATAATATAATAGCATCATCCACTTGCAAAAAAAGGCTAAAAATAATGGAAGCCTTACTTATAAAAAGAAACAAACCAACACTTAATAATATTAACTTTGAACATGGACATAATATCTTGACCGTGTTTTGAAACAAAAAAAAAAATGAATCACTTTATAAAACATACACATAACAAACTATTTCTAATTCTAACAGTTGAAATATAATCCTTGATAATGGCTAAATGTATAGCCGAAAGCGCTCGGAAAAAAAGAACATTCGGACAATTTTTATATAATTTATTCTCTGAAAAGAAAAACTTTATTAGATCGCACGAGAAATTATATAAAAAACTAAATAAAAGCATCTTGTCAGTCGTTTTTAATGAAATGTGCTTGAAAGAAGGATTGCTGCCTAAATACACAAATATATATATATATATATATATATATATATATATATATATATATATATATATATATATATATATGTTCCTTGTGTCAGTTGAATCTTTTCTATATATCTAAATTGTAAACTAAAATGCTCAAGCCCGCGAAACACTGCTGTAAACGGCTCCCAAGTGGATGGTTCCCTGATTGCTACAATCTTAACTTGTTCAAGTCTCATGTTGTGCAGGGTAACCCTTACTGTAAAAAAAAAAAAAACTTTGAAAATTTGCGAGTTTTCATTTGAAACAATATTTGTATTTGAAATATAAACTTTATGTAAATCAATCTCAATATAAATAAAAAAAAAAACAGGTATGTAACGGAAAGTGCTCGGTTATTCAGCTGCGCTGCAAAACCTACGATCACAGTTTGTCATGAGATTGATGATGATGATGATGATGATGATGGTTTCTTCTTATTTTCAACATCCTATTTTATTTGACTTGGAAGATATATTTTTAATGCTAGGCAAATATTGTTATTCACATCCGCGTCTACATTCCTAAATTTTTATGTAATTTTTGCAATGAATATCAATTTTAGGAAAGGAATATAGTCAAACTATTTTTCGTTCTGTCCCATCACCAGTCATTTTAGCTGTTTTTCGTTCTCTCCTTGGCTTAGTTTCGTACGGCTCAAAACCAGATGGACATAAACTATGGAAGATGAAAAAAGTGTCATTATGCCACATTGTCAAATTAGAAGGGTCGTATTCCAAGATATTCAACAATAGTAATACATATTTCAACCTCGTCTCATCGAATTTCTTTAACTTGAATAACGAGACGATTCGAAGAGAACTAGAAGATCTACTAGAATTGATTAACAGCGGACATAAACTTAAAAACATGGTAGATGGTAGACTAAGGAGAACTGAAAAATCTTTCGAAAAGTTAGTAAAAGAAAAACCAGAAGAAAGGACTAACTATTAACAGTAAGCAGATGGCATGCATAGACCAACATGTCAACTGTCTAATGCAGGAGTTATCAACCTTGCTTGCTCCATGCACCCTTTTCACCATTTGTCAGAATGCCATCCCCACTCCTTTTCAAGGCCAGATAGACCAAATTCTATAATTGCTCTCCTCACCCCTAAACTTACTGTGGTCACAATTCATCCCTGAAAATTCAAATCCCCCGCCCCCTGGGGGGGGGTGAATTTTTTGACATTTGTTGAGAACTATTGGGACCATCAAGCGGGTACATAAACTTACCTCTTTCAATGGCGTAATAACAGATGACGGGAAATGTGACACAGAAATCCGAAGGCGGATAGGAATATTAAAAGATGCCTTCAAGAAAATCGGCAAAGTATAAAGAGATAGAAACATATCCTTCGAAACACAGAAATAGTTATGAACGTCTAATATCTAATCTCCCATATGAGAGTGAAAGCTAGACAATCTTCTCGTAGATGAAGAAGAAATTTGAAGTGGCACAGATATGTTTCTACTGACGCTTGGAATTGTTCGCACGGGTCCTAATTGCTTTAAACTTACATAGTTGACACTTATGAAGAAAACATGCGTGCAGCAATAGAGGTTTTAAGAACTACAATGAAACTGATACTTATAATCAGAGATAGACATCTGAAATTTCTGGAACACATAATGAGAAAAGAGTGTCTGGAGAATTTAACACTCTCATGACATACTGGAAGGGAAACAGAGTGGAGCTAGATTTTGAAGAACAAAAACAAGAGATACTACGAAGTCGGTCAAAAGTTAAATAGAGGAACGAAAGTCAGGATGTTGTGGAGAACCATGGTCGCCTACGTTCCGAAAAGACATGGCATATAAATGATGTCTTTTAGGTAAAATTCAGTGACACATAGGGAGAAGTGAATTTGTAAAGACAATTCAGAATGTTTGTATAGAATAATCATGGAACAAAGAGTGAACTAATAAATTTCACAAACTACTATTTCGCGTGTAAAATCGATTCTGACTGGGTGACATAAAATTTTGATATTATGGTCTGAAAGAGAGATGATGTTCATATAGTATCTAATTTCTTTCCGTTTACAAAAAACTATAGAAGTATAAAAATAGATTTTAATACCAACAAAAATTATTTGGAAAAAGTTTACTAGTAATACATTTTTGAAAAAAATAAATTTTCAGATGTACATTTTTGAAAAAAAATATTACCAGCAATACATTTTTTTTAAATATTACGAGCAATACATTTTTTTTAAATATTACCAACAATACATTTTTTAAACAAATATTACCAGCAATACACTTTAAAAAAAAATATTACCAGTAATACATTTTTGAAAAAAAATATTACCAGCAATACATTTTTTTTTTAAATATTACCAGCAAAACATTTTTTTTAAATATTACCAGTAATACATTTTTGAAAAAAAATATTACCAGCAATACATTTTTTTAAAATATTACCAGTAATACATTTTTGAAAAAAAATATTACCAGCAATACATTTTTTTAAAATATTACCAGTAATACATTTTTGAAAAAAAATATTACCAGCAATACATTTAAAAAAAAATATTACCAGCAATATATTTTTTTAAAATATTACCAACAATACATTTAAAAAAAAAATATTACCAGCAATAAAAATCTTGTCGCCATTGAGGTTGATATGCCGTAAAACAAACCAAACCAAAACTGACCGCTGCATAATGGGATTCAAATAATCTAGGTCCTGTTTGAAAACACCTTACCCTTTTGGGAAATTTAATGAAGAACGTGTGTTTCCGCGAATGTGAGGGCCTTCCAGTTCAAATCTCGTTTCTGATACAATCAATTGAGGCCATTCAAATAGAATGGTCGCCATTTCACATTAATCCTGTCACTTTTATATTTTCTTTTACATCATCACAAAATACCGCTCACCAAAGAAAAGGTCATAGCTTTTATTCTTGGACAAAACAAGAAATGTAGTCATCGTCGAATAAAGTCAGCTACGGACTTAAACGCTGTAACTATTTAATCTCGAATCGCTTTAAAAAGAAAAGAAAAAGGATTAATGTTTTATTATCGGAACAACGTCGTTTTCTTATTCAGAATTGGCGAAAATGTCGAATTTGTTTACGATTGTTGTTACTAATGGCTTACCTGTGTACAGACCTCCCACCGACCAGTGCCCACTTTTGTCTTACGACACACTGGATCTCATAAATAGAGGCGTACAAAAACATAAACATATCCTGGAGTGAGAACAAAGTGGCAGGCCCCCGAGAGTAAAGGCACTTAACTGAAAACACACACACATAAATAATCAGAGGACAAAACTATCTGGTTTTATATATGCCCATCTACACGTGCGTACTCCCACAAACACAGGCGTGCACAAAAACATACTAGAAATATGATAATAACGTTCTGGGATACAGACGGATCCAAACACGGTTACATACACTTATTTCATGTGACATGTTTCTTCAGGACGTTGGTGATCATGGTCCTCTACAACTTCCTATAGTTTGTATCTCTAAGCAATGCTTGTTTCCTTGATATCTTTCCCTGTCTTTTCAAGCTGGTTGGGTAGCTTACACTCCGTTTTCATCCGTCACTCTTGACTTTAAAATGTAAAATTCTCCAGACTCACTTTTTTTTATATGTGATCCAGAAATGACTACTGTTCGATTTAGATTGCATCAACCCCAAAATGTATCAATCCCCAAATAGGCTTGATATTCTGTGTCTATCCTCATTAGAAAGAAAAGTGGTTTACAAAAAGGAAAAAAGAATTCCTCTACCTTAAGTTAATTATTTTTCCAGATCTATTTAACGAAAAAATACTTTTGAGAAAGTGCTTCATAACAACATTCATTTTTCATTTAGTTTGACAGTCATACACAAACAATCAGGTGCGTAAGAGGTCTGATCAAAAAATATCATGTTGCTATAGTAACGAAGCTAAAGATTGAAGCCGCTTGGCACAGATTGACATTGAACTCGAAATAAACATTAAATTATAACGTTCTTACTTACACCCGTTGATTATATAAGTGCTCGGAAGGAAAGTGTTTAGAGTGTGGTCGTCTCACCACGCAACAGAGGCTCTATCATCAGTCACCATAGCTTATGCAGCAGTTTTGGGCCAATGACAACATTCCTCGGGTCTGACAAACAAAATCTTCACCATATTTCAGCCCTTGCGACATTTCCTCTTCAAAAATCAAATCCCACTTAAAAGGAACAAGATTTCAAATGAGACGAGTCAGACGCTCGCTATCCTAAAAAAGAAGTTCCAGAAATGCTTTTATCAACGGAAGCGACACCAGATAAAGTGTATGGCTTCAGAAGGGAACTACTTCGAAGGAGTTTAAATACCGAATTTATATGTGTTGTAGTTTCCTTTCATATTCATATATATATATATATATATATATATATATATATATATATATATATATATATTGTCAGCTGTCAATATACCACATAACACCGTTCAGCGGTAAGCCTTGGAGCGGGTAGAATGGAGATCAACGTGTTTTAGTGGACTCAGCACTTTTCAATCTGCTTGACTGAATCACCTTCAAGAAGCGAGAAAAGATCTAAAAGCTCAGCCAATCTAACAGTGATCTCGTCTCACAATCCTCACTCTTGCTCGATATGTGGCCTCCTTTGTAAATGACCAGCGGGTTTTAAGTGCCACTTAAGATTATCACACAAAATTTCATAACTGAGTCAATTAAGCGGTCAGATCCTCATACGTCGAAACCGATATATATATATATATATATATATATATATATATATATATATATATGATAAAAATATAGTTTTAATGTATCTTATATTTATGGGTAAAGATATAGAGCGTATATAAATAGGAATTAGGTACCTCAACAGATTTGCAATATCTAAGGTTTAAAATACATTTTTAAAAATGATAAAATCTTTCTTGAAGCTTTTATTTTACGTTTAATTTCAACCTAATAGATTAAATTTAATTTTTCCAGTAATTAAAATAATTTACTGTACTTCAGAACAATTTTAAATTAACTGGAAAGAGTTTTCGTTTTGAAATTGCTAATCATCGCTGATTTTAGACCCAGTTTTAGCCATCTTTCATCACAATGTAATTCTCTTTATTAAAAATGTTTCAAAAATAAAAATATACTTTTAAAAAAAATTATTTCCGTAATATTAGTTGATTTAAAGTTTACTTAATCTGATTTGAAACAAATATTACTTTCTTTAAGTTTAAAATACCTCAGAATTTTTTTATTAGAAGCGTGTATATCTCTTAGCATAGTGGACATGTGCCCCATGAAATATATTTTGCTTTTACTGTTGCTTCATTTTCAATATTGTTGATTGATGTCTTTTGTGCGGCCTCGTTAGGGATAACTTATTTTCCACGCGGAAGCAAGCCTTTCGAATCGCTATTTCCACGGCAAATATTCACACGAGTTCTATATGTTCAAATCATTACATCTCGGACCTGCCATGCTGCGTACACGGCGTTGAATGTCCCTAATTACCTCTGTATTCCATTTATAAAAAGGATGTTCCACTCACACAGCTTCTTTCCAAGAATCTTAACAGAGTCCCTCTTTAAGCTTAGGGAGAATCCTTACCTACTTATTGTATATGTATAGCTGGCTACTCGTATTCGAGGACACACGTCTACTAGGGCGGCTAGCCAATCTCTATTGCAGACGCTTGATCAGGCGCATTTGTGTTTATTCAACACCCTCAGAGGTCACCTGTGGTTTATACTGCAACTATGCTGAGCAGACTTTAGTTACAGCTTCTGGGAAAGAATGTTATCGGACTGATCCCAACTTTGGTAAGTGCCTGAAAAACATACCATGGGTTGACCCAAGCCTTGTGAGTGAAACTGGATAGAATCACAAGTCATCGTTCGAGCACAAAGACACAAGTCATCGTGACCGAGGGCTTGAGCGTGCTGGCCTTGTTAAATTGTTGATCACGCTAGATAACACTCTCTTTCCCAGAAGCTGTAGACAACTGCTAGAAGAGAATTCCACAATGAATCTTCAGCTGCAGGATATCTGCCAACAGCCCCACGCGGTCACATGTGGCACAAGACCTAATTTAATGAGTGGTATTCGAGCCTGTGGGCACGGCCAAAATTCCCCGTAGACTCCGCATAAAACGGGGTCGGGTGGCTATTTCCTAAGACGAGATATAGCCTCGTCTGGGGATCCCCTCTGCCCGGAGGTACAGAGTTTGACCAGCACAACTAGAGATGAATCTCCAACTGCAGGATATCTACTCCACGGAGTCAGATGTGGCACAAGGCCGAATTTAATGTGGGGAGGTCTGAGCCCGTAAACTCGGGCAAAAATTCCCTGTAGACCCTGTATAAAGCGGAGTCAAGTAGCTGTTTCCCGAGACGAAACTATGCTCTTCGACATAGGCTCGTCTGGGAATCCTCACTGTCCGGGGGCACAGAGTTTGACCAGCACAGCTGCAGACGAATCTCCAGCTACAGGATATATACCAACTGCCCCACGAGGTCAGATGAGGCACAAGGCCGAATTTAATGTGGGGTATTCGTGACCACAGGCTAGGCCAAAATTTGCCCGTTTACCCCGTATAAAACGGGGTCGGGTAGCTATTTCCCGAGACGAGACTCTGCCCTTCGACATATGATCATCTGGCGATCCAGTCTGCCCGGAGGCACAGCGTTTGACCAACACAGCTGGAAATGAATCTTCAACTACAGACCAACATACATAATTTACTATTGTATTTATGTGAATGGGGACATACCCATTATCGTCCGTAGGTATGTTACAACAGTTTATTTACACTATTTGTTATTGCTTATTGGAATGTTTGGAAAAAAATCGGTTAATTGCCAGTTGATTCGAACTTTATAAAATGGTAAATAAGGATTTCAGTATAGTCGGTTCACATATTTTAATAATTTATTCAATGTTTTTAAATTTATAAATAAAAATGGTTTTTATATTTAGATCTTTATAAAGTGATAAATAATATTGCATTGCATTAGTTTTAATAGAATTGTATTAGTTTTCAGAATGTAAATTAAAATTAAATAAATTATATTGTAAATAATCTAATAAAAATAGTGTTTTATAGTTTGTTGTAAACTCTCAAGAAAACAAAAATTTACTTTAATCATATGTTTAGGTTTTATTACAATTATAATCCTTGCTTTTTAAAACAATACACCGTGGAGTGAAGGGAGTTCAAGTAAGGGTGCTGGGGGTTTTTTTTTTGTTTATTTTATTTATTTATTTTTTTCGTGAGGTGCGTGCACGAAGGTCAGCGTTTGCCAAATTCTCTTCAAAGCAGGTAGGAAAACACTGTTTCTGTTTGTAGAAGTCCTCAAATGGGTCGATATCTTAACCGCTGTAGAAATGTTGTGTTTTTGAGAAGCATTTACTTTGTTTAAATAAAAAAAAATATGACAATCTAGATTATTTTTAGAAGTCATAAACAATTAAATAGAAGATGAAGATAATCTTCAGTTGCATATAAAGTTGTGGTAATAAAATAAGCACATATCATCTCCCCTCTCGCTTGTAACTATCCATCACAATAAAATAAACATTTGTCAGTACTAAAGTAGAATGAGTCAAATAATGCTTCATAATCTTCTACCTAGAGTTGTTATTTTATTACAAAAGTAGAGTTTATTTTTTAAACATGGCTTTTCCCACATTTTTTATCCGTTTCGTACAAATAATAGATAAACATTTATAAAAATAAGCATACACTCTTGTTGCAAACCAATCTCACAAATTACGAATGATGATAAGGAAAATTCGGCATTCGTTGACTGAGCAGACAGTGCTACTTTCGGTTAAAATTTACAAAATTTGAAATAATTTTTCAGGAAAGTGGATTTTTCAAGTCCAGTAACTGTTATTGCTCTTTCGATTATTGATGGGAGTTTCCTTCCTAACCTTTTGTTTTAAGTAGTGTGGAACGTCAACATCTTGTTCGTGTCATTATTTTCTCTTCAAGTTACATGTGATATCCATTTTAACTGTAGCTATTCTCAAGTGACGTGCTTTTTGTTATTTGTTACACTTCTTTGTTTGTGATTCTGCATCGCCAATCCACGAGGTTCGACAAACGATGGTTATCGCTAAAATCTACAAGCTTCATCCGTCCTTAGCCATTTTAATCGTTGATCAGAGGAAGTGGTTTTATACAGCTGACAGTTTACATAAACCTGGACGTGCCTGGCGACGTGCATGACATCTATATAAACATCTCCATCTGACGAGGCTATTTTAGAACATAACACAGGTTCTTAGCTTGATGCTTTGGTCTTGTAGCAGTGTGCGGTGTTGGACAAAACTACCCTTAACACAAGCAATTTCCTTATCTATTATACTAAAATTGTTATAATTGACCCAAACACCGATGTATTTGAAATGTTTAGCTTTTACCAATTCTGAGGATGTATTCCGGATAGGTGCCAACACACCTTTAATTCCATTCCCAGATCGTCCTGGGTATGACAATAAACTACATCCGGCAGCAAGGCACCTGATCAGGAAGTTTTGAGGAGCGTGAAACCACCTCCTAATTGTTGTTGGTCCCAGGTTCACCCTGAACCAAGGTGATAGTAACTAGGTTCCCAGCTATGGGTAAATATTTAACCCCCAAACTAACACCAAATCACTATGAAAGTTAAAAAATAGATATATATATATAGTAAAAATACCAGCAATAGATTTTTGAAGAAAGAAATATTACCAGCAATTATTTAGTTGAGGCCATAAAATTGTCTTTAAATATTTAGATTTCGGCATTAAATAACACATAGAGGTTAATATGCCGCTAAACAAAATCAACCAACAACCAATCCTAGATTATAATGTTTTGGAAATGTTTATATTGAATCCTATTTCTTGAAACACTTCGTAGGGGATGTTGATTTTATGTTCAAGATCATTTTTATACCCATTTCATAGTTATAGCATACCCCTCATCATCAATACATTGGCCTCGATAGAGTAAACAAGACCACTGCGTTTTACTATTAGATTCGTTTGGGAATCAGTATAGCATGCTTAAATGATCAGTGCCAATCACGTTATATTTATTCTTGTACATGCACATTATATAGTCTTGGAAAAGAATAAACAAACTGAGGCTTTCATTTTCTCCTTTTCTTACTCTTGAAAAGTTCGAAATGTTACTGTACTGGGGTCTTCGACAGATATACATAGTTTGTGGGCAGATATAGTTCCTCTATCAACATATCAAGTTGAATCAGATATAGTTCCTCTATCAACATATTCAGTTGAATCAGAGCTTTCGATTTCTAATGTATGAGAAGAGGAAATCCGTATTGACGCTATCATATTCTGCTGTGAGGCCGTCATAGCAGGTATATAATTTTCTATTGAAGAGGTATGCAGTTTCCGGAGTTAACTGGTAACATATATATGCGAGGAGTTGACTTCAATAAAACGACGAGAGTCTAGTTAATACAATTATCATTAATACTTTCACCATAATGGATCTAGTTGAGTAGGTGTGTGGATCATGACGATTACATTTTTATTTCGATTATGTATTAATGCGCGATATATCCCAGTTATTTGGGATACATATCTGATTCCAGATTTCTTCCATGACATTGAGAAACTAGATTGCAGGGAGTAGGAAAGCTATTTTCAAAAGTTCTTCTTAATGTCAATTGATATTCTATTATTCTTTTATTTTCTTTTTTATAGTTTCCTTCGCTTCCCCATCATTGTGTTCGCTATTGCTTATGTTTGAAGAAAAAAAAGTCCCGTCTGAGTGCAAAGTGATACTCCATCATTCTTTTTTTTTCTTTCATTCTTTACTTCCTCGTCACTGTGTTTCCTATTGCATATGTTTGAAGACAAAAGGGTCCCACCTAAATTCCAAGTGATACGCTATCATACTTAAGCTTTTTTTTTTGTAGCTTTCTTAACTTCCTCATCACTAGAGTTTTTATTACTTATGCCTGAAGACAGATTTGGTGTATGTTCTATTTCCGCGAAACTTACGCTACTCTTATTAAATAAATAAAACCTCTTAAAGTTCTTTAAAAAATCATTACTTTAAAAACGGCGAATGATGCTTGTTGGTCAGCCTCTTATGACAGACGAAACGTTTGTACGTTGACGGATTACTTTTTGTGGCTAAGTTCACTCGAAGTTTCTGGGACACATAATGAGGAAGGACTGCCTGGAGAATCTGTTCCTCACGGGTCGAATAGAGGGAAAGAGAGACAAGGGAAAACAACGCGTGAAATACCTGGCGGACTTAAGCAAGTGGATGACAGAACGTGGTCTGGGGGAGGAAGCAGAGGGAAGGAACTTGTTGAGAGCTGCAAGGAACAGAAGTAGGTGGAGAGCCATGATCGCCTACGTCCTGAAACGACATGGTACATAAAAAGAAAAAAGAATGAGGTAAGAAGGCTTAGGAAATCTGATACTCACAAGACAGATTGAAGGTAAGAGGGACAGCGGAAAACAACACATAATCTATTTAGTATACTTGAATACGTATGGCAATATCTTTTAAGAGCTACAGAAAACAGGAAATTGTGGAGAGTCATGGTCGCCTACGCCCTGAAGAGAAACGACGCATAAAAAGAAAGATACTAATTTCCAAGTATAAATGTACAACGGGGCCTCACCCAGGATCTTCACCGACTACCCCCACGTTGCATCTCTGTTCTCTTTTGTGTCGGTGTGCAAGCTCATCAGGAAACGAAAGATGAATACAAAACCCATGGCGAAAAAAGGAGGACACAAGCACTGTTTCTAATGAATTTAGCTGTTTAATTCAGGGCTTCACTCTCATGGTCTGGGAGGGTATGAACGTGACGGGGTTAATTTCTGCCGCTTCCGGCATCTCAGACTCACAGATCAGCTCCCCCCCCCACTCAACTATTTCTCCTCCCAACTCTCTGCTCATCTCAACATAACGACGCGCTGCTGGTAATTCTAACGGACGGCATCGAAACACTCGAGGGACAGTATCTCCGTTAACGAAGAGGTGGGTGCAGGACTGAACTCAATCCCGACCGTGACCGGAAGTTCTCAATGTTTGGTTTTGTCGTCACTTTTTCTCCCAAAAGATTTTTTTTTTAAAGAAGGCTAATGGCGCTCTAATTAAGTAGGTTAACTAACGAGAAGGGAGCTACATTCAGAGTTTTTCCTTCTACTAGACTGGTTGCCACCTAAGTCTATAGAACCCAATCTGTCCTACTATTTATCCATAGCTGGGCGGGGGAGGTATTAGCACGTAAGTGAATGTAATGGACCCGACTGGAGTTCGAACTCGGCTCTCCGATTCCTCAATCCGAGCCGCTATCCATTACTCCACCGTGCTTCATTTGTCGGTTTATTGTTTTATTCCCTTTCGGCAAAAGAGAATGACAGCTTTAGAGACCATATTTCCCATTTTTTTTATTTCTAGTCGTAAAACCGAAATAAAATCACTATCGCCTCCAATGTGAGTTTCTCAGTCGTAGTGTCGCACAAGATCACTAGAGGTTGGCACATATCAACCGTCGTTTCCAACTGCAACAGTCTGGTGTTAAGAGAGGATATATGTTCCTATCAAGTATCCCATAATTCCAACTGATCTTCCCTTTGACATCAAGCGTCTTCATTTTCCAATCAAAACTTAAATCTGTAATGACAATTAACAAGGATCAGCGTTAGTCTCTGAAGATATCTAGATTTTATTTCACTATGTTTCTCTCGCAATCAGCTTCTTGGGACGTTGTTCAAGAGAACAATCTCTGAAAACCATGTAAATTCCTGTCCCTTGTGGAAAAGATATTTATCCCGAATTACTATAAATCCATCATAAAAATTCGGGATGTGGAATTAGGAGATACGAAACACTTTAAAAGTCAATCTTGTGCAGAAATATCTAAACTGTCAGCTTTCTTAGATCAATGCTTAAAAATGGCACCGAGCGAGTGAATTCTGTAGGTCTTCACAAGGGCCATCCTTCTTCGTTAGAAAATCACAAACAAATAACTTTACCAAATAATAGAAATCACATCACTTGAGGACATTCAGCAACGGCAATATGTAGAATGGATAGCCCATGTAACTGAAAGTGAAAATAATGGCATAATCAAGATGTTGATGCTCTACACTCTTTCAAAGAAAAAGTTTGGAAGAAAGCCTGCCATCAATGCTAGAACGAGAAATAACAGTGTACTTGAAAAACTTTTTTTCCTGAAAATGTGTTTTAAGAGAATGGTTTTATAAATTTCGACCGACAGCAGCACTGACTGATCTTTCAATGAACACCGAATGTTTCCTTATAAGGAAACCGTTTTTATCGTTTTTATCGTTACATATAAATTAGAAATTAATATTTTTAATTTTTGCGTCAGAATGTTTACTATGCCATACCTTATTATTTTTTTTAATATTTTAGAATTTACTCAATAGCTATTAGGTTTTACTTCTTTTTCTCCCGAGCATTACCAGGTAACCCATCTTGTAAATAATATTTGCTTAAGAGACTCGATTTTTCATGTATCAAAATTTATTTATAATACTAAGGATGTGATACATGTTAGTGGACGAAATAAAACGCACCTGGAATTTTAAGGAGAAATTTAAAGAAACATTTTTGTTTTTATTAAAGTAAACCTCTTAAAGTGAAGTGTTAGACAATTGCCACAATCCACCTGCCGTTAATGTGTCAAGCTTAACAGCACATCATTTTCCAGACAGCAATGTTAATTTGGCTGTAATATTTTCGCCTCGTTACTTAGTTCTGCTAGTCGACAGAAGAAAAAAATAACAATTGATTCATTTTATTTTCCTATTTCCTCTGTTTTATTTTTGTCCATATGATTAAGAATAAATAACTAAAAACACACATCCACGCGTATATTTCAGTAAGTATGACTAGATGAGCCATATGTTGATACGTAACGAAACACCGAATAACGAGATCACAGAACAATTATTCAAAGATAAAAAATGATCCTGAACTAAAAGTTAAAAAGATGAGAGAAGAGAACGTAGTTATGGAGTGGATTGACAAATAAATCTACACAAATAAAGTTTGATATTATATATATGTTGTTAGCCATAGACATATTAGGACGGCCAAAGACGCATTCCAAAATCTAGGCAGAGTATTGCCAGACAGGCGGATTTCATTGGAAACAAAAAAAAGGGGTACTGAGCTGCTACATGACATCTGTCTTTCTTTACGGCAGCGAAATTTGGACGGCCTCCTCAAAGATGAAGAAGAGACTCGAGTCAACGGGGATGTGGTTCTACAGAAGGATGCTAGGGATATCATGGACCGAGCGTGTGAGCAACGATGAGGTTATGGAGAGGATGCCATCAAGGAGGAAGCTTATTGTTAATATCAGGAAGAGGCAGCTTAAATTTTGGGGACATTTAATGAGAAAAGAGGGCTTGGAAAATCTGATACAGGTTGAATAGAGGGAAAGAGAGATAAGGGAAAGCAACGCGTGACATACCTAGCAAGTGGATGACAGAACAGGGCCTGGAGGAAGTAGCAAAGGGACAAAACTTATTGAGAGTTATAAGGGATAGTGGGAAATGGAGAGCCATGATCGCCTGCGCCCTGAAGGGACACGGCATATAAAAAGAAAAAAAATGTATATCTGTATGTAACATACAATTAGTCGAAATTATGCATTACGGCCAGTGATATAAGATACTTCTTTTTCTTGTGCAGTTTCCTCTCAGAACGTAAGCGGTCATTGTCCTCCGCCATTTTCTGTAATTTTAGCTATTAATAAATTTTGTCTATTTGTTATTTCTCTATCCATTTAGTCAAGCTCACTAAGTATGTCATGCGCTCTTTTTTTCTGTCCCTCTTGCCTTCAAACTGTCCTGTGAGTATCAGATTTTCCAAGCCCTCTTTCTTCATTATATGTCCTAGAAATTTCAGCTGTCTCTTCCTAATGTTACGTATAAGTTTCCTTTTTGTTTTCATTTCCTCTAGAACTTCGTCGTTGTTCCCGTGTTCGGTTTCATGAAATTCTCAGCATTTCTGTTGCTTCCAGTCTCTTCATCTTTGACGAAATTTTCTGTCATTCACAGACATAAAGGAGAACAGCTCAGTACTTTTTTCTTTGTTTCTAAAGAAGTCTTCCATTTTCTTAGAACTCTGCTAAGCTTTTGAAAGCCTTCGGATTTCAGTAACACTTTCTATATATATATATATATATATATATATATATATATATATATATATATATATATATATATATATATATATATATATATATATACGAGGGTCATTCAATAAATATGGTGAATTGTTAGGTATAAGGACTTCTAATACAGGTAGAAGCTTACTCTTCTTTTTTTTTTGTTTTACTTCTTTTTCACATGGATTTAATTTCTTTTGCAGATTAAAAAGTTTTGGCGATTAACAAAGATGGTCGACCAAGAAGCATGCTCCAGGATTGAACAGCAGTCAGTTATCAAGTTTTTATAGCTATTTTGTGCCGTCATTGTCAAAAAATTTTCTTTAAATAATATTTTTTTTAAAAATTGACCTGATAATATATATATTCATATTTGATGTGAAAAAATAATTTTAAATAATTTTAAATACTGTAAGGAATTCTAT
>OZ038480.1:35053552-35066052 GCA_964036315.1 Acanthosepion esculentum | reverse complement strand
ATATATATATATATATATATATATATATATATATATATATATATATATATATATATGGGCTTATACTTTTGGTGGGGGGAGCTAGCGGAGTTCGAATTCAGTTCCAGATGTGTGGTGCAATGGATAGCAGTTCGGAATGAGAAACCAAAGTGCTGAGTTCGAATTGCAGTCAAGTTCTTTATATTCACTTATGAGCAATTATCATTGGGAAAAGTATGGATACATCTCTTCTCCGCTCCCCAGTTAAATAGGAGGACTTTTATCTGGAAAAATTATTGTTATCTCCAAAAAACTGCTAATGCAATATTTACTCGCAAAAAATTATTTTTACAATCCAAAATATTTTTCGGCTTTAAATAATTCGCAAAGGGTTGATACCCCGTAAAAAACAAATCAATAGATCAATCAAAATGAGGGTGCTCATTTTTTTTTAAATCCGTTCATATTAATCAATGTAATAATTTAATTGCTGGGCTTGTTCATTCTTCATGTAATTTCATTATTTCCATTTTCTTAGCATTCCACATTTCTTCAATTTCAAATTCCTTTACAATTTTCCGGTTGAAGAACTTGACCGTTTGTCTCGAACGAACACTATACTGAATGGTTACATTCTGTAATCAAAACATTTTCCAGTTGCTAACCAAGTGACTTCGTACAATTAGAGATGGCAACATCAACTACTAAAGTTAGCAGTGACTCAGTTTTCTTTTTGTCTATGATATGCAGAAGACGCTGTGTTGATGGCAGACACAGAAAGAAAACTACAGGAACTCCGAAACAAAACAGTAAAAGAAAAGGAGAAAGGAGTAAGCATCAATTTTAAGAAGGCATAATGTATAGTCGTTAGCAAGAGAAACAGTCTAATTTGCGAGCCGCGAATCGGAAATGTCAAAATCAAACAAGTTTTTTTTTTATTTTAACCGCTTCAGTCATCGGGTCGGGGAACCTGAGAGCTGAAGAAACAGACTGTGATTCTTCTTCATCATTATTCTTTCAGTAGGCTTTCAGACAGTTTGGCGGCGCCCATATCCTCTCCCAGCTCTTAACCGACAGTCGGAGACGACAGAATGTAATCGCCCTCGGTCCGGTCACTAAGCCTTCAGGCTTTGAATTCAGAATTGTCCTTCTTGTACACCGGTTGCCACACAAGGCTATAGTACCCAGTCTGTCTTGCTATTTTACCTAAAGGGAGAAGAGGTGGATTAATACCTTTCAAAAGGGTATTAGCACATAAGTGAATGCAACGAACTCGACTGGGATTCAAATTCGGCTCTTTAAATTCTCAGGCCTAGCCACTGCCTTGGAAGTGAAGTAAACATCTAGGAAGTGATGATGGAAACTGTGACAGTGAAATCCAGAGGCGCATTGGAATAGAACAAATCCAAAAGCTAAACAAATTTTAAAAAAAAAGGAAAATGTCGTTAGAAACAAAGGAAAGAGTGATGAACTGCCATGTAATATCAATCCTCTCGTATGGCAGTTAATGATGGACAATTTTCTCACAGATGAAAGAAGATTTCAGGCGCCAGATATGTGGTTCCACAGAAATGTGCTGTGAATACCATGAACGGAGCATGAAAGCAATGAGGAAGTTTTACATAAAATGGAAACAGAAAGGTCGCACATACGTAGAATCAAAACGAGACGGTTGACATTTCTATGACACATAATGAGGAAAGAAGACTTGGAAAATTTGTCCCTCACGGGATATCTGAGACAAGACGAACAAAGGGAAACGTTCTTGTGTAAATGGACAGCAGAAAAGGGCGAAGAAGGATAGTAAAAATACAAACATTGCTAACAGCTACAAAAGTTGTGGAGTTGCGCCCACATCCTAAAGCAACACAAAAAAATCCCCTTGCCGTTGATACTGATGCTGATGTAAAATTTGATCCTAAACAAGTCCACACTACTCCACGGTCTTTTGCCCAAGAGTAGAAGTTTATCCCTTTTCTATTTAAGACTGGGTTTCCGGTTCCTTGTAAAATCTACTTCAACTCTATACGTCTAACGTCTTCGCGTACATTCTGAAATTTTATTTACAGTGTAACCCGGATATAAGAGAAAACCGGATATAAGATACTTCTTATCCGGTCCCGACAACTCTCTTATATCCGGGTTACACTGTACTATATTTTTTTTCAGTAGGAGTAGATAGGTTTAGCTATTATCAGGTTCATACTCGTTCCCGACCTTTTGAACAGCAGTAGAGCTTTATCCTTTCCTTCCTGTTTAGGACTGGGTTTCCGATTCCTTGTAAAATCTACTTCAATTCTATGCTTCTAACGTTTCCACCTAAACACAGAAGATTTTCTTTAATATTTTATTTATTTTTTCCTCAATAGTTTTGCCTATCATCCGGTCCACACCACTCCTTGATCCTTTTAACAGGAGTTATTTTGTATCCTTTATTTCCTTTTTAGAATTGGATTTTCCGTTCTATCTAAAATCTTTTCATTCTCTTTCACTTCCAGTAGCTCCTTGCGTCTTAGTGAGCTTATCATCATTATGCAACAACTGAAATATGGTTCTACAGAAGGATGGTGAGAATACCATCCACCGAACATATGAGCAACGACGAAGTTTTAGAGAAAATAGAAACAAGGATACCTATAATTAACATCAGGAAGAGACAGTATAAAATTTTAGGGCACAAGGTAACATAAAAGGCAAAATTTATTAAGAGCTACAAAGGAGATGAAATTGTGGAGAGCCATCATCACCAAGGTCCTGAAGGGACATGACACATAGAAGGATGGTTACCCAAGCAAACCCCACCGTCTAAGACAAGCTTCTCTTCAGTGATTGAGTGAAAAGTAAGATTTCAGTGTGATTTGGCCGTAAAATCTTTGTATTAAAGTCTACAATTCCATTTTGTTCCGAGAAACAATTTTCCAAATTATCTGTATGCATGAAGTTTTACTTGGGATTTGTCCTTGTTTTCTTTAAAATATATCTGAGCGGAATGAAGGCTATGATTAATTTGTATTGGTGACAGGGTGTCTCATGGGATGCTGTGTACTTTTATTTTAAACTCGGCGAAGCATTACCTTCCCACTGTTGCCCACAGAGTTTTCACACCAGTAATAAGTTTAAGTATCTGGGGAGTGTCTTGACAGAAGACAGAAAATGTGACACCAAAATCCGATGACGCAACGAAATAGCGAAAGATGCCTTCCAGAAACTAAGCAAAGTACGTAGAAACAGGAAAATTTCGTTAGAAACAAAGAAAAGAGCACTGAACTGCTATGTAATATCAATCCTTCTGTATGGCAGGGAATGATGGACGATTTCCGCACAAATAAAGACGAGGCTTGAGACAAAAGTGATGTAGTTCTACAGAAGGACGCTAAGGATACCATGGACGGGGCGTGTAAGCAACGAAGAAGGAAAATAAAGTGTGGAAGAAGGGCTTTGAAAATGTGACCCTCGTAGGAAATTCACGTGAAATGGAATCGTGTGGCAGTGCTTCATGTGAACGCATAGCAGAAAGACGAGTAGGAGGGACGGTAAAAAGGCAAACATGAGTAAGAGCTGCAGGCGGTTGTGGAGAGCCACAATCGCGCACGTACTGAAGGGACACCGCATATAGAAGAATAAGATTAAATGCTATACTTCCATTGTATATTCAGTGAAATAAAATCTTATCAACTGTTTAATTTAACTAGGAAAGTGCAAATAAAAATAAGAATTACACCAGTGTACTAAATACAAATGCCAGTACTATTAAATTATTTCCATCAGTTTCGCTACCCCAGCTCTCAACGGTGCTTATATGGTACGGCCCGTTTATTATTTTGTCAAATACGTCTCTCCGCAACACGATTATTTTCTCCCAATAATAAAAGATTTCCGGCGGAACGTTTATTTGAACCGGCACACATATATTATAAGATAGAAAATTCCATACAGTATTTCTATTTGCTACAAAAGAGTACTATTCTCGTTTTTGAAATGTTCAAAAAACGAATGTAAAAAAGCAGTTATTAAAATCTTTTATTTAATGCAGTTTCCTCAAAGTCACCTCAGTATTTAAATATGCTAAAACATGCTAGATTTTTCATACTTTGGTCTTTGGTTCCTTTTTTTTCCAGAACTTCAGTTAAACAAGGGCATGGACAAATTTAAAACGAAGGAACGAACCAAAATCCACTCAAACGGAAATGAGCTTTGTCACACATACTCAGCTAATGAACAAATTTTTATATCTTCATTAGCCAGTCTTTAATATCGTACTGAGTATTTTAAGCATTGTCGATGTCAGCTGTAACTTCTATAGAAATTGCACTTTGCATGAATACAGATTCAAATTGTCTCTTCGTGTGCAATGCAAAGACATCTGAGATGTCTTCAACTGGCCAAATGTTTGTGAATCGATGTTCCTAGTTCTTGTTTAACAGACTCTCTCAAGTGTTCACGATTCATCTGGAAACGGTCTGTCTATAATCCTCCATATTGTGGCAAGTCACCTATGGAACCATATTGGCTGAAACGTTGAATCTACCAATGAATCATGAAATTCAATGGTACTTTTCTGGCATAGAAGTGTCGACATTATTCTCTTTGCTTACAAAATGATGAACGCGTTAAATCCAAAATAAAATTCCACGATTTCAGTTCTTTGTTCTGTTGTAACTTTTTCCATGAGTAATTTCCGATATTAATCTAAGTTCTGAAAAAATATAAAAAGTATAAACATCTGACATGTCAGAACATTTTTAAATACCTAAGTGACTATATATATATATATATATATATATATATATATATATATATATATATATACATATATATATATATATATATGAACATAATAAAATACGTGGATTTACCATATTACAAAATACAAAAAAATTCTCACTTTAAATATTTAAAATTTACCGTTGCGATTTGCACGCTCCAACACCATATAACAGTTAACAAATAGCTCATACTTAAAAACATCTTTCGGTCGGATAAACACATATAAATCGTCTCCCAGTTTTGATTCTGATGGATAATAAAGCCTGATGATGAATGACGTGAAGCATTCGAAAGTACTAGCAGAAAAAATACAACATATCCATTTTATTTAATTATGAGGATCTCATAATTCGGAGGATTATCAGTTGTGGATTGCTTATGTTTATGTCTACTAGCGAAGTGATTTCGCCAATAATCGCATACACATTGCTGATTGATTCAAGGTATGATTGACTCTTTGTAATATATATATATATATATATATATATATATATATATATATATATATATATAGTAGAATATTTGGGTGAGCTGAAATTTCTGTTTTTGAGGAAATTTATTTTGGATAATTGCTTATGCTTTCTTCACCCGAATGGCTTGTATTTGTGCAAAAGATGAAGGCAATGAGAAGAAAAGAACAACTTTGGAGTTATCGCAAAAAGTGAAAATTTTAAACAGACTAGACGCTGGTGCAAGTTCATTGTAACTAATGGCCGAGTTCAACATAGGAAAGTCAACATTGCATGATACGACATCTTCCAAAGAAACTATTATCCAGTGTTCACACTCTCACAGGGAAATAAAAATAAAACATGATTGGGATGAAACCTAAGAGTAAATTTATTACGTTGGTGCGACTACACACGCGCACGAACGAGGGATGCTGGAAGTTAAAATTTTATATATATATTTTTAATCTAGTCGATTGCATTTAGATTCGTTCTCTTTTTCTTTCCATAATTTTTGTCAGTAGATATCCCATATTGCAACATTTCACCATTCCTAGCAGATCTTCTATTAACACAGTGTGGGATATTTACTAACAAAAATTGTTCCTGATATATAAAATATATATCGTTATCACACACACACACACACATATATATATATATATATATATATATATAGTAGTAATTATTAGGAGGATTTGATAATTATATTTAAGTAATTAATCGAGCCTGAAACCTCAACAGAATGCAGAAAGCACTAGACAGCCGTTTCGTCCTATATTTGCGACTCATCAGCAGTGTGCATCCACTACCGAGAATTGAAACCCTGACAGTTAGGTTGTCAAGCAAACATCAAAGCAACTGCGCACTGCTGATGAGTCCCAAATATAGGACGAAACAGCCGTCCAGTGCTTTCTGCATTCTGTTGAGGTTTCAGATTCGATGAATTACTTAAATATAATTATCAAATCCTCCTAATAATTTCTATCATTTATATATCATTGCTTGAACCGGGTTCTAAGGTTCTAGAGTGAGCGGCTTGGTGATAGTAGTCGTGGCTCCAGGGGGCATAGTCCTATAGCTAGAATTGCATTTATCGGCCAGAATTTCCGAGAAATTTCGTAGAAAATATATGTCCTCATACAGGAATCGAGTATGTATCCTACACGAAAACGTCATTTGGCCTGACGTGCTATAACATTTAGCTAAAGAGGAATTTTAACTTTGCTAACCAGATGCTTCCTTTGTAGCTAATAATGTTTATTATAAAGAGAGCATTTAACTTAAATAATTATATCTATAAAAATAATGTATAAAACAGAATATATATATATATATATGTGTGTGTGTGTGTGTGTGTGTGTGTGTGTGTGTAAAGAGAGAGAGAGTTCTATCTCTGTGTGTGCTGGGTTGTGTTTGCCTCTGCGTGTGTGAGCACACACATAGCACTGTCGCACCAGAAGTGTAATACATAAAATGAACAATAATCAACACGGAGCCAAATAAAGAAGTTTGTCGGTGTCCTCCTGTCAACATGTCTCGTCACATGTGTTTATTTCTATTTATTTTCCTCTTTGTATTCATTCAGACACCCACCACCATCACTACCAGCACCACCACCACCACCACCACCTTTTCATCCGATCGGAGAAAGCCACATTGATTTTTCACGACATCATTTCCCATTCCATCCAACAGCGCCCCCACTCACCGTTTTCGAACCCTCACTGATTCGCTATTTTCTTTCATTCTGTCTCCTTTGGCTCCCCTCCAAGGGTGCATTGTCGTTTCGGACTGTTCTATTCTTTATCATGCATCGTAACACGATAGCCTAAGAATCTTTTCTATAGAGTCTTTATACTTACATGCATACATACATACATATATACATACATATCTATCTATCTATCTCTCTCTCTCTCTCTCTCTCTCTCTCTATATATATATATATATATATATATATATATATATATATATATTGATGGGCCTGGGGTAAAAAAAACACAAGAGACTAGAGAGTGGGTACTTCTTTTCGCCAAGGGAAAATTATCTTTTAGAAAATCTCACACAGACATACATACATGCAAACAGACACAGACACACACGCACATCTCTTTCTCTTTCTCTTTCTCTGTCTCTGTCTCTGTCTCTGTCTCTCTCTCTGTCTCTCTCTCTCTCTCTCCATATATATATATATATATATATATATATATATATATATATATATATATATATATATAAACGTGTGTCACATTTTTCTTTAGTAGGACTTCACGACGTAGGCCGGTTGACATTAACTTCACTGTTTGAGAAAATAAAAAACACAGTCGTCTAAAAATAGCATTTATAGTAACAAAAACACACGCACATATGCACCTATATATATATATATATATATATATAGGCACATATATATATATATATATATATATATATAGGCACATATATATATATATATATATATATATATATATATATACAGGCATATATACATATATATATGTATATGCATACATATATATATTATATATAAATAAATAATTAAAAGTTTACAATACTGAGTTAAACTGAAAGTTTCACGATGTTTATGCTCTTCAGGATTAAGAAAGAAAGAAAGAAAGAAAGACAGAAAGAAAGAAAGAAAGAAAGAGGGAATTGCTCTTCAGGGTAAAGAAAGAAAGAAAGAAAGAAAGAAAGAGAAAGAGGGAATTGCTCTTTAGAGTAAAGAAAGAAAGAAAGAAAGAAAGAAAGAAAGAAAGAAAGTGAATCGAATCATGGACAATGAGACAAAGAAAGAAACAAACAAACAAGAAACGAAAGAAGGAAAAAATGATCAGAGAAAGACATCGACAAGAAAGAAAAAAGTGAATTACAGAAAATAAAAGACAATCAAAGAAAGAAAGAAAGAAAAAAGAAAAAAGAAAGAAAGAAAGAAGAAAAGAAAGACGGTGTAGTGACTCAGAAAATGTGACAAAGAAAGAAAGAAAGAAAGAAAGAAAGTGAGTCACAGAAAATGAGACAAGCAAAGAAAGAGACAAACAAGAAACGAAGAAGGAAAGAAAGATCAGAAAACGACATCGACGATATAAAGAATAGAAAATAGGCTTCAAGATTAAAAGAGAATGATAGAAAAATAGCTAGAAAAAATGTCTAAAACCATTTCTGCTACCTTTTGATTAGGGTATTTGTGTGGATAGATGAGTGGTGGGTAGACTGACGAACGTAGGGAGGGTTCTAGAAACCGTTGAATGGCTCCACCGTGTCATCGGGACGTCGTCGTCGTCGTCGTTGTCGGCTGAGGTGCACATGGTCGACCCGTCACTTGTCGACAACTGCGCGCCAAAAGATCTTGTTTTTCTTGTCGCGTGGACAAAAGACAACGACTGATTGAATGTCAACGACAGATGTAGCAACAGAAAGAGCAAGTGTCACGTCATTAATAAACTGTTTTGTGTCGGGTTAATGCCTGGAAAGAACCGGGCGGGCTTACAAGTAATCGAACTGTAAATGAGACGTCTGGGAAGACAGTAAAAAAGAAAAGCGTAAATAAAAGATAAGAATGAACTGAAACATTTATAAATGGGTATTAGTTTTCTTCTAATTTGAACGAGAGAAAAGTAAACTGTCTAAGGTTTAACTGGTGATGATACTTAAATAGGGTTTGATGACAAAGAAGGTATGTATAGGGTGGTAAAGTTATGGTAAACGAGCTTAATGAGAGTTTTAAAGTTTGGGAACAGCAAAAGTATTTTTTTCATAGTTGGTGTTTTTAAACAGGTTTTTTTTTTATTTCCACGTGTTCTTATAACGGTAATGTTAAAAAAAAACCTATTTCCCTCGAATAAATATACCGGATACAGTGAATAAACAGTTCATGCGACATAAATGTATAAAATATTTTTTTTTAAAAGTCGTTTGTGTTTCAGTAATTTAAACTTCTCAAGTCCAGTAAATGTTATAGCTCCTTCCAATATTAATCGTTGTTTCCTTCCAAGCCTCTTGTTTTGATAGTACGGAACACTAACACTTATTTATTACATAGCTATTTTCTCTACTAGTTTCATTTACTGTCTATCTTTGCTGTTGCTACTGTTTGATGTGCGTTGGGGTGTAATGGTTAACGGCTCGGAATGAGTTCGAATTCTAAGTCGAGTTCGTTAGATTCACTTACGCACAACTCGGATTGAGGAATCGGAGAGCCGAGTTCGAATTCCAGTCGAATCCATTACATTCACTTGCGTGCTAATACCCTTGGGAAAGTTATGAATCCTCTTCTTCTGCCCCGTCCCCACAGCTATAGGTAAATAACAGGACAGACCGGGTTCTATAGCCTTGGATGGCAACTTGTCTACCGCAGAAAGAAATGGCAACCTACTGCGGGAAAAATTTGCCTCAGCATTCATGTATCGAAAGTTACATGATCGACCAATCGTGTATCACGCATGGGACACAACTGACTGACCCTTGGGAAAGATATGAATCCACTTAATCACCCAACTAGTTATGGGTTGGATAGCAGGAGAGATTGTGTCCTATAACATTGGGTTGCAACCAGTCTCTCTAGAAAGAAACGGCAACCTACTGCGGGAAAATCTTCTATTTAGTCAGTCATGAATCGAAAGAGACATGATCGCCTAAACGTGTATCATGTACGGCACTTAACCGACTGGCTGTTGGAAGTATACAAGTGATGTGTTTTTTCTTATTTGGTAAAGCTCTTTGTCTCTGACTTTGAAGTGCATGCCAATGGGGCCAGAGGAAGGATTGCCTTCTTTAAGAGCTAAACCGTTCACTCGTATTCTGACACAGTTAGCGATGTCTTCTTTTGTAGAAGCTGTGCAACGTAATCATTTTAAAAACTACGTATGATGGGTGATTTGAAAAGGAGAGGTCACCAGGACACTTAAGCATCGTTTTTCTAAATGTGCTATTCTCTATTTACATTATTCGGACTATTGTCCTCATCTTTGACGCCATATTTATTACAACGTTTCGGCCGTTGTACGCTCCGGCCTTCTTCATTATCTGTCTATATTTCTGAGATGAGGTATTATGTACACTATTTACATTATTCGGACTATTCTCCTCATCTTTGTCGCCATATTTATTACAACGTTTCGGCCGTTGTACGCTCCGGCCTTCTTCAGTATCTGTCTATATTTCTGAGATGAGGTATTATGTACACTATTTACATTATTCGGACTATTCTCCTCATCTTTGTCGCCATATTTATTACAACGTTTCGGCCGTTGTACGCTCCGGCCTTCTTCAGTATCTGTCTATATTTCTGAGATGAGGTATTATGTACACTATTTACATTATTCGGACTATTGTCCTCATCTTTGTCGCCATATTTATTACAACGTTTCGGCCGTTGTACGCTCCGGCCTTCTTCAGGTGGTTGGAATGTCGAACTGAACCCTTTATTTCGCTCACTGGGGTAGACTGTCCTAGTTCCACGTGCTATGTTTTTAATGGATGTCAGTTATCAGTTATCTCCTGTTAATTCCCCTCTCTAAGTTCTCCACTGCCTTAACCGGGTATTGAACTCACACTCTTTGGGTCATGTCACTGGATCTAACCAACGCACTGTACCATATGTCGTTGAGGACACATGGCACAGTGGATAAAGATGAGGACAATAGTCCGAATAATGTAAATAGTGTACATAATAACTCATCTCAGAAATATAAACCGGTGCTATTATCTGTTTAAATATAAATCTGATGCTAAATCTTTAAGGCAAGGAAATTTACAAGTACTCAATCATCCTAAGCTACTAGCAGTCACGAGGAATGGATATCCCCTCAGAGTGGCCCCCTGCCTTGAGCGACTATTGGGCCTTAAACTCAACCCGGATCTCACGTGGAACTCGTACATATAAAAATCACTAAAGAGGGAGGAAAACTGTTCAGTTCTCTCTACCGGTACACTAAGTACCTGACCCTTCGTGCTAGCGTCTACCTTTACAAGTGCCAGATCAGACCGAAAATAGATAACTGGGCATTTTGCTGTCTCGACAGCGCACAAAAGCGTCTCCGAGCCCTTGTGGGTGACAAATTATTTTCCAACCCCTTTCTCAGCAGCAAGATGTAGAAAACTTCTCTATCGCTACTTCTAACGTACTACATTCCTTAATTCAATCACTTCTAACCTTCACGGCTAGGACCCGCCGTACAACCCGCAATGTAGAGAACCACTCTCATTCCCTCTGATTTCCATTGGTGAGAAGTAAGTTCCACTCGAGCAGCATACTATTGCACTGTAGAACCGACTCCCACAGAATGTTTCCCGATCACCAAAATATTAACTTGTTCAAGTCTAGGGTTAACCATTATCTTTCTCATATATCCGCATAAACTGTCCCTCTTACTCTGTAACCCTATATTTGGAGTCGCCCCCGGGACCTTTACCGGGTTAACCCCACTGTAAAAAAACAAAACAAAATCTCTTTGGTGACACAGTATAATATTTACCTCAAACCCTGCGGGTCTGTTATTTTCTACTGCAGTTAACAAAAAAATAATTTAAACTACTATCCTATCTACTCGTGTACGAAGGCTGACTGAAAATTTCAAACCCTTTTTCACGTGTTCCACAAATTGCTTCTAAAATCTAAGTAAAAGAGATTTCTATTGTAAAGTAATTGCACCAGTTATAATTATTTTCCTACCGTAGCTTAGATGTGGCACAAGGCCGAAAGTATGGTGTACCCAGTGAGGATCGAACTAACTCGTCATTGTTATGCGAGACAAGCTTATATAGACGATGTTTTTACATAGATGTTAAAGTTGATGAAAATCGGCAAAATACTGGATTGGAATGTGAGCCTATCCTCCGTTTTATCATCGACTTTTGGTTACATATTTCCTGCCTTATACGACCTTCGTTTGGGGCACCTTGATGCTGTGCAATGGTTAGCAGGCTTATCTCACTAGAACAATTGATCGATCCTTACTGGGTGCCGTAAACCTTGTGCCACATCTAAGCTACGCTTGGAAAATCATTATACGAGGTTCGGCTGGAAAGTTCATAGGCTGACCAAGAGTCAACCGATGAAATTTTCAGTCGATCCTTGTACACGACTGTATACGGCAGTTGTTTTAAATTAATACTTTTCTTTCCAGATTCGGATGAAATAGCAGGATACACAGACCTTTCTAACTTTGAGCGTCAGTCAGTCTAGGATAAGTATAGTTCTGAAACAAAACAGTGTAGAATCAACAGAAAATACACTCTATTTTCCCCCCAAGAAGTCATGATAAATGGCAGATAACAGATAAAAAGAATACTTGGAGAGCCATA
>OZ038480.1:35041052-35051052 GCA_964036315.1 Acanthosepion esculentum | reverse complement strand
AGGGTCATACAGGTATGAGAAGTACCTCTTGGATTTAAACGCCTCTGCTTTGCGTAATTCTATGTCTTTGAAGCCTGTAGACCAACCAAAACCAGAAAAGATAGTAAAAGAAAGCGGAAAGAAAGGAATAAACATCAATTGTAAGAAACACAGAACACATAGCCATCTACAAAAGAGCTGGCCAAAGATGCAAAATACATTTTGAAGGTGAGAAAAAAATCAAGCAAGTGTAGACATTTAACTACCTGGTAACGTTTTAACAAACGGTGAAAAATGTAGCACCGAAATCCGAAGCAGGAGTAGAAGTGCGAAAGATGCCGCCTAAAAGCTAAGCAAAATAATACGAAACAGGAAGATTTCTATAAAAACAAAGAGTACTCAACTTCAACGTGATGTGAAGACTCCTATATGACAGTAACGGCTGAACAGTTTTCTTGCGGATATAGAGAGGCCAACAGAAATATAGTTCTATAGAAGAATTCTGAGAATACCTTGTACTGAACATATGGGCAACGAAGAAGTAAATTTTTAAGGGAAAATGGAAAAAAAAAAGGACATTTATAATAAGAATTAGAAAAAGTGAATTAGACGTGCCGAGTTCAGTTCCCGCTCGATTCTCTTTCGTACACGTCGCACTAATACCCTTGGAAAAGGCATGAATTCATCTTCTTCCAGCTGTCGATAAAATAGCAGGATAGATTGGGCTCTCTTGCCTTGAGACGGCAACTAGTTTAGGAGAAAGAAATCTCTGAATTCAAAACCAGCGCAGAGAGAGTCGGGCTCCATCAGGCTATCTTGCCCTAGATATACCACTGCTGCTATGACTGCAGTAAACGTGCTGTCTCTACGATCCTAATGGGTTACGACACACCCACATATTAAGGCTTAGGGCCACATCAAACACCGGTTCCCGTGCGATCACCGCAGTTAAATAACGTCGAGCCTGGTCAGTACCTAGATGGGTGACCGCTTGTGAATACTAGGTACTGTAAGATTGGATGTGCGGGTAGTGTAATTGATAATGGATCGGAATTGCTAATCCCAGAGCCGAGTTCCAATTCGCGTTGGGTTCGTTATATTCACTTACGCACAAATAGTCATGAGAAAGGTACGAATCCACCGTCTTCAACCCCAGCTATGGGTTAATTAGTAAGAATGGTATCACTAAAGCTTTATTATTCTCCAAACAAAATCTTACAATCTAGAAGTATTTTCTGGACTAACTGCCAAGGGTTGATAAGCCATAGAAAATTAATCAATCAATTAATCTACCTACATGATTTTGACGTTCCCAGTATTTAACCCATGCTGGGGGTTGCCTCTTTTGCTGACAACTATGCGTTCTATCTTATTATAACTGAAAGTTAATATTTTCTCGTCGTTTTATTATTGATATATGTTGTACACTTGTTCACCTAATGCAGGCTTCCCAGACTGAAGTTAACGGCCAAGGCGAAGGTTTTTCCCTCAATAGAATCAGCGGCGATTTGTCCGTTACCAAGGCAAAGCTTCAAGCTGGAAGAAATTGGCTGGGTGGGGCCTGACCTGAAGAGGGATGGATGCGCTCCACCTGGTCATACTTCTCTGGCTTTAAATCCGGGCAGGTAGAATGAAATTTCCATGTGTTCAGTTGCTCGGTCATGGGACTGACGACGACGACGACGACGACGATGATGATGATGATGATGATAAAAAACTTCAAAGCGAGAGCATAAGCGAAAGGAGCTATTTAATGTGCGAGAATCTTTGACTGAAATCGAAATTGTTCAATTAAAATGTGATATAAATATGGCAACGTCATCAAAGCTAAGTCCGATGAAATCTTAACGGACGAAACGCGTCACCGAAAGATTTTCCAGTTTGTCATATTTTTCGAAATACTGTTTGTTGATATATAAAATTATGTATCGTTATATATATATATATATATATATATATATATATATATATATATATATATATATATATATATATATATATATATATATATATCATATTTATTTATATATATATATATCTCATGTTTATAAAATATAACGTCAATAATAAGAAGTAATAATGGCGAATTATGAATAAAATCTCTTTGTTAATTCATTTAATTAATTTATCTTTTTTCTCCGACAAAACTACCCCTAATATATATCTATCTATATATATATATATATATATATATATATATATATATATATATATATATATATACATATATACATATATATATATATCATATTTATTTATATATATATATATATATCATGTTTATATATATATATATATATATATATAAACATTATCGATTTCAGTCAAACATTCACGCACATTAAATAAATCCTTTCTCTTATGTTCCCGTTTTGAAGTTTATATCATCATCATCATCATCATCATCATCATCATCATCAGTCCCATGACCGAGCAAAACTTGGAAAGTTCATTCCAACTGCCCCGGCGTCCTGAGTATGACGATAATTTACATCCGCCTCCTGGTTAAGACGATAAACTACATCCGACTGCAAGGCCTCTGATCAGGGGGTGTGGAGGAGCGTAGAAGCGCCTCTTAATTTCTGGTGTTCCAAGGACCACCCTGACCCGGGGTGGTAGCAACTCTGGCCAAATAGTTCGCCCCTCAAAAGGAGTCAAAACACTATGAATGTATAAAAATAGGTTTTAATACCAGCAATACTTTTTTCTTTTAAATTATCAGCAGTACATTTTTGAAAAAAATATTACCAACAATACATTTAAAAAAAAAAATATTACCAGGAATAAAAATGTTGTCGGTATATTTAATACCGACAACATTTTTATTCCTGGTAATATTTCAATGAGGTTGATATGCCGTAAATCAAACCAAACCAAACCAAATCACCTGCCCCAATTGAAGGCCAGAGAGATAACTAGGTAGAGCTCATCTCTATCCAATCAAATGTTTTACACACACACACATGCGCGCACACACACACACACACACACACACACACACACATATATATATATATATATATATATATATATATATATATATAAACATTTTAATTGAACAATTTAGATTTCAGCCAAAGATTCTCGCACATTAAATAACTCCTTGCTCTTACGTTTTCGTTTTGAAGTACATATATATATATATATATATATATATATATATATATATATATATATATATATATATATATATATATATATATATATATATTACATTATTTGTTATTACTATAAACGTCATATTTAATTGATACCCTTGTTGATTAAACTTGCCATCTTTACAACATTCTTATTCACGTTTACCCCACAGGGAATTCGAGATTCATACTAAAATTATACCCTTCGGTAGCGGTCGAACTAGGTGTGCTTTAGACCGCTCAATGATGAAGTACTTCACCGCATATCGATGTTCAACTATCCTTTTTAATAAATGTACATCTTACGTGGGGATCATTCGATTTTTCGCTTCAGAAAAAAGACAACTTAATCAAATGAATTAACAAAGGGATTAACGGATTTTATTTATAATTCGCCATTATTTCTTCTTATTATTAACGTTGTATTTTTATATAAAAATGTAATGGGTTTTTCGTTTCGAATAAGCGTTATTCAGTTCAAATTCAAATTGCCGTTTTCTTTTTAAATTAGATTAAATTGATTATTTGATATTAAACAGCAAAGTATAGATCGTAAAATCTAATGATTTAACTTGGCTTTTTGTATTTAAATTTCCGCACCCAGAAATGAACTCCTATATCCTACACCCACAACAATTAATCAGTCTAAATCGTTGACCCGGATAAACGCCTACATTTTCGCCTACGTTTCGACTTGGGTTATCCATCTTTTTTTCTTTTCTTTATTTTTCTTTCTTTTTTTCCTTTCTTTTTCTTTATCTGTTGTTGTTGTTGTTGTTGTTATTATTATTATTATTATTATTATTATTATTATTATTATTATTACTACTACTACTACTACTACTACTACTACTACTACTACTACTAGAACTACTACTACTATTTTAACATCTTGATATAAAAAAAACTTCTCGTCGGTTTTAATATTAAAGGAAACGAAAATTATTTTGTCAGTTTTTCAACGTTCTCTTCTTTTCTGCACATAAGATTTACGTTTTACCACATTTTGGCGTCAAGCAACGAGAAATACATTTTTGATTTGTGCCGAAATGTAATAATTGCGCTTATCGAAGCAATTGATTCTTGGATCGAACCAGTGATCCAACCAGTTATCTCCAGAGAGAGTGTGAGAGAAAAGAGAAAGGTAGGGAGTGAGGGAAGTAAGAGAAATAAAATTTAGACACCACATTAAAGTAAGTTATATTAACATATCTATCTATCTATCTATCTATCTATCTATCTATCTATCTATCTATATCACTCTATCTCTCTCCCTCCCCCTATCTCTTTTTCCCTCTCCTGTTATCCTGTTACTTTCGTATTTTAGTTGCTGCACAAAATCTGACTGTTCCGCCATATGTAAAACCTGACGAAAAGCATCAAGAAAATAGGGGTGCATGTTTCTTAGCAAGAGGGACAGGCACCAGATGCAAATTACAAATTGAAGATACGAAAATCAAACAATTACAACAATTTAAATATCTGGGGAGTGTTTTAACAGAGGACGGAAAGTGCGACATTGAAATCCGAAGGCGAATTGGGATAGGGAAAGATGCCTTTTATGATGAATTCAGGGTATATACTGTCACTGTTTTTTTTTTTATTCCTATTCCTAATCAGAGTTTTGGAAAGGTTTACCTTAAGTCCTCCTTTATGAATAGGCGGAACTGTTACGTAATATCAGTTCTCCTACATTCGACATTCATAGATGATCTCTGTTGAAATTTATAAAATCTTTCTATTATAAGATTTTTTTTTTACGAAAATAGGTTTCTCAAGTACAGTAACTGTTATTGTTCTTTACAAAAATTATGCGGTTTCCTTCCTAACTATTTGTTTGAAGTCGTTTGGAAAATCAACATCTTGATTATGCAAATTTTTTTTCTTCGGAATACATAGCTATTCATTTTAGTTGTTGCTACTGTTGAAAGTCCTCAGGTGATGTGGTTTCTGATATTTGGTAAAATTCTGTTTTTGTGATTTTGTAACGCCAGCCCACACGATTCAAAGAATCGTGGTCGTCGCTAAGATCTAATTAGTTCATTTGCTAAAAGGTCTTTTCAATCATTGATCTGAAAAAGTCGTTGCACACAGTTTACAGTTTAGGCAATTTTAAACGTCATTCATGGCATTTGCATAAAAGCCTTGATCTGACGAGTCTGTTTAAGAATATGACACGCGTTGTATTGTTATTGTTTTGGTATTGTAGCAACTTCCGGTGTCCGACAAAACTACCCCTAAGTTCAATTACCTCATCTCCTATAATAATTTGATAAATATTAATATATAAATATTAATTAAATAACTGCTCTATACGCCAAAGTATTTGAAGTGTTTTCTTTTTAACCCACCATATGTATTACCGCAGCAGTAGTGTTTTCTAGACATGATGGAGCCCCAGGCTCTTTTTTGAATTCGGAGGTTTTCCTTCTCCTAGACCGGTTGCCAACCAGTCTGTCCTGCTATTTATTTATATCTGAGGGGAGGGGAGAAGAGATGGATTCATAGGCAAGTGAGTAAAAAGAACTTTCCGGGCCTCTACCCATTACTCCATAGTGATTCTCCAAGAAAAATGTTTAGCATTTATTAATTCCTCATACTGAATTATTATGATAGTCTCAGGGTATGAACTTGTTAAATGATAAAAGTACACAGGTGTAGGCTTTGAGAAAGCTTTATTCAACTGAGAATACATGTAAATTCTTTTTACCTTTTATGGGAAACATTCCAATGACGGAAGTGAAAGGTATGCTTCGTTAATTGCATTTTGGAATAAAATATTTTAGTAGTATCGTGATCTCCCACCTGATGAAACGTTAAAAGAAAATTTTAACGTTGAAACAAGATGTACAGTTTTGTAGGAGTACGTACATGTTCTAATGTAACACTGCATAATAAATAAATATTTATTGCTCTACTTTTGTATTAAGCCCTGTTTTAAACGCTGAAATTTTACTCTTCGTTCTTTTACATTTATATATATATATATATATATATATATATATATATATATATTGAAAGTCCAACAATTATTTACTATATTTTCTCTTTATGCGTTACTTTTATAGATACAATTTATTTATGTAAATGCTCTGTTTTTTGCTATTTTAAAAATAAATAGTATTAATTACATGTAACGGCTTGAATGTTCGAGAAATTTCGTAGAAAATATGCACTCTCCGACAGGAATCGAACTTGTGTCCTATACGGAACCGTCAATTGAGCTGACGTACTATGCCATATATATACATCTTTTGTGAGCAGATATGATCGCGCTGGAAAGACCGTCGAAGATCTGTTGTTTGTAAACAGTAATTTGGGCTTTGCTAACCAGATGCTTCTCTGTTGCCGAGTGCACACAGGTTCGATTCCTATCGGTTAAGGCATATTTTCTACGAAATCCCTCGAACATTCAGCCGGTAAATGTAATTAATAATGTTTATTAACCCCCCTCCCCCCAAAAAACAGAACATTTAAAAATAACGTATAAACAGAAAATATTATATATATATATATATATATATATATATATATATATATATATATATATATATATATATATATATATATATGTTACACCGGCCTTTCTAACACAAGGGAATTATACCGGTTTTCACTATATATAGTGCCAGTAATACCTACCCGGGGTGCAAGCAGCGACAGTCCTTTTTGGACGTCACAGCTGTTCGGTCGAACTCTCTGCCTCTGAGGCAGAGGGGAACTCTCTGCCTTTGGGCAGAGAGGAACTCGGACGAGGCTCCGCCGAAGGGTAGAGCCTCGTTCGAGGTGGTTGACCACCCCGATCCCGTTTATACGGGTTCTACGGGCAATTTTTGCCCGAGCCTACGGGCTCGGTAAGCCCACATTAAACCGGCCTTGTGCCACATTCGACACACGTGGGCGTGTTGTTAAACATCGTAAGCAGCGACAGTCCTTTTTGGACGTCTCAGCTATTCGGTCGAACTCTCTGCCTCTGAGGCAGAGGGGAACTCTCTGCCTTTGGGCAGAGAGGAACTCGGACGAGGCTCCACCGAAGGGCAGAGCCTCGTTCGAGGTGGTTGACCACCCCGATCCCGTTTATACGGGTTCTACGGGCAATTTTTGCCCGAGCCTACGGGCTCGGAAAGCCCACATTAAACCGGCCTTGTGCCACATTCGACACACGTGGGCGTGTTGTTAAACATTGTAAGCAGCGACAGTCCTTTTTGGACGTCTCAGCTGTTCGGTCGAACTCTCTGCCTCTGAGGCAGAGGGGAACTCTCTGCCTTTGGGCAGAGAGGAACTCGGACGAGGCTCCGCCGAAGGGTAGAGCCTCGTTCGAGGTGGTTGACCACCCCGATCCTGTTTATACGGGTTCTACGGGCAATTTTTGCCCGAGCCTACGGGCTCGGAAAGCCCACATTAAACCGGCCTTGTGCCACATTCGACACACGTGGGCGTGTTGTTAAACATCGTAAGCAGCGACAGTCCTTTTTGGACGTCTCAGCTAGCCGGTCGAACTCTCTGCCTCTGAGGCAGAGGGGAACTCTCTGCCTTTGGGCGGAGAGGAACCCGGACGAGGTTCCGCCGAAGGGCAGAGCCTCGTTCGAGGTGGTTGACCACCCCGATCCCGTTTATACGGGTTCTACGGGCAATTTTTGCCCGAGCCTACGGGCTCGGAAAGCCCACATTAAAACGGCCTTGTGCCACATTCGACACACGTGGGCGTGTTGTTAAACATCGTAAGCAGCGACAGTCCTTTTTGGACGTCTCAGCTAGCCGGTCGAACTCTCTGCCTCTGAGGCAGAGGGGAACTCTCTGCCTTTGGGTGGGGAGGAACCCGGACGAGGTTCCGCCGAAGGGCAGAGCCTCGTTCGGGGAGGTTGACCACCCCGATCCCGTTTATACGGGTTCTACGGGCAATTTTTGCCCGAGCCTACGGGCTCGGAAGCCCACATTAAATCGGCCTTGTGCCACATTTGACACACGTGGGCGTGTTAATAAACATTGTAAGCAGCGACAGTCCTTTTTGGACGTCACTGCTATTCGGTCGAACTCTCTGCCTCTGAGGCAGAGGGGAACTCTCTGCCTTTGGGCAGGGAGGAACTCGGGCGAGGCTCCGTCGAAGGACAGAGCCTCGTTCGAGGTGGTTGACCACCCCGATCCCGTTTATACGGGTTCTACGGGCAATTTTTGCCCGAGCCTACGTGCTCGGAAAGCCCACATTAAACCGGCCTTGTGCCACATTCGACACACGTGGGCGTGTTGTTAAACATCGTAAGCGGCGACAGTACTACAACTGCCTAGCTGAGTAGTACCCGTTTCCTACCTTTGTATCTGTGATGTTAAATACACTTGTTCCTTAAACCAACCTCGACTTGATTTTCTTCTTTTTACTATTGTGCCACGACACAACAATATATATATATATATATATATATATATATATATATATATCTAATATTTTATATGGAAGTGATTTCTGGACGATTGCCTAATAGACGAAAAATAAAATTGAAGCGGCAGAGATATGTTTCCAAGGAGGAATGTTGAAAATACAATGGGCAGATTATTTGAGCAACGAGGAAGATTTTACAAATATCGAAATATTTCCTTAATTAATTCATGCCAGTAAGACACAAGGAATTACTGAAAGTAAAAGAAACTGAGTACATTTTTATAAGGAACCGGAAACGCACTGTCAAACAGGAAACAAAGGATAAACCTCTATTCCTGTTCAAAAGATCAAGTAGAAGTGTGAACCGGACAATAGGCGAACCTATCTACTCTTATTTGAACTTCAAGAAAATCAATACTATCAGTGACATATTATGAAACTGTTGCACACACTGTACATACTGAAGGCAAGAGAAGCATTGGACAACCATGAGTAACGTATTTAAGGAGGTTTCGTGGATGGATTTTAGAACAGGGATATGTATGGATGGTAAGTACTTAAAGTTATTTCGAGCAACAAAATACAAGAAAATGTGTCGATCCATAATCGCTACATTAGTTTTTCAATGCCTCTTGCTTAATATGGCTGCAAAGCAAGCGCTCATTTCTATCTGTTATTTCTAAGATTAGCTTCGGTACTAAGTAACAAGGGCATAGAACTCAAATCTGAATGATTTTCCAGTCCAGCTAGCTTGCCATCATGCCACGCCGGGCGACGCTCCGCTTCTATTATTAACGAACAGAGAAAGTGTCACAAGTTGCCGGAAAAATGACTGGAGTTATATTTACACCAAGTGGCATTTAGGTCTATTTTGAAGCTCACTGTCAGAGAATAAGCCTCGGGCGGCGACACATTAGTTTCCATTCTACTTTAATTTGGAAAACAATTCGGCAACGACACAAGTGCATAGAAAAGACAAATTGAAATGAGGCATGATTAATGATTAAAAAGTTATTATTTGAAATCAAATTCCAAAAAGTGACGCCATCCCATCGACGACGAAATTAGAGAAGAGACATTTGCGCCACCTGCCAAATCATGAGAAAGTCGAAATAAAACGGATTTTTTTCCCCCTTTATTTATATTCGGACTATTGCCCTCATCTTTGTTATTGTTATCCAGATGTTTCGACCGTTGTTCTCTCCGGCCTTCCACAAATGAATATCGATCTACAGGGAATTCTGAACAGAACGCTTTAGTTAATCTACGTGTGTAGACTGTTCCCAGTCCACTGCCCATGTCTAGGGGTGTTTCTATTTTTAGTACTACTTAGTTATTGTTCGCCCGTTTCCATTGAGTACGCACTATCCGACCCAGGAAATTGAAATGACAATCACCCTGTCATAAAATTCATGCACAAGCGCTTCACTCCACAAGACACAACGGCCAAAAACAAAGATAAGGAGAATCGTCCAAATATAAATAATCATAACTTCTCTCACTTAGA
>OZ038480.1:35008552-35036052 GCA_964036315.1 Acanthosepion esculentum | reverse complement strand
GACCACGATGTTCGTCTCGGGCGCCGATGAGAAAATATTTAAATGAGAATTTAATAGGCTACAAAAACACGGATAAACTAATATTATCGTACGTATCGACCAACTAATATATTATCGAATAACTGACTGGACTAGCATGGCCACCATTGTTGTTTGGACAGAATCTATCTCTCCAGTTAGCTCTGTGTTCAGACTTACGGTTACATCACGTTGAAACACCGGTCCCCTTACGATCACTCTCGTTAAGCAACGTTGAGTCAGGTCAGTACCTAGATAGGTGATCGTTTGGGATTACCAAACATGTATGTGCAGGAGGTGTAATGGATAATAGCTGGGAATTGTTAATCGGAGAGCCGAATTCCAATTCCAGTTGAGTTTGTTATCTGCACTTATGCGTAAATAACTTTGTTAAAGGTATGATGCCATCTCTTCTCTCTTCAGCTATGGGTCAATTAGTAAGACTTTTATCGCTAAACCATTATTATTTCAAAAATATTTCTTACAATCTAACAGTATTTCCTGGCTTTAAATAACCTTTAAATAAAATGTAAAAGACAATAGGAAAACTGTATTATTAGACGGCGTGTTTCCTCCAATGTGGACATTTTCAAGGCAAAAACGAAATGAATTTATTGAAAAACAAAGTAATTATTAACAACAAACAAAATGTCCTTAGCAACTAGAAGAATTTAGGAAACGCTATTGTATTAATATTTAAGTAATTTCGTTTTTGCTTTGAACAAGTCCACATTGGACGAAACGCGACGGCTAATAATACAGTTTTCCTATTGTCTTTTACCTTTGTACATATTGTCATTTTCTACAGGCTAACTCTGAGAATTTTTTCATATATATATATATATATATATATATATATATATATATGTACATATATATATATATATAATATCAATTTATAATTAGTAGGGATAATTCCAAGGAGGACATTAATCCAAAGAGAGCTCAATATAAGTAACAGAGCAATATAATAATGAGTACAGACGCTCATTATAAATTCATTCAGCTATAATTTATTTCATGAATATACAAATATTCATCTCTTCAGACCGAAGATTCTTTAATAAATGAAGTCAATTTATCCTGACCAAATCACCCTAAGTCAATAATTAGTCAAATCCATAACACTGTAAACACTAGAATTAATAGATTATCGTCGAACAAAAAATATTCTATGAGAATAAAATAACTTATAAAGAAGCCCTCAAAATGTAATTTCAAACAAGAACTAGGTTACCACGAAACTTTGAAAACAATACAACTAATAAAGCCAAAAACAGAAGAAGGAAGACAATATGGTTTAACCTACGTTTCTGTAAATAATCTAATATAAATATTGGCAGATATATTTAAAATTTTAATAGACAAATAACTATCGGCTCATGTTTAATTCTTCCTTCTTTCCTTTCTTTTCTTTAATTCCCTCTCTCACTCTTTTCTTCTCTCTCCCCTCCACCTCGCTTCCTCTTTTCTCTCTCATTCTCTCCCCCCACATTTTTAAAAATCTTATATTGAAATATTTGTTTCTTTCTTCCTCTTTTAATATTAATTTTTTCTTTTTTCTTTTTTCCTCTCCCTTTTCCTTTCGTCTGGATAAATTGACTCCATTTATAAAAAAAAAACTTCGATCTGAAGAGATGAATTTGAAATAAATTATAACCGAATAGATTTTTAAGGATCGTCTGTACTCATTATATATATATATATGTATGTATATATATTAACAAATATACATATTATTCTTGACCGATAGCACGAATCGGTATTACATGGACAACGTACATATATATATATATTATGAAATGGACAAAGCCCGACAATTATTTTAAGACATTTTTATGTTTATACATTCTTTTTATAGATACAAATATTTAAGTAAATGGTCTGTTTTATAATAAACAATATTAAATAACATTTACCGGCCTGAATGTCCGAGAAATTTTTCAAAGAAAATATTCGTTCTCCGACAGGAATCGAACCTGTATACTGAACCGTCATTTAGCCTGACGTGTCTTAACCGATCTAGCCACGGAGAATCGTTCGATCGACAAGGTCGATTTTACTGCTTTTAAACTTCAATCTTCCATGAATCTTTCACGTACATTTATATCTGTTCATGGCGTATCTAAATATAAACAAATGACGTCACACATTATGAAATGTAATTAAGTAAACGGTTTATTATAAAACAGAACATTTACTTAAATATTTCTATCTATAAAAAGAATGTATAAACATAAAAATGTCTTAAAATAATTGTCGGACTTTGTCCATTTCATAATATATATATATATATATATATATATATATATATATATATATATATATATATATATATATTTGTGTGTGTGTGTGTGTGTTTCTTTTCGCAGTTACTCCTCTTTAATGCATGTTTTATAAAACAAGACTGATAAGTATTTCCACCATTTACATCTTTCGAACTGTCGTCCTCATCTTTATTTGCATATTCATGACGGTCCATGCCTTTTTGGGAAATCTCATATTCAGTGAAGTGTAGTGAATTTCAGTGAAGTGAATTTAGAACAATCCACCCTCTGAAAGAAATAAAGGGATCGGTTCGAGATTCTAACGTATATCACATATAAGGCCGGAGCGTACAACGGCCGAAACGTCGTGAATATGGCAATAAAGATCTGGACAACAACAGTACGAACGATGTAAATAGTGTAACTAGTTACAATACATCATCTTAGAAATACAGAGAGATGTTGAAGACTGACAAGGTACTTTTATTATATTTGGGCTTGCTTTCGAACAAGTGTTTTGGTCGTATTCGGGAATTAAGAATATGCCTATTTTATATGGATAGCATGCGTGGCTCTAGATTGCTTCAGAAATATTTAACATTTCTGCTGTATACAACCGCTTTACCAGATCAATGGTTAAAAATGGCTTCAAGCGAAAAAGACCAGTAGAATTTAGCGAGGACAGTGCTTCTTTGAACCTCTTGGACTAACGTGACAAATTTAAAGAAAACCTGTATCAAATAACCGAAACCACATCACCAGCGGCTTTTCAGCAAGAACAACAATTAGAATGGAACACATGAAACTCGAAAAGTATAGAGTGACATAATGAAGATGTTGAAGGTTACTGATGGGGGCTGTTTTGAGAGTAGTAAGTATAAAAGGTGCAGTTTATTTCGATATGTGGGAAAGATAACAGTTAAGCCTTGAGTTGACGAGGTTATGTAGTAGAAGCATCTTACTGGGATATTATTCCACAAAACAACGATTCTTGGGAAGAAGATATCCGAGTGAAAATTCATCTTTAATAATAATGCACAACTTTAAACAAAAGGTTAGGAAGGAAGCCGACCATCAAATTCTGGAAAAAGTGATAACAACAAACTTGAGAAACCTGTTTTCCCGAAAAACGATTTTATAAATTTTAGGCGAAAATAGCAATAGCTACTCGGTCAATGAATGCGGAATGTTTACTCATAAGGAAACCGCTAATATTGCCATTACGTATATGTATGTTCCTGCATATCTATGGAGCTTATACAGACAGAAATATAAACTATAAACATCTATCTGACGTTCTATTTGCATATACGAGAGCAATAATGACCACACCGTTTCTTTTGGAAACGTTTGATATGTATGTGAAGCGTAATTTTTCTTACACATCTTCATAATCTGCACTTGTTATCCACTACTCCTACGTACATACGGCAATCTCATTCGGTAAAACTCTATCTTGGTTAGGTCTGGGCCTTATGAACTATTTGTAAAAAAAACAAAAGATTCGATAGCAAATGGCCGTTGTGGATGTGTCTGAGGTACCAGTATTTATTGCGAGACTCTAGATCTGCGTTTTGAAATGTCTTGCTCATGGAAGATCACAAGTTTGTTTCGAAGACATCTTTCCTCTCTCCACGTCAATAATTTTGTCCAAAGCAAAAAAAAAAACCCTCGATACAGCATGGTACCAATATTGTCATAGAAGTTACCAGAACGAGGCAAAAGACAGCATAAGACACCCCAACACTCTTAATTCCGGCTTTTCTCCTCATGGATAACTCGTGAAGGGTTCCTCTTGAGTAGAGAGCGATGTACTTTTCATAAGCTGTCAAACAAGGGTAGAAAGTTTAGTCTGTCCCACAATTTAGCCAATAGCTCGGCGAGGTTAAGTAGAAGAGACAGATTCATACAAATCCTTAAATAATTCCTGCAAAATAAACACACATACGGAATTTGAACTAGATTCGCCGATTTTATCTTTCTGTACTGGTAACCTATATGCCATTAGCACTTTTCCAAAATTACAATTATAGCAAAAATTATTTTCGGATTCATTTTGATTCTTTGAGTGGAAAAAAAAAGAAGAGAAATATTCAGACTTGTGCCAATTTCGGATTCAAAAATAGAAATAAGAATCTAGTCGACTTGAACGTCAAGTACGCCTGAATGAATTAAAAACATGAATTTACAGTCGGGTCTGGACGATTCTCCGTCCATAAATCACTCACTTCTGACGCGCTTATGTAACTGTAAAGGAACCGGCAAAAACCTATAAAAGCAATCATTGTGCGCCGCAGTGCGACTACCGCCGCTATTCACGACATTTTCATAATATCTATTTTTATTTTCTATTATTTAAATTCTACCGTTTTTTTTTTCTTTGTCAAAAATTTCTTTTTTAAAAGTAAAAAAAAACAATGGTTTAATTCAGCACAAACGCAGATCCGCTATCGAAAAATTAAAAAGTAGTTATCATATTCTATTTTCGACGTACCTTGGCGCCTATTCGACGATGATAATAATAGCTTTCTTTGTTTGTTTTTATGTGTGTGTGTGTTTTTTGTTTTTAATACAACTGTATCTACTATTAAAAGTTGTTATATAGGAATAAAGTGTCGCTGCCGACACTTGAATTTGAACATAGATCGCCAGTGAACCAACACAGGCGACCCCATTATTGAATTAAGTAGACCACGTGACCATAGAGGAAATGCATAAGTAGGAAGTCACATGACCTCTAATTGGACGCTATTTCTATTCTATCCTCTATTACTATATGGGCCGCTATTCTCTACTCTATTCACTATACTCCTTCTCTATTCGGATCACTATACGAATTACTTTTCGAGCGAGTATTATCGAGCAAGTACTATTAGTTCGAATGATATCCGAAGGCGTCTGACACCAGGATTGTTCAACGGCGTTACTATAGTTGTGCCTGCGATTACAAAGTCTCTACTACAACGAGCATTACGAAAGTGACAAAGAGTATTCGTTGACATAACAAAAGTGTCAAACGAGTGTTCATTGACATCACAAAAATGTCTTTTCTATAAATATTTTCATGGCAATCTTTCTAATGAGATCTTCCTCTTGATACCCCGACCCCGTGAATTTAAGCGTACTACGAGATTGGCAACTAGGTCTTATCGTCTTACTGTTGAACTATCTAGATGTAACCGTAAGTTCTATTCTAATAGTTTCTTTTCTCGCCCTTCCCGCTTGTGGAACTCTCTTCCGATTTCTTGCTTGCCTGCCACCTACGTCCTTCAAAAATATAAATACAATGTCAATCGTCATATTTTCTCTTCTTCATTCCTGTTCTTTTATTGTACTTTCCTCTTACTAAAGTCCACTTATTCTCTTTCACTCTCACTAACCTCTGACGTTTTAGCGGAATTATCGCCTTGCTTGGGGTGAAATAATTAAAAATACAAGTATACAAAATATCATCAGAAACAAAGAAAAAAGTTCTCAACTGTTATTTAATATCAATCCTAATGTTGGACTATTTCCTCACAGATGAAGACGAGACTTGAGAAAACGTAGACGGTCTACAGACGGATAATGAGAATGAAATGGACAAAGCATGTGAGTAATAAGGATACTTTAAGCAAAATGGAAACAAAAAGGATGCTTATACTAAGAAAAGAGATAATTGAAATTTCTGGTACGTACAATGAGAAAAAAGAGGGCTTGGAAAATTTGATATTCACAAGATATATTGACAATAAGGCGAGCAGGTGGAACAAACAAGTATCCGCCCTAACGAGCCTGAGTAAATAGATACCACAACAGGTAGGGGGAAGGATAGCAAAAAAAAGACGAACGAGCGAGAAATTATAAGAAGAGCTATGAGTGCCCATGTTCTGAAGGGACACAAGACATAGAAGTACAATGAATTACATTCCTTAGTTCTGCACGCCGCATACATTGAGGAGAATCACCCTCAATCTCTTCGTATTCCTTTAGTAAGGAGGAAGTTCAACTCAGATATCTTCTACAACATTACCTCGTCATGTCTAGGGTTAACTGTTATCTTTCCCACATATCCGAATAAAATATACCTCTCATACTGACGGCTCTCAGAACAGCGTCTTACAGTAAACCTAGGGCCGAATTAGAACCTATAAGGGCCCTAAGCACTACAAAGATTTTCGGGCCCCCATACATCTGCGAGTTAATTATGCTACAATGGAGTCTTGTTGAGTAGTACTAATAAAGGATATCAACCGAGAATATGCAACGTGAAAACACTAGCTTGAAATAAATATAGAAGAAACTGAAGGTTTATATGACCAGCGAGTGAGGTTAATCAACAGTTCCAACCCAGAACAACATCAATCAAGAAAGAGCAAATCACAGCTGAGCAGCCAGTGTCACATGAGCCACAACCAGATCCTAACAGAACTGTGCCCAGAAGTGATTGTGTAATCAACAAACCAAAATATATGTTTAGCATAATGTCAAACGAACATGAAGTTAGTCTACCCCTGTTCACAAAATTAAATCCCATTAAGTTACTTAGTAATACTAACTAGCTGATTTAACGTATTGAGTAAATAATTATCTAATTATCTACTTTAGCTCATTCCCATATTAACCAATCAGAATGGCAAGAAAGATTCACTGCGGGTCAGTTGTCTCCTCGTTCATAATGGCACCCCGTTGATTCAAATGTTAATTATATTTGACTTATTTCTTTAGACATATACAACATCATATCATTTCAATTTCAGTGGGGCCCTCTTCTCTTGATGCCCTAAGCACGTGCTTATTTTGTTTAATGGTTAATCCATCCCTGAACCTTCTACCTTGAGGGGCTCTTGAACCCTTTATAGATTGAACATTAGTAAAGGAAAATGTTGAATAACGAAAGAAAAAAAGTAGTATTCTGGGGAGAACTGATATTATCCAGATTTGCGAGTATACTGAGGAGAATGTCGAGTAGGTATTCTGTCCCGCCGAAAAAAATACTATCACACATTTGGCGAAACCATAAAAATGTATGAAACAATGACCAAAATAATAATGTCGTTATTTGACACTGTGAAAACAATACCGATGATCCTAAGCCAAAGGTCGAAGCAACTTAAAAATCACGACAAGCGTTGTTATCATCCAGATGACAGTATTATGGAAATCAGCTAGAAAGGTGCCAGAGTATTGAGCAAACTTACCAACCCACAGAGTTACCCTTGAATTATGACCGGTGTAAACACCCAACGAGTGGCCAAATAATATCATGGATTTGGTCATCCTGTCTAATAAAAACATCACAATATGCTATGTTTAATTACAAATATTCTTTTCTTATCCTTGACTGTTATTATAGACAAAATAAACATCAGCATTTTTTTTGCCTTCTTTTTCGTGTCGTGTCCCTTCAGGGCGTAGGCGCTCATGGCTTTCCTGTCAATTTGTAGCTCTTAATAAACTTTGTCTTTCTGTTATTTCTCCTAAAACCTGTTCTGCCATCCATTTACTCAAGCTCATTAAGTATATTATGCGTTGTTTTCCGCTGTCTTTCTTGCTTTCAATCTGTCCTGTGAGTATCAGATTTGACATCTCCTCCTTTCTCATTATATGCACCAGAAACCTCAACTGTCTCTTCCTGGTGTTAAGTATTAATTTCCTTTTTGTTTCCATTTTCTCAAAAACTTCGTCGTTACCAACATGTTCGGTCCATAGTATGCTCAGTATCTTTCTGTATAACCACATTTGTGTTGCTTTAAGTCTCCTATTCATCTTTGAGGAGATTTTTCAGCACTCACTGACATACAGGAGGACAGATATCACGTAATAGTTTAGTACTCTTTTCCTTGTTTCAAGCGATATTTTCCTATTCCTTAGTACACTACTTAGCTTTTGGAAGGCATCTTGTGCTATTCCAATACGCTTTCGGATTTCAGTGTCGCTCTTTCCATCCTCTGTTAAAATATTTCCTAGATAATTAAATTTCCGCACTTTTTCGATTTTGGTATCGCCGATTTGCAATTCGCATTTTGGACTCATCCTTTTGCTAACAACCATGGATTCTGTCTTCTTGCAGTTAATGTTTAATCCTTTCTTCTCGTTTTTCTTCACTGCCTTCTGTAGGAGTTTTTGTAGATTTCTTTCTGTGTCTACTATTAATACTGTGTCATCTGTATACTTTATGTTGTTAAGATTGTGGCCGCCAATAATGAATCCTGGTGGGACTTCTAGTTCTCTTGGAACCACCTCGCTGTAACTACTCAGATTGTAAACATCAAAATCAAAACCTCAACAGTCTCTTTCTGGTGTTAAATATTAGTTTCCTTTTTGTTTCCATTTTCTCAAAAACTTCGTCGTTACCCACATGTTCGGTGCATAGTATGCTCAGTATCTTTCTGTAGAACCACATTTGTGTTGCTTTAAGTCTCCTATTCATCTTTGAAATGTTCCAGGACTCACTGACATACAAGAGGACAGATATCACATAGTAGTTTAGTACTCTTTTCCTTGTTTCTAGAGAAATTTTCCTTTTTCTTAGTACTCTGCTTCGCTTTTGGAAGGCATCTTTGGCTATACCAATACGCTTTCGGATTTCAATGTCCCTCTTTTCATCGCTGTTAAAACATTTCCCAGATATTTAAATTTCCGCACTTGTTTGATTTCGGTACCGCCGAATCATAAAGAAGGACTTAAGGTAAACCTTTCCAAAACTCTGATCAGGAATTGGAATAAAAAGACAGTGATAGCATATACCCAGAATTCATCATAAAACTTCAGAATCTGAAATGAATAAATAATAAATATTTCAAATTCCTCGATGTATTATAAATTTAGTATGAGCGATAAAGAAACTGAACATAGAATAATCGGGTAATTTGTTTTTTAAGCCGCGCGCTAATTATCTAATAAAAAATTCGTTATATTTAGGTGTAAATGCACGTGCTTAATTCGAAAATAACAAAGAAATTTTGATAAAATCTACCGTTTTGAGGTCATCGACAATAACAGTTCAAACTCATTCGCTTTACGGCACGGCAGCCATTATTGGCTTTGTTTGTGTACATTCGCTGCTGATTACATTTGCGCGGAAGAATACCTTGTTAACGGCCTTTTTACGGTTCTTGACTCAAATACTGCACAACCGAGGCCTCAAGTGCGCAATAATAAAGACTATTCCGCACCAAATATATGCAAACCACACCAGTAATGGCTGCCGTGACGCAAATGTGTTCGAAATTTTATTGTCGATAACTCCAAAACGGTAGATTTTATCAAAATTTCTTTGTTATTTTCGAATTAAGCATGTAAATGTACACCTAAATATAACTATTTGGGAAATTTTAATTGGATACTTAGCGCGGGGCTTAAAAAGCAAATTACCCGAATAATCTGTGCGGGGTGTAGAGTTGTTGGAAAACGCAAAATGTTACAAAGCCTAACCTAAGAATTAGAGTCATATTTTTAAACATCTTCGTCGGTTCTCGAGTCTCAATTTGATGTCAAGCTCCTTCACAAATATCTAAACTGTCAGCTATAAAGAACCGTTTTCTAAGATCAATGATTAAAAATGGCTTCGAACGAATGAACCATGTAGGCCATAAAGAATATTTCATAGACGACTTTATTTATCAAATAAACAAAAAAAAACAAATCTTGAAACTATTTCAGCAGCAGCAACAAATAAAAATAAAATAGATAGCACATGTAACCCGAAGAGAAAATAATGGCATAATCAAAATCCTCATATTCAACACTACTATAAACAAAAGTTTAGGAAGGAAACCTCCATCATTATTAGAAAGAGTGATAACAGTTAGTGGACACGAGAAGCCTATTTTCCTGAAAATAAAAACTATTTTAAAAGAAAGATTTTGATGAGACCTAGCTGCCAAGTAGGTCTCATCAATTTACAGCTGAACTGGCGAGATGTAACCGTAAGTTCTATGCTAACAGTTCCTTTCCTCGCAATTCTCCCTTATGGAAGTCGTTTCAGCTCCATGCTTTCCAGCCAACTTTCATCTTCAAATATTTAAATACAATGTCAATCGTGATTTACTGCTATCTTGATTACTCTCTTCTATCGTTCTTCTTCTTTAATAAAATTTCCGTTTTGTAATTCTTCACACACAGTAAACCCTTGTCTTAGTGGCTTTACTACCTTGCTTGGAGTAAATCCGATTAAAAAAAATGTTCATTATTATATTAGGGTGACATTTTTTTTTATATTTATGACCTGTTTTATTTCTATGTGTTACTAAAAGATTTACTGGGTTATCTCAACGGAGGTCTTTTTGCGTTTATAGAAGCGAGTTTTTACGGTGATGGAGGTTACGCCTAAATAGATCTTATGGCGTTGCAGACATTCAATTTTATATATCCTAGCTTCCGATGTGGTGTTTGTTCTGTTTTTTGCTGAGCAAATTTCTGAAAATATTAGAGGTGGTGGTTATGATTATAGTGTCGGTGATAGATGTTTTTCGGGTTTTGTTGATAGACAGTTGGTGGGTAGAATCCTAAATTTAGAGTTTGGGGTGTAAAGAGTACTTACTTTTTTCGTCATGTGGATTTTATATGATATTTTTTCTAGAGTTGAGAATGAAATGAGGACAGTGAAGGAATATAAGTGTTTTTTTTCTTTTTTTTTTTCACTGTACGAGAGTTGATCAAAAAGTATCGGGACTGGTGCTATAACAAGAAAATTAAGGTTATTTCTTTGAAAATTGTAATAACTGCTTTTTTTTTTTCTATTGCTGCTTTAGATTTATCAGCCCGCCTTTTTCTGTCTTGTGCTTTTGTGTTAACTACCCAAACGTGTTTGTACGATGTCAGATCAAAATATTAGGAATGTTAGTATAAAATAAAAACTACAACGCGTATGAACCCGGCATTTAATCTCCTTCTGAAACCACACACTTCATCCAGCCTCGTTACCATTGATGGAAACATTCAGAGAACGCCTTTTTGTGGATAGCGAGCATCTGCCTCGTCGAATTCTCTTGCATTTCCTAGACGTCTTGAAATCAGGCTCCTTTCAAGTGGGATATGAGTTTTAGAATATGGCTAAGTGGTTAGAACGTTCGCATTCTGACCATTAGAACCGGGTTCAAATCTCACCATGGTCGATTTTTCAGGAAGGAGACTTCCGGATGATGGAGGGTTCTATCCCAGCGTGTGGAACCTTTGCAAAGTACCTGAAAAACCATACCACGACCCAATCCTTGTGAGTGAAATTCGATAAACGGAACCTTTGAGTGCCGTCGATAGCTGTGCTAGCAAGAAGTCACAAGTCGAGGGCTTGAGCGTGCTGGCCTTGTTCAAATTGTTGATCACACTAGATAACACGCTCTTCCCCATAAACTGTAACTAAGGTCTGCTCAGCATAGTTGCAGGATAAATATACTCTGTTGGTGTTGAATAAACACAAATGCGCCTGGGCAAGGGTCTGCAGTAGGGATTGGCTAGCCGCCTTAGTAGACGGGTATCCTCGAATACGAGTGGCCATCTATACATTCATGATTTTTAGAAAGAGGAAAAAAGTTGCAAGGGGCAAGAATATGGCGATTGCTGGAACTGGAGATTGTTATGGTTAGCCTTAAACCTGTTGCACAATCCATGTTCACTGATGGAAACTCTGTAGTGTGGTAAGACGACCACACTCTACGCACTTTACTTCCAAGAACTTCTATAAACAAGGAAAGTGAGCGAAAACATTATAATTTAGTGTTCATGCGTGACAGTTCAAGCTCAATCTGTGCTAAGTGGTTTTACTCTGTGTACTTTAGCTCCGTTACTACCATAGCGACATCATTTTGATCATACCTCGTATTTAAATTATTCATCTAGGTAACACTGGTTCCATATTGGGAAGGATTTTAGGTAGAAATCTATGATTAATCCTGATTTTATTTTTATTCTTTGTGGTGGGAATAGAAATTGACTAGCTGCATTTTGTTGATAGGTTTTCAGTAAACTTTGAAATATAATTTATTTTTAAAGTTAGGATTTTTGTCTCCGATGGTAGTTGCATAATCAAATGAAAAACTTGTAGTTCCAACGAATGATTTATTTCATGGAAATATTTCGACTAGCTGTTGCTATTCTTGGTCACTCCTTTAATTTGAGTAAAACAGTGCAAAGAAACTAGAAACGCTTAAGAATTCAAATCAACCATCCTAACTTTGATACGAATAAAGCATGGACCTCGTTAAAAAGCTTATGCCCTTACTTTGTAAACGTCATCAACTCGGTTTTCTTCTTGATTTTAATTATTAAGCATTTATAGTTTCTTTGCACTGTTTTACTCAAATTAAAGGAGTGATTAATTTTTACATCTCGGGGTGCGTTTTGTAGGTCCCCCTGAGAGGATGCGGTCTTATGATGTAAGGAGGATTGATTGGTGACAGACGAGTTTTTGTGGTGAATGCGCAAATTTAGAACGAATGAATGGGTCGTGAATCGGATTAGCTAGGTATAAGATAGTTAGTGAAGACCAGCCTCAACCCCTTTCGCCCTTTTCGGCCTTGTGCCATAATTGTATTTTTAATAAAATAAATATCAATTAAAAGAGCTAGTCGAAATATTTCCATGAAATAAATCATTCATTGGAACTACAAGTTTTTCATTTGATTATTATTTATTTTTCTTTCAGATTAATAGGATGGTGAGAAAGGAAAGGTTAGAATGTTACTTATTACTTCTCGTATGTGAATTCGATGGTGGTTTTTAATGTTACTAAGTTTCTTTATGATGTTATTATAGGTTTTCGTGGTAGGGATATTTATAAAATCTCATGGACGAGTGGTTAGAATGTTAGCGTACCAGTTATCGAATGTAAACATGATCGTTTTTGTCAGGAAAGGTACCAGGAGAGATTATCCTAGTATGCGGCTAAATTGTGAAAACGATATCATATGTTGGCCCGAGCTTCGATTTGAGCCAAGCCTCATTTTGATCAATCCTTGCTAGTCAAAATTGGGAAGACGAAACTGTTCGTCAAAAGTCATAGTGAACGAGGGTTTTAACTTACTAGAATTGTTTTCTACAACAAACTGTAGCTAATGTCTGCTCAGCGTAGTTCCAGTATAAAACACTCTATGAGTGTTAAAGAAACGCAAATTTGGCTGAGTAGGCGTCTGCAACAGGTATTAGCTAGCCACCCCTTAACAAACGAACATACTTGTAACCGAGCAGTTATCTATGATATATATACATATATATATATATATATATATATATATATATATATATATATATATATATATATATATATACAGAAATATAGTCTTAAAGTGTGCTATATTTATGGGGTAAAGTGCTCAATATCAGAGATAGAGCGTGTGTAAATATAAAAGTGGACATGGAAGTCAGCACTTAGAGGCGACAGTCTGTTTCATGCTAGTGCAATCGTCAGGCGACTAGTGCTGTTATTTTTCTCGGCTGTTTATATAAGGGTCAGTGGTGCATTATGGATAGTATATTTTGGCGGTTACTTTTACCGGAAGTCGCTTATTTGTTTATTTATTTATGTCAAATTATTTTGCTTGTTTTTTTGTTTGTTTTTTATTTTTATTTTTATTTTTTATCTTATATATTTATTTATTTATTCTTTTATTTTGATCGGTGTTTTTGGTTAACGTAGTAAAAATTTGTTGGTAGTCTATAATGGCCGCCATTTACCGGAAATCGCTTGTTCGCTTATTTATTTGGGTCAAATTGTTTTGCTTATTATTTTTATTTTTATTTGTATAACAGTTATAACTTTCGTCCGTTCTTTTGTTTTGATTTTATATATATATATATATTCCACTTACATACATACATACATACATACATACATACATATATATATATATATATATATATATATATGAACATGGCCACAATATGCCGACCGTGTTTGAAAAATAAAACATTCATGTAATTATAGATATATTCATTGAAAAAATCCATACATTCAGTTAAAAGTAAAGATAACATTATCCATGGCAATGGCTAAAAGAATATATAGAATGCTCGGACAATTTCTACATAAAGAAAAAATTATAAGAGCAGAAGAAAAATTAAATAAAAAACTTAACATAATAATCTTCGTTCCAGTCGTGAGCCGACGGCTTAGTGGTAGAAGTTCCGACTGACGCCAATTCAGTCGGGTTTCGATCCTAGCTAGAGGCAACCGGACGTCTAGCCACACTGATGAGCTGCGAAACAGTCTGTCTGTGGATGACGAAAATATATATATATATATATATATATATATATATATATATATATATATATATATATATATATATATATATATAGGACGGGTGAAGACCATTGTTGTCCGTTACCCTTAAAAATAAGCTGCGGCAGACGAGCAATAAAGATACTACTTCTACCCAATGGCCCTATACACATAAAGAAATTATGCACTGCATATCGGGGCAAACAATTCGTCATCAAATGTGTCAATATATTGCTATATATATATATTTTAAATAATAATAATAAAATAAAATAAAAAATATTAAATTATGATCAGATAATTATAATATTTTATTATTATTATTATTATTATTGCAGTTGTTTTTTTTTTAGATAATTGAAAGATTAATAATAAAAGCAAATTGACTAGTAGTAAACGAAACAAAATAACGTTGTAACTGAAAACGCTTTTACAACAAATTGGAAATACATTGTTTTATAATTAATAAATAAGACATTGTAGAAGGCTTAAAATCACACCAAATGTTATTTAAATAATCTTTGAATATAAATAATAATAGATGACCGGCGTTAATGAGAAAATAGTCATAGAGAAGAAAAATAAACATTACAACTCTAAAACCTTTCCTCCAGTTTCAAAAATTACGACCAAATCGTAAAAACAGAGAAATATTACGCCTAAATTTAAATAGATAAGAATATGGAATTAATCATGCTACTATATAATAAATAAAACAAATACAATGCATTATGTTAACTCTTAGCGAGATATTCTTAATAAATTACACTTGCTAAACAACACTTATTTTACAATCAAAATAGTTGTATGCCACGACTTATCTTAAAAATAAGCAAATATGTATAAAAGATTTTAAGAATATATTAAATACTATAAATGCATAATAACATAACAAATATTATAATATAATTTAATAAACAAAGAAAAATAAAAGAATAATGGATAATTATAAAAATCAGGACTTTCTTTTTAAAAATACGACATCGCATTCTTTGAGCAATGAAAAAAAAGTCCGTTTTTTTCCGACATCAGCGTTCAAATATACATATATATATATATATATATATATATATATATATATATATATATATATAATTAATAATTTTTAATCCGACATTTTTTTACTTCAAAGGTTATTATAGTTGATATTCCCTATGAAATGATGCATATATACACATATATATATATTTGTGTGTGTGTGCGCACACACGCGCGTATTTTTGGAGGTGCGCAATAACAGAAAACAGAATCGGCGGAGGAAGTTCGAATTTCAGCTGTCACTACTTGTCCCTAATCTCTGCCCAGTCGCTGCCCGTTACCACGATAAAAAAAAAACTTACGTCGTTTGTTTGCCACAATCATTTATAGCATAACTGTCATACCGCCCAAGCTGCAATAACAATAAACAGCTGTTGCAACACTTTTCAGTCTTGACAAGAGCCAATCACGTCTGTATAAAATACGAATTGGCGTACGAGCTTGGACACATAACTAAAAAAAAACACACTAGCAGAAATACACGCAAACACGCACTAAAACTTAAAAATCCTAATGCACACAAATCCACACAGAGAAATTTATAGACAGACATACACAAACACACACACACGCGCGCACATATGAAAATATGCAGATATAATGTAAAGAAAATAAAAAGGAATCGTGGCATTACTAGATTTGTGCATAAATTTTATGAAGCCTTTTCTGCGTCTCCATCCGCTGAGCCAACTTAGCATGACGTTATAGACGATTGCAACCAACGAAGCAGAAGATGAGCAGGCGAAATCAGCCGCATTGCCTTTAAGGATTTTGATTTTCCTCGCCATTAAATCAAAACTTTTTCCTCGCTTCACTGACTGGCATCAAGCCATCACCAAGTCAAAGAAATTTCTCACAGAGCTGATATTAAAAAAAAATCAAAAACAAACGGAAAGAATTTCTGCTACGAGAATTATTATTATTGATAATAATAATAATTACGTTATTTACTTGCGGACTATTGTCCTCATCTTTGTTGTTGTGATCACTGGTATTTTAAACACTGGGGGAGGTTTATCCCGTGTTCCCTATTTAGGATTGCGATTCCGGCTGCATCTAAAGTCGCCTAATTATCTTTCGCTGCCAGTACCTCCTTGCGTCTTAGTGGCATTATCACCTTGCTTGAGATGAATTGATTAAAAGAAAAAAATATAGTGTAAATAACAAATGTAAAGAATACAAAAAAAAAACTATATTCAGACTACCACCTAGTGAAATACAATAGTAATAATACTGGGGAGGGTCCTGCAATATTGGGGATACTTGCTATCAGCAGCTCCCAAGCAATGTCCAATAGATTGAAAATTTATATAAATTAGAAGGTTATAACAATATTAGTAGAAACAGGAGTTGCTTTGTTGGTTTTGTTGAACGGCATATTAACCTCTATGGGTTATTTTTAATATTGTGTTGGTAATTTTACGATAAAAATGCATTTTTATGTTTTTTTAGTGTTCGATTGATTGTCATTTTTCTATAAAAATATATTGTTTCTCACTGACTTATAAAAATGTACTGCTGATTTTGTTTTTTGTTTTTTGTTTTTTTGATAGTTCACTATTTTCCTGTAGCTGGAATCCTAACATGTGCTGCCACCCCGGGTGAGGGTGGACCTGGGAGCAACATCAGTTAAGTGGCGGCTCCACGCTCCTCAAAACTTCCAATCTCCCGATCAGAGGGCTTGCTGCCGGATGTAGTGTATCGTCATACTTAAAACGAGTAACAGTAGTAATAGAATTTATTAGGTTGGTTCAAAAATAATATCGTTATTTACATAAGTAACATATGTGAGAAAACGACATTATTTTTGCACCAACCTAATAATAGTATTATTATTAATAATAATAATAATAATAATAATAATAATAATAACTCAAATCCCTTTGTTCACTCAAGACCACTGAGGAGTATGGCCCAACAGCTAAGCGTCGCTATTGTTTATTTCGTTGCAAGTTGTTTGTTTGTTTTTTTCCAGGGTGGAGTTGTTATCCCCACGACCAACTGGTTTTGAATTCAGAGTTATCCTTCCCCAAGACTATTTGCAAAACAAAGCGGAAGATCTCATTATTTAATCCATACATGTGAGGACATTATATGTTGTCTGCGTATAGATGAAAGATATAGATAACAAAAAAAAACTGTGATATAATAAATGCAAGCAGTAGAAGGAGTACAAAAATAGATATGACTGGGTGGGGACAACGACCCGCTAAGAACTGTGCAAACGACTGCGATTCGACAATCAAGCTGATGAAAGTAAATGAGCATCTGGGAGAAGAATCTAGAACTTGACAAATAACTGTAAGCCAACTGTGGATTATAATGTCGAGTTGTGTCTATCCTTATTAGCGCTCTTTGATTAATGCTCAAAAAGTCGAACAAAAACGTTGACAGATTCTGAAAATAAAAAACCAGAGAGAATTAAACCTGTCTAGACGATAGCCTTACTAAAAATCAAATAGGCCAGAGAGTATTGGGGATATATATGAGACCTGAAGATTCAAACAGACAAAGTTACTGAACATTCGCACCCGAATGTAGATGTTTTCAGAAAAGAAGTAAGATATTTTTTTATATTATTGAATTTGCTTGTCCGCTTGATACCAGAGTCGACGAAGAAGGAGAGGAAAAAAGAGAACGCTACAAACAGAAAAAGTCCAAAACCAAGAGAATATGGAATTACCAAAAGGTAGGAAGTGTACCTATTAAATTCCCGGAACTAGGAATAGAGTTAGATAATTTTTTTCGCTTGGTTGAAAGCATTAGATCGACCAGTGAGTGTGCATGTGTGGTAAAAGGCCAGTTTGCTTCGCACAGCAGGATCAATCGGAAAGGTATTGAATGTCTAAAACTGAGGGATGTAGCTTGACATTCAGTAAATAATAATAATAATAATATTTTTTGTAACCCAGGAAAGGTTACTGAATAGAATAATCACAAAAAGGTTGGTCATGAACGATAATACTTAAGACAAGAACAACACATATAAGATTCGCCAGCGTCGCGTAAAAGAAGTAGTCATCTTCTAGAAGTGAGTCAAGTGAATTCCAGATTGAATCTTTAACTCTATGATATCTACCAACCGCCCCACGCGGTCAGATCTGGCACAAGACCAAATTTAATGTGGGGTATCCGAGCCCGTAGGCTCGGCCAAAACTTTCCCGTATACCCCATATAAAACGGGACCGGATAGCTATGGGGTATACGAAGGCAGAGAGTTTGACCAGCACAGCTGGAGACGAATTGCCAACTGCAGACCACGTACAGCATTCACTACTGTATGTATGGGAATGGGGGCATACTTATTATCGTCCGTAGGTATGCTATAACAATAATAATGTATTACAAATCCACAGCAATCTGCCTTCAAAGATACCTGGAAACCACAGAAGACTGGATGATGATCTGTGTCAAACAACATGAAAGACATAAGAAACTTTATTTAGTAATAAAGGAAGCCAACAAATTCAAAATGGAATTTCATATAGATCAAGAAGTGCATATAAACCATAATGCGCCTACTGCAGAGGCAAAAAAAAAACACAAAAAGAAAGCGAAAGCAAATGCAACGTACCAGATACAGAAACGATGGCAAGATAAACCTCTTTATGGTAAATACTCTGCCCTTACCGTACAAGCTGATGTAGACAATCCTGTAGCCATCAATGGTCACATAGTGCAGGGTTAAAAATTGAAACCGAAAGTTTTATTCTTACTGCACAGACAAATGCTTGCTGAATAGAAATTATCAAGCACGCATACTGAACAATTGTATTAACGCGAAATGCAACTTTGTGATAAATATCCAGAAACAGTTGACCATCTTTTAACGGGCTGCATTGTGTTAGCAGTGTTAGCACCCACTGGTTATAACATTCGACAGGATAAAGTGGGACAATATCTGCACTGGGAAATGTGCAACTTTTATGGAAAGGAAACTGCAAAAAACTGGTATGGACATCGCCCAGAATCGGTTACAGAGATAGGACCCGTAACAATTTTATGAGACTTTACAATACAAACAGACAGAACAATCAAAATGAATCGCCCACCCAGACATCGTGATCAAGAACTACAAAAACAGAATGAGCTCTCTTATTGGTATGGCAGACACTGCAGAGTGTAATAGATCTTTGAAGATCTTCAAAAGACAATCAAAATACACGCATCTTGAAATGGAAATTTCAAAAACGTGGCACACGAGGATATCAATCATTCCAATTCTAGTTGGTGTCCTCGGATTGGTTGAAAAAGGTTCTGATAGCCTCATTGTACTCACAAGTACAGATCGCATACTAAGAGCTTTATCTATGTGCGTGATCTTGGTTTGTTTTTTTGTTTTTATATATATATCAATGATCAGTGAAAAATGTCATGTAGCCATTTCTAACTTTAGGTCTCTAGTTCGGACAGGGGAGTTAATGTGTATAAAACATAAATCAAAGGAAATAATAATAATAATAATAATAATAATAATAATAATAATAATGAACTCAATTTAACTTTAATTCTTTCATTTGGATTTCCCTTCTCTCATTCCTTTTTCTTCGATTTTATATATATATATATATATATATATATATATATATATATATATATATATATATGTATATATATATATATATATATATATATATATATATATATATATATATATATATATATATAACTCTATGTACTAAAATCTGATACTCCCCCTGGGAGTTGTCACTCCGACTTATACTAAGTTAAAACTTAGTATAGTCTACCCCACTGAAAACAATACACTTTTATGAACTATTCCACCTCCGATATATCATGTTTAGCGTGCTTTGGGCCTTCTTCTAGAGTCGTCCTAAAGCTGGTAACTTGAACATAATTACCCCTTGGCGGTCAAGGTTAAAACGCAAATCTCTACCAATTTCAATGAATACGAATAAAATTTCATACCAGATCGGTGGTCACCCGGGTCAACAAGGACCGCGTCCCTCGGAGAGGAACAAGTCTGAGGACGAAAAATCTGTCACTGGAACAAACTCTTCCACAAACGAAGAGACACTAGGTCACCAAAACCGGATTATCGCCAACCTTGGACCAAGTGACTCAATACCTATCGACTAATAAAAAGAAAACGAACGAAATGGACCTGCGAAGAGTATCGACAAGTCATGGCATCATTCTTAACTACACTCGAAAACCCAACAAAGAACACCACCAATCAAACATACCAAATACGTAGAAGTATGGTGGCAAATGATATAAACCTAACCTCAATCCAATCATGCTTGCTAATGTCCGTAGGGAAATTATGCGAAACAACAGACTCTCAAAGACAGAAATAGATAGGATAAAATAAGATATAAGACAAAATACTATGACCCATCACTCAAACTATAATGAGATGAATGTAGAAATAAGTAATGTGAGAGAGGATAAGGTAAAAACTAAAACAAATGAAATGCGAAATAACCTCCCAGGAAATAAAATCAAAGACTCTATCTTAAACACAACCTGCAGTTCTCCAGACAATGTCATTGAAGATGACTCCAGGTACATTAAGTTAGAATTCCTTGAAAACCACAAATCTGAAATCACCGAAGCGAAAAACCACATCATCCAAGTACTCAGCAGAGTAACTTTCATACAATTGTCAGAAAGAGACCAGCTAACTAAAGTCCATATGACGAATTCCAACAAGCACATTGTGAAAATATACAACGCTGCTCTGGAAACACTGTTAACAGATAAACCACCGGGAAACATCACTGAAGTTAACAACGTCATATACGCAACAGCTTTAGCAGCGACTCGGAAGATTGAGATCAAGACAATAAATAAAGTTAAAAGACATAGAGAGCCAGCTTGGGAAGCAAAACTGTTAAGAGAAATAAAACAAATCAGATGGGAGCTTTCTATATTAGATGAGCTCACCAGAAACCCTAATATTTCCACACGCAAGTGCAAAAAGATCAAGAGGAAATACAAAATTAAATCCCTAATTGACATTCCATCAACCACGGAAATCTGAAGCAGAAACTTCAGCTAAAGGCACAGAGAACAAGACGATACGAAAAACCTTGTAGGTTCTATCGCCAAAATAAAAATATTCGAAACGGACCTTAAGAAATTTTACAGGGAAATTGGAAAAACACATATATATGTCGAAAGGCCACCACCGATTGATAATGTACAGACATTTTGGGAAAATATTTGGAGCAGCCCGAAGGAATATAACCCAAATGCAGAATGGATCCGACGTGAAGAACGAATGCTGGATACACCTCTGCAATAATGGGAAAATATATCCACGGATGATGTTAGGCAAGCTCTAACGAAATCCCAAAAATAGAAATCCCCAGGAAATGACAAGGTTCCCAATTTCTGGCTTTATCATCTCTCATCTATCCACAAAATCCTTGCAAAAACATTATCAACGCTTGTAAATAATCCCAATAAAATCCCGGAATGGATTACTCAATGTTACATACCTCATACCAAAAACAAATGAAACAGACGACCTGAAAAATTATCGACCGATAACATGTCTCTCCACAACGAATAAGTTGATCACGTCTGTCCTGACGAACCGTGCTTATTCCTTTTTCGAAACAAACAGCATTCTTCCGCTGGAACAGAAGGGATGCAGGAGGGGTTCATATGACTGCAAAGATCAACTACTGATAAATAAAATTATCCTGGAAAATTGCAGGAGAAGACGTAGAAATCTTAGCGCAGCATGGATTGATTATCGTAAAGCCTTTGATAGTGTTCCAAATTCTTGGATCCTTAAGACTTTGGAAATGTACAAAGTCTCCCCGGTGGTATTAAATTTCCTTAAGCACAGCATGGGAATATGGAACACCAAACTATACCTTAGTCACACCAGGGGCACTGCCATATCCAACCGACTAAATATCCGACGTGGAATCTTTCAAGGAGACTCTCTTTCACCCCTTCTGTTTTGTTTGTCCTTAATCCCCCTTACGCATGAACTGAACAACAGTAGCTATGGTTACAAAATAAATAAGAATATATTCAATCACCTACTCTACATGGATGATCTCAAACCCTTTGACAAAGACGACAATGAGTTGAAGGGCCTCCTCAATATTGTAAAATACTTCAGTGACAACATAGGTATGAACTTCGGATTAGATAAATGTGCAAAAGTAACATTCAAGAAAGGTAGAATTACAGAAGCACCCTTGATAGATTTAGATTTTGTCACAAAGATTAGGGAACTGGAACACGATGAAGCTTATAAGTACCTAGGAATTAGCGAAGGAGATGGTATACAACACCCCCAAATGAAGGAGAATGTAAGAAAGGAGTACTACAGGCGTGTACGTCTGGTACTAAATACAGAGCTAAACTCAAAAAACAGAATATCAGCCATAAACACCTTGGCTGTCCCTGTGGTGCAATACAGCTTTAATGTCCTTAACTGGACTATAGCTGAAATTAAGCGAATGGACGCCAAAACGAGAAAGCTCCACACTTGCTACTGCATGCAATTTCGCAAAGCTGATGTTGATCGCCTGTATGTGCCCAGATCCGAAGGAGGCAGAGGATTAGTTCAACTAGAACTATCCTACAAAACTACAACAATTGGCCGCGAAAGATACTTGGAAACTATAGAAGACTGGATGATGGTATGTGTCAAGGCACATGGAAGTAGTAAGCGTCTTTACTTTGTAATAAAGGAAGCCAACAAATTCAACATGGAGTTTCAAATGGGTAAACCGGCTGAAGCTGCAAAATACTTAAAAAAGAAAGCAAACTGACGGTTTTATCCTTGCTGCACAGGACCAATGCTTGTTAACTAGGAATTATCAAGCACATATACTAAAATACTGTGTTAGCCCAAAATGCAGATTCTGTGATAAATATCCAGAAAACATTGATCGTCTTATATCAGGTTGCACGATATTGGCACCCACTGAATATAAAACCCGGCATGACAGAGTGGGCCAATATCTGCACTAGAAAATTTGCAACTTCTACGGGAAGGAAATTGAAAGAAACTGGTACGAACACCACCCAGACCCGGTTACGGAGATAGGACCTGTTACAATTCTATGGGACTACACAATACACACTGACAGAACAATCAAAGCCAACCGCCCAGACATTGTTATTAAAGACCACAAACAAATAAAGCGCCTCCTTATTGATATGGCAGTCCCTGCAGACTACAATGTATCTTTGAAGATATTCGAAAAGCTGTCAAAATACAAGGACCTTGAAATAGAAATCTCAAAAATGTGGCACATGGGAACGTCAACAATCTCTGTTGTAGTTGGAGCCCTAGGTTTGGTTCGAAAAAATTCCAGTAGACTAATTGAAGGGATCCCTGGAAGTCCATGCCTCAAAGAGATACAAAAAATTATTCTGACAAGTACAGCCCACACTTTACGAAGGGCATTACCTATGTAATTTTCTTTTCAGTGGAAAGTGTCATGATACCATTTCTAACCTTAGGTCTCTGGGCGGGACCCGGAAAGAAATGTTTAAACGGGAGATATCAAAGGAAATAACTAAATAAATAATAATAATAATAATAATCTGTCAAATTATATTTACCTGCGAATTGAAGTAGCAAAAATGGGTATCTTAAAACTACGATTATTAAAATTGGAAAAAGGACATTTGGTATGATGAAGAAGGGAACCACAATGCATGTGGGTAAAATTCCTGGACACATCAACATCTCAGAACTACAAAAGTTTATTTTGTGTGGATCTGCACATATCATCCGCAAAAACTCTTCTCCATCTAAACGAAACGTTCGAAATGTGCATAGATAACTCTACCACAGTGCCTTTCCTAATCATAGACCACAAAGAGGACTTTGTAATTAGGCACTTAAAATTATGTGAGTAAATAATCTTGGACACATCAACATCTCAGAACTACAAAAGTTTACTTTGTGCGGATCCTCACATATCATCCGCAAGACCATTTCCATCTCATCGAAACGTCCCAAACGTACATAGATAACTTTCCTTTTTCCCTCATAGACCCAGGAGTGGACTTAGATACTTAAAATTACTATCTGGCAAGAGGATACCACACGCACAATAATAATAATAATAATAATAATAATAATAATAATAATAATAATAATAATATGCTCATTCTTTCTCATGCAAGTCTTGTTTTGAAATCCATGTTCTCTGGGAAAGAAGCGAAAAGTTTATCAATTTCAGTGCAGGTGGATGTACCGAAAGCGTACATGGGATGTAAATAGTGGGAAAATGGATATTGAAAATTAAAATTATGTGAAGAGTTTTCAGTTGGTTGTTTAAGATGCCTTGATCCTCGAGGACCTAGTCGATCAAGACTTGCCACAGACTCAATTTTCTTCCTCCTCCTCTTATGAAACCCTTCTCTTTTTGCTTTGTCTCATAACAGGTTAAGCTCAATAAACATCAGAAGATTTTTTTTTTCTTGTGGAATTGCAAATAATACAAAAAGTGTTTGAACGCGAAATATATATATATATATATAAATAACAGCAAAGCCAACCGTAAAACCAAAATCTTGGTTTGTGAATTATGCTTTATATGTGCGCTCTTTTGTTCTTTTAGTCGCCATTTATTACATACGTGGGGAAGAGGTTCTAATGAATACTTCTCAACAGGAACCGGCCACTACTCGTTTTCCCATGAGCACATTTGCATCCGATTGACTGAAACGAAAGATTTCCGGTTACTTGAGCCGTAACACCTGTCTCCAAAAATGTGTCACTCACAACGTCCACTTGTCTCTTCTAGTCATGCACTTATTTCATTCAGTTGCTCACTATTTATCAAATTCTAGTCCTCAGCGAAACAGAAGTGGCAGGAGTACTTTTCATTAACCTAGGTTGTGTAATGGATAGCGGCTCGGATTGAGGAATCGGAGAGCCGAGTTCGAATTCCAGTCGAATCCATTACATTCACTTACCTGCTAATACCCTTGGAAAAAGTATGAATCATCTTCTTCTCCCCACCCCCAGATACGGGTAAATAGCAGGACAGACCGGGTTCTATAGCCTTGGATAGCAACTGGTCTACTGCAGAAAGAAATGGCAACCTACTGAAGGAAAAATAACCTGCCTCGTGTATCACGCATGGCACATAATTGACTGATGCAACAATATGATATGCAAGAAATATGTTGAATGTGCTGACTATAAAAATTACATAAGTTTACAAGATTTGTTTTCATTTTTTTTACATTTTAATTTGAATAACTTATTAACTTTAAAATTTTTAAAATTCTGTATTTAATTTTTACTTTATAGATGATAGCATTAAGTGAAAACTATATTTACTAATCATAAATTGAAAAGCTTATTACAATTCACCAAACACCAATATTTTAAAATGAATTTGGAATTTTTTGTACGTGTACAAACTTGCCGATTTCTGTAAACACGTTTGTTTATATATGACATTGTCATAAAAAACGTCTCGTGCTTTAAACGTTGTCTGCTATTATCTTTTCGGCTGTGGGCAATTTCCATTACTCTTCCGTATTTTGCTCTCTGTCTCTAGAAATCATCCGTTCAAAATTTTAAAATAAGTTTTATTATTTTTATTTCTATTTCTTTAAAAATATTTTTTTCATTTATGTATTTATTGTTTTTTAGTGTGTCATATTTCAGTTACTTTTTAGTTTCAATTAAGATAAATAAATAACCTACACAAAACCCAATGCTTAATAACTAAAAATACATTTTTATTTTAGAATTTTTATTCCTTTCCTTTTTAGAAGTTCTAATTTTTGATTTGTGTGTCATTTTGAAACTCCCCCATCAATTTTTTCTTTAAATGAATGAATCTATTCTCATAATTTCAGACTGATCACTGAAGATTATAAATCAAAATTCAAACGTAGTCTCTAAGCAATGAAAGGATTTTAGCCATTGTCACCCATTCAACGTTTTCAGATCATTGTTAATAAATATTTTGGACGCAAAAGCTCGAATTAACAATAAGGAAAAAACCCGCAAAATGGAGCAGGTGCCTGTCAGGTGGTACACAGAATTTAAATATCCGTGGGGTACGTTCTTGTGATAATTCTGACAGTTAATATTTCCAGAAGGTTTGAGAAGGACATAAAATTTTGAAGCGTCATTGAATTTGTTTTGAAGAATATTTGATCTCGCCACTTTGTCAGTTGAGAAGACTGAAACATTTTATAACTGTGTCCAGGATTCCGTCTTTTGTAAATAAATGTCATAAAAAAATAAATAGATGCCATTAAGGTCCGATTCTTTAAGTGACGTTTGATTTCTTTTTCATATCAATTGGTATTGGATTCCGCCTTTGATATTTGTCTCACCTTTCTTCTATTTCCTTTTGCTATTTTCATCTACATTTTTCTTTTTCTTTTTCTCCCTCTTTTTATTTCGTCTTATTCTCTATCCTCCTCTTCTACATTCTCCCCTCGTACATTCCTTTAATCCTCTTTTTCCCTTATATTCTATAATTAACGTTTTTCTACGCCGATGTTTTTTTTTTATTCTTGTCCAACACCTTCCATTCACCTCCATGATTTCACACTTCTGACAATCTATTTGCCACTTTCAATCGACGTCTTCGTCAGTTATTTAACGTAGCAAAATGGCTAACGTTGCGAGTCAACATACACACGGGATCACGACGGTCGTTTTCAAATCGTTCATAAAAGATGTCTTCATTATCTTTCTTACAAGAGGCAATAAAAGTCGCAAGTAAAAAGAAGCGATAAAATGAACAAATGTCAGATGTAATTGAGAAAACCACACGAAACATTTCCCCTAAGCAAAAATGCAAGCGAATAAATAAATAAATAAACGATTTTATTTGCTTCAAAATGAACATAAAATCAAGTCAAGATAAAAGCAGACAGAAAGTGAGATAAGATTTCAGATATTCGTTACTTAATTATTGAGCAACTGATTTTTATTTTACTTCATTAAATGTTACCTTTTCAGTATCTATCTATCTATCTATCTATATATATATATA
>OZ038480.1:34983552-35006052 GCA_964036315.1 Acanthosepion esculentum | reverse complement strand
AGAAATTTATCACCTGTAATAACTGCCATAAGGAATACATAGGAGAAATCTCAAGGAATTTAAATAAAATATTATATGAACATAAAAGAGATCTTTTACAAAACAACACTAAATGCATTAATTTTTCACCGTAATGAGTTTAACTATAATTTTCATTTGAAGGCTGTTGCCTTAATGCAAAGAGAAAGCAATTTACGAATATCAAAATGAATTGAATGTACATTAATCACTAGATCATCCACAGTAAATTTACATCCGGGTTCTTACAATATTTCACCTTTCTTGGCAGATTATCACAATGTGGGATATTTAATAGTAAAAGTGATCAAAATGTGAACCAAAAGTAACTAATTGAAATCAAAGAGATTATATACCCAAAACATATATTTGAAAAAAAGTTAAATTCATCAGCGTAAACATGGCTTTAGTCCGATGAATTTCTAAAGAACAAATCGCACCACATAATTTTTTTTCCATTTTGTCATAGTTTTTCCCTAACACACACACACACACACACACACACATATATATATATATATATATATATATATATATATATACGAGGGTCATTCAATAAATTAGGTGAATTTTTCGCTATAAGGACTTCTAATACAGATAGAAGCTTACAACGTAGTCTCTCAGCACTGTCACACACTTTTCCCATCTGTGCACAAGCTTCCGTATTTCCTCAGCGTAAAAATCTTTGGACTGATGTCTCAGCCAGTCGCTCACAACACTTTTTACTTCATCGTAACTTTTAAACTTCGTGCCTCTCGTGAACGCTTTCAAGGGACCAAACAGGTGAAAGTCTGAAGGGGTAAGGTCTGGGCTGTAAGGGGATGAGGGAGCAGTTCCCAGCCCAGATCGTTGATATATATATATATATATATATATATATATATATATATATATATATATATGTATGTATGTACGTATTTTTAAAAAAGGAATGGATTTTATATTAATTAATTCGACAGATTTGATCAATTGAGCGATATTTTTAGTATATATATATATATATATATATATATATATATATATATATATATATATATATATATTATAGTGTGCAGCTTATATTTTATATCAGAATTAAATAGCAATGTTAATGTGATTAATCTTTTTTTAGGGTTCGTTAAAAGATAAGAATGTCGATAACTACTACATCATTTCTCGGACCAATCTTAATTGTTTTATAACCCTTAACGCAGAACTTTTAACTGCCAGTTCAAGAAAGACATTTGGGTCACTAACACAAAAAAGAGAATGTCTCATATCGAGAATATTTAACATCGAAAAACATAAAGGAAAACAAATTAATTATTTTTAATAATATGTGGAAATCTCCACCGTTTGTCTGATGACGGTCGCGAGACCGGAAACACGTGTAGCAAAATTATGGGAAATAAAATATAATATTTAAAAAAAAAATCAACATTACAACTAAAAACCTTTGCGGTTTTTCTCTTCTTTTTAATATACACCCTTTTTTCTCCTTGGAAGTACTATAACCTCTTCCTTATATATATATATATATATATATATATATATATATATATATATATATATATATATATACATATATATATATATATATGATGGACTCGACTGTCGATTTTGACGTATGAGGATCCGACAACCTCATTCATTTTTTATGTTTGTGTCTTATGTGATACTTCAATCACCCTTATTTCGCCCTAAGCAAGGCGATAATACCAAGGAATTACAGGGGGCCAAAGAGAAAGACAAGTTGAGGAGAAATTAGGAGAGGACAACAAAGGAACCGTATTCAGTATGGCAAAAGAGGAAAGTTCATCAGGACAAATGTCATGACAATTTTTGTAAAAGAGATATGGTGAAGCCACATCACGGCAGTGAGAAAGTGACATGTCAGGATCGATTACATTCTAGTTCTTTCTTTGAATTTTGTGAAGAAACTCTAGACGTACAACAGGAGCAAAAATCCAGATATGACAACAATATTCAATGCATGGACGAATGGTAGATTTATAAACGTGCAAGATGGATTCTGACGAGAAAGGTTTTCTGACACGATACAGTGAACTAACTTTCCTCGCAGCAGACTTAGCAATTGATTCAATATAGTCGACTTATCAGTGGAAAGCGTGGATCAAAGATGGTGTAAAGTGTTGCTCTCCTGGAGTTTAGCATCTGCCATGCCGATAGCAGGTAGAAAATATTGTCTGTGGTGACGAAATGAAAGCAGTTTTGTTTGGGAGGTGTTCAAATTTACAAGCCACTAATTAGAGTTCCTTTTCAGGAGAAGTTATCAGATTTACTTTTGTCGAACCTATCGAACTTTCTCCAAGGAAATAGTTGTGTCATCTGTATAAATACTTAATTGGGAACTGATGACATCGGAAAGGTCGTTGATGAAGATCAGAAATAGCGTAGGTTCAAGGATACAGTCCTGGTGGATATCCACATTAGTATGAAATGATCTAGAAGTATGTCCATTCAACTGACCTTCATTACTGTTTGTTAAGAACAATTGGATCAAGCGAAATATTCGTCTTGTGACACTGTTGCCCTTGAGCTTATGGAGAAAGCCAAGCATGCCAAAACCCATCGAAAGTCTCCGAGATACCCAGAGTCACAGCCCGAGCGTCACCGTTCTTATATAAAGCTTGATAGACAAATTCACTGATGGCTGTTATCACATCGGCGGTAGACCTAGCAAAACGGAAGCCATATTGTTTATATAAAAGGGAGCCGTGCGAAGTAAGATGCTTAACAAATTCGTATACGCGAGAGTAGTCAAGTATAGCATCATGGCCGGGTGGTGAGAGGAATTTTCTTTTACAGTAAGGTAAATTCTTTACAAAGCCCGAGGGTCACTCGAGGTAGAGAGTTATATTAGGAGGCAGTTTGTGCGGATAGGAGTGGAAGATAAAGGTTATCCCTAGCCTTGAACACTTTAAGATTATAATTGGGGAAACATCCTCTTGGGAGTCGGTTCCACAGAACAGTGGTTCGTGAGAAGAAGCTATATGACTGGAACTTCTCACCAATGGAATACGGAGGGAATGTGGGTGGTTTGTCACTATGTAAGTGGCATGGCAGGTCCTTGCCGTGGGGGTTTGAATTGGCGAGACAAAGGGAATGTAGCTGGAGCATTTCCTGTTGAAGTAGCGATAGAGCAGCAAAGAGTTTACCACATCCCGCCTGTGGTAGAAAGGTTGGAGAGTGGAGAATAATTCGTCACCCACAAGGGCTCGGAGACGTTTTTGGACTCTATCAAGGCTGGAGAGTAAGGTCCGGGCAGCTCCTGCCCAAATTGTTTAAAGGCTGAAGGATGAGTCAACAAAGGAAATTTGGTAGTCAAATATTTACGAACACTTTTAATCGGAGACCGTTTGAGTGGATTGCTTTCTTTCTATATACGTCTATCTAGCTGAGCACCACCAGAAAGATATGCGACGCTTTTACCAAAGCCTTACGCCATTTCGTGCACATTTGTTTGTAATGTATGTACCTGAAGTACCTTTATCATAAAGGGCTTCGTGATGAGCAACTTTAAAGATGTGCAGGAAGAAGTCTAGCGAAAACAGATGTCGACCACTCAGATGAGAGCACTAGAATACTGAGTGAAGTCCTGGAGTAATGAGTAGAAATCTTCCACGAAAAGAGGTTGATAGAAATAAACTTGAAATATAACAAAAAAATCAACAAAAATCTCATTTTCTTAAAAGTTGGAATTTTTTTTATTACTCTGTCTGTCTACCTTCTCTTCTCCTATTTCTCTTTCTCTCTCTCGCAAAATACAATGAAATATCCTTTATGAGCATGATTTTAATGAAGTTCTTTACTGATTCCTTTGACTTTTACGAAATGAACCCGGGTAAAAATAATTCAGAACTCTCGTTTGAACTTCGTAGAAATTCATCAGGTTCACATTTTTGTCCAAACAGCGAGATGGAAAAGATGTGCGAATATATATATATATATATATATATATATATATATATATATATATATATATATATATATATATATATATATATATATATATATATATATATATATATAAGTACCGCGCACTCACAGATAATATATAATAAAATAATATCTATAAAAAATTATATATATATATATATTTACATACATACACATTTTACATACATATATATATATATATATATATATATATATATATATATATATATATATATATATATATATATATATATATATTTATGTATGTATGTATGTATGTATATATATATACACTATGCTATATATATGTGCGTGTGTGTGAATAATTTTGGTTTTGCGTACGTGAGGTGAAGGGGAGGAGAATCATCGCAATAAAACGATAGAACAGTAAAAAATATCTACAATCGAAATGAAATAAAACAGAGATTGATAAAAACATTGATAACTGGGAGACCTTCAACCAATTTTCTTTTTCTTTTTGCTCTTTGTTTCGTATTATTAGTAATTTTTTGACTATTGTTTTTGTGCTTTTCAAATCTCTCGCCTTTCAGCCATCTTCTGGAAGTCTCGAATATTTTCACACCTGATGTTATCTGACTCCTTTCAGTTCCTCTTTGTTGCATTTTACGACCAGCGAATCACTTTTTTCTTTGTTGTTTTCAATTTTCTTTTCTCTTTCTGCTTTCGAAAAGTGAAGCCAGCCTTCACTTCTGTTTCCAAGTGAATTTCTTTATCATTATAGCTTCTAAATTTGTCACTGTCTTGCGAGTTCAGTCGCCGTTACCGTTCGGGTTCTTATTTTGTCTTTTCTTTCTTTTTATGCACAATCTCACAAACATCGTGGGATTTTTTTCTCTTATAAATATTCCCAAATTTGCAGCCCCTATAAAATTTTACCGCCATGTTTTACATTAAGTTAGTGCAAAGATTCAAACTTTTCAAAATCTGTCTATATTTCTGAGATGAGGTTTTGTAACTATTTACATTATTTACACCATTCTAACTGTTGTCCTCATCTTCACGGCCATATTCACGACGTTTGGATAGTTGTACACTACAGCTTTCTCGATGTATTATTTCTTGTAATTTCGAACCGAACTCCTAAAATAGTCCACGAGGGTAGATTGTTCTGATTCCACGTGCCATGCCTTTCGATATTTCAGTTTCATTTAAACCCCCTTCATAACTGAACTCTCCAAGTTTTATTTCACTCTGATGTGGTCAGGTATTGAACTCACAACTCTTTTGTTCAAATCTCTTTTGGATCGATCAACATGTAATGACAAAAGTACGTAGGTGTAAGAAAGCTTTATTTAACTGAGAATAGAAGTTTCGCGTATTCTCAGGTGAATAAAGCCTTTTTAAAGCCTACACCTGCGTACTTTTGTCATTACACACTATTTTGTTCTGTTTCTTGTAAATAGATCTTGTTTTCATTGTAAATATTCATATAGGGGGGGTAATTTTTAAAATTATTTTGTCCCCCACTTACTACAGACAAATTGTACACATGGTGACTAGTTAGGATATCCTAAGAATCTCTGGAGTATTATGGCGGCTGTAGTAAAAATGGTAAGAGTGTGTTGGTTTGGTGTAAGGATTATTGTGGTATGTTTGGGTCCGTGATTGTGGCTATATAAGTTTAACACAGATGAAGATCAGCTTTACCCCAATTTTTGGCCTTTTGCCATATTTGTACATATTCGTATTATAAATATCATTATTAACAGTACTTCTTTCGGCAAATTTGCGAAAAGATATTTTCCAAATTCTTAAAACTTAAAGTTGTTTACCATTGGTACACTTTTAAAAAAAAATGATTTTTAATTCTGTTTTATTTCATTGACTATAAAACATCAATGTAGAGATTTATCCTTTTCATTCCTAATTGACACGAGATGTTATATAAGATCTGGAGTAATCTTTTTATTGAAATAGTTACAATTTTCCTAATGGTTGCTGAGTTCAGAGTCCGAGTGGAGTTCTGCAATTCACAATAATATAAAATATTAAAGCCTGTATTTTCGAGAACGCTACTTGCTGACGATCGTTAGTAAATGATGTCGATATGGAAAAAAAATCGAAGAAACCGCTGAGATGATTCGAACTTGCTTCCCTTGTACGAAAGTTTTGGAGGAATCAATTTTATTTTACTTTTTTAAGCTCAAAATAGGGTCGTGAGTGGGAGACTTTATTTTCAACCCAAACTGCTTAACGTCCTGGGTATGACGATAAACTACACCCACGTCCTGGGTAAGACGATAAATTACGTCCAACGGCAAAGCGTTTTGAGGAGCATGGAACCACCTCTTAATTGCTGGTGTTTTCAGGTCCACCATGACCCGGGATGGTAGCACCTGTTAGGATGCCAGCTATGGGTAAATAGTTAACCCCCAAACAGTAAGAAAGTGTTAAAATAGGTTTTAATACCAGAAATACTTTTAAAATATTATTACCAGCAATATATTTTTGAAACAAAATATTACCAGCAATAAAATTTGTCGGCATTAAATAACTCATTCAGGTTGATATGTCATAAAACAAACCAAACCAAACCAGGCTGATTACTAATGATCCGACTTTTGGTATAAAAACCTACAAAAATAAGAATGTTTTTAAAAATTACTACTTAAATATTAATAATAAATAATTAATGATTTCTTTGCAGTTTGATGACGAATATGCGAACACGTTTCCTTTTGTTAGTTTTTGCCTTTTACTGTGAATCGACCATAAAAAGTATTTATTAACTGAAGCTGCACAAAGAATTGATTATAAATAGCAAACAGAGAAGGGTAATTAATTCGTTTTTAATGAGGGTGTTCGAGATTATGAAAATTTAAATGGCGTCATGCAGTTTATCTCGTTGGGACCTGAAAATAATAATTTCTTTCAATACGTACCCGGGAGAGTTCAAATAATGATTTAATTAATTAGATATTTAATTAATTAGCATTTGTTTTAATATATGGGCCTATGAGATAAATCGCCATATAGTATGGATCAGGTTATAATCCTTAATCTTCAAGATTTTTAATCAGTTTTTTACTTTCATTTTACATAGATACTGTTTCAAAACTATATATTTTAAAATTTATTTACAATCTATTTCGAAGTCAAGAATTTTAAATCAAATATTTACAAATATTTACAAGATGTCAAATTTAGTAATTATATATATATTTACATATATAAATATATATGTGTGTGTGTGTGTGTGTGCGTGTGTGTGTGTATACGAAGTTTAAAGGAATTAAAAAAATTTTGAAAGTGGTCGAGCCGAGGACTTTTCAGCAACCCTCGTGTATATGTAGATACGAAAAATACAATGTTAAAAAAGAAACAACTGATCAACACATGTATCCATCAAATATCACACACACACAGACACATACACACACACACACACACACACACACACACACACACACACACACCGTTAATTACTGTTCATTTGCTTTCCATAAAATGTATTATTCTTATTGCTATTTCCCTGTGAAGTGAGTTATTATTGCTTAGTTTTGAAAGAAACAATTTAATTTGGCTGTCTATAAAGCAGTTTGGGAAACTGTTATTGATCAGTCTTTATCATACGTTACCTGTGTAACATGAGCACATACAACTTCCTCTACTTTTCGATAACAAATATCTCACGTTGTCCGCGTCTCAAGTAAGAGAAAAACGGAACATATGCAGGCGTGCTCAGGTGAAAATGTTTGTCTGACACACGACATACCATGGTTATTGCAGGTATTAAATTAAACTGAATTAACAGGTGTGAACCTCTTTCGTTAGCGCAAAATTGATTTGTTTGTCTTATACTGTAAAAACGCAGAAAAATAAAACCCAATTAGGTTAAAATAAGGGTGCATTGTATTTCTCGTATTAGCGTGTTCATAAAATAATTACGTATTTCACTGCTAAGAATTGCGAGTCAGCCAAGCAAGATCGAACCAAGTTTGAATGGTATGAATCTGCGTCTGAAATTACTTTATCATCGATTCTAAGTGGGTGCTAAGTGGGTGCTATGTATTTCAGAGTTTAACTTGGAAAACTAAAAAGCGTGAATTTGGATTCTTTATGCGCTTTTGCAGTAGTCTTTTAATCAGGAATTTTAGATTTTCATATTTGCATTGCATAAGTACAGGCGATGAAAAATAGGTTTTGCAAGTCAACAGCAAATGAAAATACAAGGTTTATCAAAATTGAGAAATCAATGCCAATGCCAAATCTAGGAATCCATCCACAGAAGTTCTTGCATTTTTTCACTTGGAATATGAAAGATGTTGTCCATTACAAGCTACTAGAACATGAAAGGACCATCTCTGCAGACGTTTATCGTTTGCAACTTGGTCGGGTCAATGAAACATTACATTCGAAACTATTCTTCTTTGGTAAACAGAAAAGGTATAATTCTTCTGCATGATAATGCAATGGCACACTCTGCAAAATGAACCAAAGAATAAATGAGATATTTAATTTGAAAGATTCTTCTACATCCTCCCTACTTACAAGATTTAGCTCCTACGGTTTTTCATTTGTTTCCTTTACTAGAATATCTTACAAGTGGCAGAACGTGAAATCGATCTTTCAAAAAAGTCTGATGTCTTTAAAGAAGAATTGGAAATTTGCTTTCCCGTTGCGATGCAGTCTCTTAAAAAGATGATTACATTTTTGATAAATAATATTTAAATAAATTTAAGATATATACTGGTATTGTTTTTTGTTCTGAAAAAAAAAACACAATTATTTGGCGTACACCGTAATGGCTAAATTTGTACACTAAGGATATTCTTTGATCGATTATTTACAGATTTTTAGGCAATAAGCCATTAATATGTCTTGAAGTAACGTGCGATTTCCCATGTTTTCGTGAATCTGAGAAACTGATTGTTTTTCAAAAATAAATCGTGCTTCCTATATCCGAGTCATTTATTTGAAAAAAATTTTTTCACTATTTTAGAATCAGTGATTAACTTGTTCTCTTCCTATTTTTTTCCTTCTTTTTCTACAGGAAAAACTTTCATTATCTGAAATTAACCAGTTTTAATTCCATTGTTGAGCTCTATTTATTAAAATAGTGTTTATTGTGATACTTCGTAGAATAAAAGCAAACTCGACAGAAAAAAATGGAATAAATATAAATATAAAATAAAACCCGAATTATCCGAGAAAACTGATTTTTCTCTTTTTTTCCCTTCTTTTTTTTCAAACAAATTAGATTTTGAAACTCACGCATGTGCGAACCATTCTGTTGTTGGGGAAAATGTCACTTTGACATTTGAATATCGAATTTGGATAATGAATTTCTTTAATGCTCTCTCCGAGAGTGAAAGTGTTGACAAATATTGACTTGTTGTTAATATGCGCACACACACACACACACACACACACACACACACATACACACACAACACACACACACACACACACAAGTACACGCGCGTGCGCGCACATACAGTATACAGAGATAGAGAGAGAAAAAAGAGAAAATGAAGAATAGAAGTAGACACATGCACACATAAACCTATACTACACACAGTCACACATGCGCATTTTTAAAACATTTATATAAAATAATACATATTTATGAAAATATAAGCTTGCGTCTTGACTTATAGCAATATATATATATATGTGTGTGTGTGTGTGTGTGTGTGTGTGCATATGTATGCGTGTGTGTCGTTTTTTTCAGTCGTTTTTAATTAAACTTTCATAAAAATGTGGCTGCCCAAATGCACAATTATCTATCTATTTATCAATATATATATATATATTCGACGTATGAGGGTCAAGCAGCTCAGTTCCGAGGAACCAACAGCCAGACACCAGAACATATGATTTGATTATAGTGGTGAGGGCTTTGTGCAGAACCAACCACATTTTTTAATTCAGAGTTGTTGTCCTTCTAGACCAGTTGCCATCCAAGGCTATAGAACCCAGTCTGTCCTGCTATTTACCCATAACAGTAGGGGGAAGAAGTGGATTCACACCTTTCCCAAGGGTATTAGAACGTAAGTGAATGTAATGGATTCGACTGGAATTCGAACTCGGCTGTCCGATTCCTCAACCCGAGCTTCTATCAACTACCCCACCGTGCTTCCCCATATTATATATGGAGACAGAGAGGAAAGGTGCGAGATAGACATATATTGATAGTAAGGATGAGATTATCTGTTTCGATACTAAAACTCTGCTCTGAGCATTTAAAATTACATATGTGCAGACGTGTGCATTTCATGCAACAACACAAACGAATCTACTACTAGAAAACAGCGATAATGTTTTCCCTCCCGAAACCAATGTACTGTTGATGGTAGACATATTGACTACATAGGTATTCCTAGTTAGGATAAGAAAAGTCTTGAACAAATAAATCATCATCATCTACCAAGTGCTCAGAGAAATAGGATTCAAGATATGCATTTAGAATGTAAGGAATGTTGGCACCTACCCAGAATCTCTATCTATAAAAGGCAGGATGTGTGTGTAACGAATGCAAGGCCGCAATTTTCGACAGATTTGCACCAAAATTTACATGCACATGCTCCAAGTCAGTTAGAAGGCCAAGACCGACTTTGCATTTCCCAACTCCCATTGATAGTGGAAATAATCGATTTTTTATGCTTCTACGGCAGTTCTCATGTAGTTTGCGGCCATTTTCTACTGGCCAGAGTGAGAGCCTATAGCTGGCTGCCACGAATAGACAGGAAGATTCTATTGGCCAGAGTGAGAGCCAACAGCTGACTGACACGAATATTAACTAGCATGCTAGCATGCAAAAAATCGATAGCTGCATTCGTCACAAGTGGGAAAAATGTAAATCTGCATGACACTTTACTCCAATTGGCTCATTCGCTTGCTTAAACTCAACGTTGATTCTGATTCCGCAGAATTGGGTTGGGTGTGAAAAAGTATTTGTTGTTAACATTCTTTTTTCATCTGGTTTTTCCAGTTACGAGTCCTTTTTTAAAGCTGATCGTTTTGTATTCATTTTGTTTAGTTCTTTTTTCGTAACAGATTTAATGTTTAGTATAGAGCTTAGAAAAAATTATCAGTGTGAGATAGGCAAGAAGTAAGGCATGTAACAGCATCAGCGCCGGCAAAGAGAACTCCTTTGAATGCAAGGAAGGGCAAAAATATTTTAAGTCAAGTGATAGCGATTGCTGTATGAGTCGTACGATTTTTGAATCAAGCACGGGCAACGCCGGGCCATGCTGCCAGTCTATCATAAAATTCAGGATGTGAATTTAGTAAATAACAAACACTTCAAATAACTCGGTTTTTGGATAAGTTACAACAGATTTAGCGTAGAAGATAAGGAAATTGAACATAGAATAAGATGTGCTAGATGTACTTTCGCCCAACACCGTAAATTGCTATAAACTCAAAACATTTACCCAAATGCTTGAGTGAAGTTCTTAAAAAGCCTCGTCAGATCCAGACTTTAATATGGATATCGTGCATAAGTCCAAAACTCATTCAGAAATATCTAAACTGCCAGCTATATCCAGGGTTCGGTCAATAAATTGTCGTCTAAATTACGCAAAAATGAAAATAACGTTGGCATCTCATATACTTACACAAAAATATCTTGAAATACGAAAGAGTAAATTGATTCAATAAAATTGCCATTAGCTTCAATCACGTCCTCTAGACGACTTCGGAATCTCCTGCAACTCTTCTGGATGGTCTCCTTGTTTAAGTTGGTGAATGCTGCCATAATCCTTGCCCTTATGTCATCTTTGGTGTTTCAAGGAATTTTGTTGGTCTCTCGATTAACTGCGCTCCACACTCAAGGGGGGTTGAAGTTTGGGAAGTTACATGGCCAGATGTAAGAGTTGATGTGGTGGCAGAAATTGTCTGACAACAATGATTGGATTCTCTTGCTTGTGTGGATGGTGCAGAGTCATGTTGCCAGAGATAGCGTCTTCCAGCAGTCAACCACTTCAACCAGGGCAGCACTACTTCTGTGTTGAGTCTGAGGCCCTGTGAGAAGATGAATAGAGGCATAACATCGCCGTCACTGGCGATCACTTCAAACACCATGATTCTTTCCGAATCGTCTGAATTTTCCTCAGACTGACACCCAAACACTCTGAAATGTTCGTATTGGAAGTTCCGGTGCGAATGCTAAGCAGTACAGAATACCGTTTCCAAATTTCTGGTGCGTCATGGTGTTTTTCCTCTCAGAAACGGTCCCCAAATGAACCTACTATATTGTGCAATCAACAAAATTAAAGACAAACAAGGCGCATGCGCGAAACTAAATATATAAAATGGTACGTTTTGAGTGCTTGAAGCTTGTATGTCTTTGTGAAGACCTCCTTCTTTAAACCTTGCTTACTGGCGCTACAGAATCACAAAGACCTGCACCAAATAAGAGAATCGACATCACATGAAGACTTTCAGCAACAGCAACGACTAAAATGGATATCACCTGTAACTCGAAGGGGAAATAATAATATAATCAATATATTGGCATTCCATACCGCTTTAAAGAAAATGTTAGGAAGGAAATCGCTATAAATACTGAAAAAAGAGCGATAACATTTATTGGACTTGAAAAATCTATTTAACTGAAAAAATCTTTAAGAGAAAGATATTATGAATTTCAAACGACAGTAGCACTGTCTTCTCGGCCAATGAATGTTTCCTTATAAGGAAACGTCTAATACAACTTTTTAAGATTGTGTGGAAACTTAGCATGTAGATCATTATTTTTCCTTCTAGATACATGCGCTATCCATTTTAATTGTTGTTGTGTTTGGAAGTTTTCAAGTGATGAGTGGGTTTTTTTTTTGGTTTTTTTAAGTTAATCAGGATCTTTTTGCGTCTCTGTAGTGACCTTCTATGAGATCCAATGGAGTATTGTGTTCTTTGAAACCTAAATGCTTCGTTCATTTGAAGCGAATTTTAATCGTAGATATAGTCATATACAGTCCGTCTGAAGTAAATATTCAATTCACATACGTAGAAATTTAAATCCAGCATTGTTTTGACGTCTAAATTAATCGTTTAAAATTTGACAAAAATTATTCAAAGCAAATTTGAATTTTTGAGGTTTATGTGATTTACATAATAGCTTCAGACGGTCAGAATCTTACATTTTATACATGTATATGCATTTCTGCATATATATATATATATATATATATATATATATATATATATATATATATATATATATGTTATGGGAACTTACCCATAATAATAATAATGGACTATTCCTGACATTATAAATACTGCGCCTCTCAAGATGGATGATAGATAATTGTAAGAACATTGGAATAGTGATATTTGTCGAGACAACATAGTTCAGTCTAACTAAATCTGATAGTCATTACTAATACTTCTACTTCTTTGTATTATATTTCTGTTTGTAATATATCTTTGTTATTCCATACCTGTGTTCGAGTTATTTCTTCATTGGTTCTAACTTTGGACGGTCACCGTGGTACAAGGAACTTGGACCATAACAAGTGGCGACGAGGAAACTCCAAAAAACGAACTCTCTACGCGGAGAACATACTTTTTTTGCTATCCGTCGCACATAACAAGTGACAACGAGGAAACTCTACGTGAAGATTTCTAAAAAAAACAAGTTCTACGCGAACATATATATATTTAAAAAAAAAAAAAGAAACAAGTTCTACGTGGAGATTTAAAAAAAAAAAAACAAGTTCCACGCGAACATATAAAAAAAAATGAAAATTTTCTTATTGGACATCAATTTTACTGTGGCAACAAGGGAATTTTTTTTTTGCATACACAGGTTCCAGAATATCAGGCTACACTAAGGGAAAATACTTACAGAAAAAATACGTTAACATGGAAGATTTTAAGTCAACCATTGTGGAACTTATGAAAATCCAATTTGAACAACATAAAAAAAAACGAACAAAAACATCTTGAATTACAAGAATTATTGCTACGTGTAATGTCAAATAAAGGGCAAAATTCCGAAAATGAAACAGTTCTCTCACAAGACGCTATTTGGAGCACTATCGAAGGTTTCACGTATGCACCCGACGAAGACAAATCCTTTGCAACTTACTTCCGAAGGTACGAAGATCTATATGAATTTGACTGCAGAAATTGGTCAGACGCAAGGAAAGTGCGTCTATTACTAAGAAAATTAGGCACGTGTGAATATACCAAATTCGTAGATTACATCCTACCGAGGAAAACAAATGAGTTAACTTTCAAAGAAGCCATAAAACTGTTAACAGAACTTTTCAGCCCTAATACCTCACTATTCCACAAAAGACGGAAATGTCTGAACCTAACAAAAAAGGACAGCGAAGATTACATAACTTTCGCTTCCATTGTAAACAAATATTGTGATGACTTTAAGTTATCGGAACTCAGCCCAAACAATTTCAAATGTTTAATTTACGTCCAAGGCCTGGTTTCAACCAAAGACGCGGAAATTAGACGCAGAATCCTTACAAAATTGGACAGTGAACAAGATTTGACACTTCAAAAACTGGCCGAAGACTGTCAGAGATGCATAAGTGCAAAGAAAGACTCAAAAGATATAGAAGAAGCTGGCATCGCGCACATACGTAAAGTACGAAGACAAACCAACTTTCCCTCCTCAGAAACAAACCAAACCAACTTTCCCTCCTCAAAAACAGGTAAAACAAAATTTTCTACTTCAAAAAGTCAATATCAGAAAAAACTACCACCCAGTCCATGCTATCACTGTGGGACTTGGCATTGGTATAAAGACTGTCCATACCGTTTTAAAACTTGTCTATCGTGCAAAAAAGTTGGACATAAAAATTCTCATTGTTGGACTAGAAGAGAAAGCAAAAGCAGAATAAGAATTACGAGGACTGACCAAGCGGATAAGACTAACATAAGAAAATACGTACAAGTAGAAATGCAAAACAGAAACGTCAGACTACAGTTGGATTCCGGCTCGGACCTAACTATTTTTAACGTACAAACATGGAGAAAACCGAACAAACCTGCCATGTTAAGAACCGATAAAATTGCTAGATCGGTAACTGGGAGAAAAATAAAATTTGAGGGTGAAGTGATTACAAATGTGACATTTAATTGTATGACCAAAAAATTAAAAATGTATATGTTAAGAAATACAGAAAACTTATTCGGAACGGACTGGATGCAACAATTCGAACTTTGGGATTTACAAATAAGTACGTACTGCCAAAATGTAAAAGGTTTACCGAAGCCGAGAAATTAAAAGAGAAATTAAAGAGAGTTTCCCCGAAGTATTTTCAGCAGGTCTCGGAAGATGTAAAAAAAATGGCAGCAAATATAGAAATAAAAGAAAACGTTCAACCTATCTTCAAGAAAAAAAGGAGCGTACCGTTTGCTTCAATAGAAAAAATAGATCAAGAATTGGCTAGACTCGAAAACACTGGCATAGTGACAAACGTAGAATACAGTCAATGGGCCGCACCTACGGTTTACGTCAAAAAGAAATCGGGGGAGATTCGAGTATGCGCTGATTTCTCAACGGGTATGAACGCAGCGATAAAAGACTAACTCTATCCTCTACCCAGTCCAGAAGAAGTATTCACAAAATTAAACGGCGGAAAATTTTTCTCAAAAATAGATTTAAGTGAAGCGTACCTACAAATTCCAGTCGATGAGGAAAGTTCAAAATTACTGTGCATAAACACACACAAAGGATTATACAAATACCAAAGATTACCATTTGGGATTAAAGTCGCACCGGCTATATTCCAACAGACAATGGATATTATGCTCGCCGGACTAGAGTACACGATTGCATACCTGGATGACGTATTGATAAATAGCGAAAGTGTTGAACAACACTGGGAACACGTACACGAGGTGTTCAGGAGAATACAAAGCTATGGTTTCAAGATAAAAGAAAATAAGTGCGATTTTTTTATGAAGGAAATAAAATACCTGGGCCATATCATCGATCAAGAAGGAAGATGACCAGATCCTGAAAGGGCAACGCCAATAAAAAAAAATGACAGTTCCAAAGAACATAACAGAATTACAATGTCGTCTAGGCTTAGTGAATTACTACCAGGAATTCATTCCTCACATGCATAAACTTCGCGCACCACTGAACGAACTGCTGAAGAAAGAAAAAGTTTGGAAGTGGACAAATGAATGCCAGAAAACGTTTGACAAAATAATTAAGACGTTAACTTCGGATTTATTTTCAGCACACTACGATCCTAAATTAGAAATAATTGTAGCAAGTGATGCGAGCGCCTATGGAGTCGGGCGGGCGTGTATAATGCATAAAATGCTGGATGGGACAATAAAACCCATCGCGCATACTTCTAGAACTGTGCTAGCAGAGATAAAATACTCACAAATAGAGAAAGAAACTCTGGAAATTATTTTTGCAGTCACAAGATTTCATAGATATATCAATGGTAGATTTTTTACTCTACAGACGGATCACAAGCCGTTATTAACAATATTTGATTCGAAAAAAGGTCTACCGGTTTACACTGCCAATAGGTAGTTAAGATGGGGTACAATTCTACTGGACTACAATTTCAGATTGGAGTATCTACCAACGAAAAAAATCGGGCATGCGGATGGTCTGTCGAGACTTATACCAACGAAAACAGAGCCATTGGAAGATTCTGTAATCACAGCCCTACGACATGAAGAAGATATCAAGACAGTACTATGTTGTACAGTTCGAAACCTCCCCGTCACACTACAAGAGATAAAAAAATGAAGCAATAAATGGTGAATTCATAAAAGAAACAAAAGCAAAAATAGCAGAAAAAATAAGCAAATATCGGACAGCTTTTCTTTATGCGATAATGTGCTACTTTATAACGAGAGGGTAGTAATTCCCAAAACACTAAAAAATCGAATCCTAAAGGATTTCCACAGGGGCCATCCAGGGAAAAATAGAATGAAATCGCTGAAGCGAAGCTATGGGTATTGGAAAAACATGTACCAGGACATTGCACAGATGGTGGAGAAATGCAAGGTTTGTTCCTTAGCAGCCAAAGCACCGCCAATCATGCATAAGCCATGATCGTCCGTGGTCAAGAATACACGCAGATTATGCAGGTCCAATAGATGGTTTCTACTATTTGATCATAATGGATAGTTATAGTAAATGGCCGGAGGTATTTCGTTGCAAAAATCCTACTTCGGAAACTACCATAAATTGCCTCCACGAGGTGTTTGCTCGGTTCGGAGTAGTGGATTGTCTAGTCACAGATAATGGAACGCAATTCACATCAGCGGACTTCCAAGAATTTTGCGAAAGTTTTCAAATCAAACATATCAAATCCACGCCATATCACCCAAGATCAAATGGGCAAGCGGAGAGATTTGTTGATACACTCAAAAGCGCGTTATGGAAATCATATGATGTACCTACGAAAAAAGCGTTACAACAATTTTTACAGGTATATCGAATTACGTCAAATAATGGTACGCCATCGGCATTATCGCCCGCAGAAGTGATGTTCGCCAGAAAAATCAGATCCGTATTTGATAAATTGCTACCAAAACAAACGAAGCAAACAACACAGTTTTTTTAAACAATTTTTTTAAAACATAAAAAAAATACATCTTACTGGGAGCAAGGTAAAATTGAAAAAAGAATCGGGAATATGGTTTACATAGTACAGGGACACAAATTCTCACATAAAAGACACGTAAACCAAATAAGGAAGAAACTCTTAGAGGATGCTAACGCTCCACCTCAGGCAGAAGTGATGGATATGATTTTCGATACATTTGAAATAAAAAAGCCACAAATAATGCCAGAACCACGAAAATCGTCCAGCAAAAAGAAAGTTCACAGAACCTTTGGTAATAGATCCAAAGAAAAAAAAATATTAAAAACCCCTGCTACGCAAAAGCTTCGGAAGGGGGGTGTTATGGGAACTTACCCATAATAATAATAATGGACTATTCCAGACATTATAAATACTGCGTCTCTCAAGAGGGAGGAGACATAATTGTAAGAACATTGGAATAGTGATACTTGTCGAGACAACATAGTTCACTCTAACCAAATCTGATAGTCATTACTAATACTGCTACTTCTTTGTATTATATTTCTGTTGTAATATATCTTTGTTATCCCATACCTGTGTTCGAGTTATTTCTTCATTGGTTCTAACCTTGGACCATCACCGTGCTACAAGGAACTTGGACCATAACAACACACACACACAACACACACACACAACACACACACACACACACACACACACACACACACACACACACACACACACACATACACACACACATATATATATATATATATATATATATATATATATATATATATATTATTATTATTATTATTATTATTATTTTCTAAATCAAATGTGTTTGCGTGTGGATCCGATACGTCAATTAGGTGCGAATTCAGTGTCGACTTGAAAATCTAGTAATCTTCCCGTCTCAATGAAGCAAAAATGCCTATATTAGTCGGTTCATGTATTTGCTCTTCGCAGCTGCAGCTAAGGTTAAGGATGGTGTGATGGTATATCTAACACTAACGCAATAAACTGATGACTATTTTTCTACCTGTGCCTACCATAATGCTAAACTGTAAGTTTGCACTTGAGAAAATAAAGCAGGTTAAAGTAATTTTCCCTGTGTATCTAATCTGGTTTCTTCCAACAGCAAAAAAAAAAAAAAATACACAGAAAGAAAAATATTTTTCAAAGCACATTTAGATAACGATTTGAGATTTCTTTAGACGATTTATAATAAGTCTCAGCAGCCTTCCCTCTGAAAGGTAAAGGAAATGTTACTGGGTGTATAGGTAATTTGTCTGTGAATTATTATGATGATTTTTTGATAGTATTTTTTTTCTCATTTTTAGTCGTACCGCATAGGTCTATAAGCTTTTCCAAGATTGTCTCTGATGAGTAAATAGTGATAACTAGTTATCTCTGTTTTGTTTTTTTGATCCGCCACTACTGAACTGTTATGTACTTTCGGTCTTCCTATATGGTAATGAATGCTCTCCTCAGATGAATAGGAAACAGAAATGTGGCTCTACAGAAGGATGCTGAGGATATCGTGGACCGAACACCTGAGCAACGACCAAGTTTTAGGAAAAATGAAAACAGAAAGAACACTCACTGGTAGAATCATAAAGAGGCAGTTGAAATTCCTAAGGCAGATAACGAGGAAACGGGGCTTGGAGAATTTGACCCTCACAGGACATACTGAGAACAAGAGAGATTAAAGATAGCATCGAATAACGTATCTTACGAGCTTGTGTAAATGGTTAGCAGAACAGTGAGTAGGGGAAAAAGAAAAACTTTACTAAAACCTACAAAGGACAGAAAATTGAGCCATGACCGTCCACGTCCTGAATGGACACGATGCATTATCCGATTTTTACTGACATTGATTCGAAATGTAAATATTGAAAACTTTTCATTTTTATCATGTTCGGAGTAAAAACGTGAAAAAAATTTAGATAGCTGACCAATACTTATGAATGAAAAGTCGATAATTTAATTAAAACTTTATCACGATTATTTGTTTAAAAATATATCTAGTGGCCACTGTCCACGCTGCTCAAACCACCTCTGTTTATTCAAACCGTCACAGCAATTATCACACCAGGCGTAATTGGATGCGCATGTGTGTTTAGCATTCGAATGTTGCCCTTCTGAGGAACTCATCACTTTGCCTATTAGCGCTTTTTTCTCCTTGAATCTCTGCCAAAGATTGTCTACGAGAGTAATGTTCGTCTGTTCAGCCAAGACGGGGAGGCAAAATTAAAAAGAAAAAGAAAACATTCACCGCCCGCTTCCTCTGTTCAATGCCTGCCCACGCGAACCCTTCCCCCAACCAATCTGGAAGATCCACCTTCCAACACTCACCCGCTTCGAACCAGCAACTCTTACCCCAGCGCCATAATCAAACTCCCCAATACGCTGCACCTCGCCACCCAGATTTTATCGGTCCCTGATACTGTTGGCTGCTGACCACTCTGCACCAGGCTCATCACAATTCTCGCCATGTCTTATCAAGTTTGGCTGTTGGAGTGGGGTGGAGAGAATGCTCCCAGGATATGTCTGCAGCAGTGACTGCGAACAGTGAGAAGCTACATCACGGTTAGGATGGTGGAGGCTGTGAACAGGACTAGGATTAGATTATGAGAAACCTGCAAGGTCGGGTCAGAGTGGAGGTTTTATTTAGTTAGTTATTGAAATGAGGTAGACGGGACGCCATCAGACAGACACTGATGGGTCAATATCGTAGATTTAAAAACTGCAACATGAAAAAAAAAATAAAGAAGAAAAGGAAAAATAATTTCTTTTTGTAATTCAACAGAAAAAGAAGGAAAAACTAATATTCGAATGTCATATAGTATAAATGCTCCTTTTCTACAATCTGTTTTAATCACTACCCCCAAGCAAGAGGATAAAGCCACTAAGACGCAATAAGTTACTGGGAGTGAAAGAGAATGAGATATTAATGATGAGAAAGGAGAATAAAAGAACAAGTTTCAAAAATTGTGGCATCCCTCTGTCTTTTCTACAAATATTTTCATGTAAATTGTTCTGATGATATTTTCTCCTTGGGCATCAATTTAACGGTGGAATAATGAATAGCGGCTCGGATTGAGGAATCGGAGAGCCGAGTTCGAATTCCAGTCGAATCTATTACATTCACTTACGTACTAATACCCTTGGGAAAGGCATAAAACCTCTTCTTCTCCCTTCTGCCATGGGTAAATAGCAGGACAGGCCGAGTTCAGTAGACTTGGATGGCAACTGGTTTACCGTAGAAAGAAATTGCAACCTACTGCGAGAAAAAAATCTGCCTCGTCATTCATGTATCGAAAGTTACATGATCGCCTAAGCGTGAATCACGTATGGCACATAACTGACTGACCTTATTTGCATTATTCGGACTGTGATCCTCATCTTCGTTGTCATATTGATTAAAGTTTCGGCCGTTGTACGCTCCGGCCTTCTTCAGAAAACAGATTGAGTCTGCCTACCCTATGTGAAGGGATTATCGGAGAAAATACAAAAGATCTGTGGTTCATATAACATCAGGACAACCTTCAAAATTCGTTCAATACTTCGCAGACACCTCTTCCAAGTAAGCCCCCCCCCCAACCTCCCGTAGAGGAGGATCGCCTAAGCGTGTATCACGCATGGCACATAACTGACTTAATTAGCAACTAGTTAGATGTAACAGTAAGTTCTCTTGTAATAGCTTCTTTTCTCGCCTGTGGAAGTCTTGTGCGGTTTCTTGCTTCTCTGTCACCTAAAATCCACAAATCTTTAAACGCAACTCAATCGCCTGACTTCTGTCTTCACGAAACTTGTTCTCCTTCCTTCTCTTCCGATGCCAGTGTATCAATAATGAGAGTAACTATGCTGATGACACAGGCATTTATATTTGGTATAACAGTGACAAAAAAAAACAACATTCTTTACCAAATATTCCAAGAATTAGCATTTAGGATAAACCTTTCCAAAACAGAATCTATGATATGGAATTAGAATAGGAATAATTTTTGCACATATCCTGTAAGTCAGTTATGTGCCATGCGTGATACACGCTTAAGCGATCATGTATCTTTTGATACACAACTGACAAGGCAGATTTTTTCACCTACGGTAGGTTGTCATTTCTTTCAGCGGTAGACCATTTGCCATCTGAGGCTATAGAAACCGGTTTGTCCTGCTATTTACCCATAGCTGGGGGGAGAAGAAGAGGATTCATACCTTTACCAAGGTTATTCGAATTCCAGTCGAATCCTTTACATGCACTTACGTGCATGTAAAGGATTCGACTGGAATTCGAACTCGGCACTCCGATACCCCAATCCGAGCCGCTATCCATTACTCCACCGTATAAATTTGGAATGTGCAATTAATAAATTGTAAACCATTCAAACATCTTGGTGTATGGATCAGTTGTAACAAACTTTAGTAAAGTAGATAAAGAAGTTGAACGCAGTCTAGTCTGCGTTAAAAGTAATTTTATACCATAAGATGCAAGCAAAGCAAAATATTAACCTGAGAAGTCGTGAACTTAAATAGCTTCATCAATATAGGTTCTCATACGGATGTTATGCATGGTGTCCAACTTGTTCAGAAGTGGCTGAACTAATATCTATATGCAACCGTTTTACCAGTTCATTGATTAAAAACGATTTCTAGCGAATGCTTCCTATAAGTCTTAAAAAAGACAATTTTCTTCATCAGATCCTATACAATGGCACTAAGGAATCAGAAATATATGTTTTCATTCAATAACAAGAGGCATATCGCTTGAAAACTTTGAACGTCAGCAACAACTAAAATGGATAGCACATGTAACTAGAAGGGGAAAATAATAATATAATCAAGATGTTGATTTACGACACTAACTTAAACAAAAGATTAGGAAGGAAACTCCGGTCAGTACTAGAATGGGTAATAACAGTGGACTTGTAAGGTAAAGTTAACTTTTTGGAATATTTCATGTATGGAAACGGTTAACGGTAAACTGTTAGTTTAACCATTAATTTTATCAAGTAGTTATTGGCTGTAGGGGAGGGATTTTTCAAGC
>OZ038480.1:34933552-34981052 GCA_964036315.1 Acanthosepion esculentum | reverse complement strand
AGCTGCTTTCTCTGTCTCCCAGACTTCATGAATTTAAGTGTTCAACTAGGCTGGCATCTCGCTTTCACCCTTTCACTGTCGAAACTGTTAAATGTAGCCGTCTCTTCAACTCCAATAGCTTCATGCCTCGCACTTCTCGCCTGTGGAACTCCCTCCCCTTTTCTTGTTTCCAGGATAGCTATAATCTCCAAATATTCATATGTAATGTCAATCGACGTCTCCAGATGCCCTGATCTATCCCCTATCCTTCTCTTCATCCTTTCCTCTATCACTTCTATTTGCACTAGCTCCAACTCTCTGTAACCGCTTGCGTGCAAGTGGCTTCCCGCCTTGCTAGGGGGGAAACACTTAAAAAAAAAGAATACAGTAACGAGAAACAAAACGTGCGGAGAAAACATATTGTATTGATTATACAAACTCATCGATGATAACATATCAATAATAAACATAACAGTAATAAACATATCAATAATAACATACCAATAATAACATTATTTACATTATTCGGACTATTGTTCTCATCTTTGTTGCCATATTTATTACAACGTTTCGGCCGTTGTACGCTCCGGCCTTCTTCAGATTGTTGGAATGTCAAACTGAACTCTTTATTTCGCTCACTGGAGTAGACTGTTCTAGTTCCACATGGCACAGTGGATAAAGACGTTGGTTGGATCCAGTGACAGGACCCAAAGAGTGTGAGTTCAATACCCGGTTAAGGCAGTGGAGAACTTGGAGAGGGGAATTAACAGGAGATAACTGATAACGGACATCCATTAAACATGGCACGTGGAACTAGAAGAGTCTACCCCAATGAACGAAATAAAGGATTCATTTCGACATTACCACCAACTTACGAAGGCCAGAGCGTACAACGGCCGAAACGTTGTAATAAATATGGCGACAAAGATGAGGACAATAATCCGAATAATGTAAATAATGTACATAATACCTCATCTCTGAAATATAGACAGATACTCAGTAATAACATACCAATAATAAACATATCAGTAATAAACATATCAATAATAAACATACCAATAATAAACATATCAGTAATAAACATATCAATAATAAACATATCAATAATAAACATATCAGTAATAAACATATCAATCTCTCAAATGTTCAAACAGTCCCGGTCATTATCACAGTCAACATTACGTTAAAAAAATTTGTTATTAATATTTATTAAAAAAATGTAAAATTTATTATAAAAAATTATGAAAATAAAAATATTAAAAATTATTTTAATGAATTAAATGAATTCAAGGATTAAATGAATCCTAGAAATACTATTAAAATATTGGTAATATTGGTATAATATATACCGTTAACCTACTTTTGCAGCCCCCTGTAAAAAAAATGTGATATACGTAAAATAATTTACGTTGTCGTAGAATAAAAAGTGTTCAACGTTTAAATTATAGAGTGGTTTCAAAAATATAAAAGATTACATATATCTATATATGTGCATGCGTAAACTGTTTATATGTCTGTGCGTGTTTCTATGTACTGCATATATATATATATATATATATATATATATATATATATATATATATATATATATATATATATATGCATATATAAATACATATATGTGTATAACATTATATATATATATATACATATATATATATATGCATATATAAATACATATATGTGTATAACATTATATATATATATATACATATATATATATATGCATATATAAATACATATATGTGTATAACATTATATATATATACATGTATATATATATATATGCATATATATATATGCATATATATATATATATATATATATATATATATATATATATATATATATATATATATATATATTTACATATATAATATGTTTTTTGTTATCTGTCAATTTTCTTTTCCTCTTCGTCTCTACATATCTGTTGTTCATATATCAGGCTTTATATCATTTTAATTAGTGTTATCGTTGCCAATTCATCAGTGATTGGCATTTAAATGTTTTTATCACCTTATAAAAATACCGAATTCTAATCCAAGTGATTGTTCCTTGAATTATCTCTTGGAGCCATCATAATAATAATTTGGCTGGTGAAGGATTTTTGTTTGGAACAAAATTGTATTTCGACGTCGGACGCGTCTATGGTTTGCGTGAAATGTCTAAAATGGTTTTCTTTTGTCAGAGTCCTGATCCAAATGACAAAACATCACCCATTACTTATCTCTAGTATTTTTACACTGTGGTTATCAGGGCCTGTGCGTGGGTCTTGTGACCCACCCTACCGAATTAATGTTACGCCCACACACATTTCAATTTTCATAAGTTAGTATGTAATACTAATCATGGATCATATGCAATATAGGTGAACAATTCAACTACAAAAAATGTTAAAATAAATACAATGTATCTAAATACAAAGTAGAGACATGTCATAATAGATCATTCCATCTTAGATAAATCAATGTTTTGCGGCAATTTTCAAGATCAACTTAAGATTTTTCTTGTTAACTGATTGAAGAATTTGAACACATTCATTATTATGGATCTTAATTTTATGCAACTATCGATTGTCTTCGCAAAGGAAGAAATGGTCTTACTCAGATATTAAGAAGAGTTTAACATCTTTGGATAGAGAGAATTCACTGTCTTAAATTTGCTGTCTCATCATGATATGTGACACAGAAAAAAGGTTTCTGAAGACCTAAATTCTAAAAACAGGTTAAGATGAGAGATGACTGCAAATGTCCATTCTGAAGACCTATAATCAACATTTTAACAGAATCTGCACAAGAATACAGAAATTCAAATAGGTCTATATTTTTCAAGAACAGTTCCAAAAATGCTGAACAACGCTGTTTTTTCTTTTTTCTTTTGTTTTTGCAAAGAAGCTATCCACAAAGAATGTAGCAGACTCAATCTTCGTCATTTTGTTGTCAATGTGATGATCAGTGGTTTAGAATGATGTTTTGATCTATCTGTAAAGTTCAGATATGGGATGCAACCCAGAAACCCTGTTTAAGACAATGAAACAAATGACGGGTTTAATAATAAAAGGTGGCTCTGCATCTGATACACTGCAAGAAATCAGTTAACGTGAATGTGTTACAAAATATATCACAAAAAGAGTTGCTTCCAACATTGGGCAAACTGATTGCTGCCAAAAGCAAAAAGACACTTGGCCTTTGTTCAAAACGTTATTTTCTCAGTCCATATTAAAAAAAGATATAATCATAGTTTTATCGGCAGACTTTGTCCGAAACAGTTTCTCCTGGTCAGTCACTAGGTCTTCACCCCATAGAGAATATACGGACGCATATTAAAAACAAACGGGTGGTGAAGCAATCTGGACAGCTGTCGGAAGCTGTCAGAGGAATAAATAGAACAACTTTGATGTGACAAAGTATAAACAAGTATTGGACAGCTTGTTCAAACTGTTTAGATTTCTGAAGTATAACATAGACAAAAAACTATCCACTACTAAAACGTAATATTCACAAAACACAGTTAGAAAACATTATTAAATATTTGACGTATATCACTTAGAGTAAATGAGTGATTAAAAAAATAAGAAAGAAAGAAAAAAAACAAAATGCTAGCCTCGTTATGTTTTTACCAGGACTGGATAATCTTGAATCATTTTAAAAATTTCTTTTAAGATAATGAAAACATACACATCAAAAACAATTAACACGTGCTTCAAACAATAACAATGAAGAATACTGTGATAGATAGATAGATAGAGAGAGAGAGAGAGAGAGAGAGAGAGAGAGAGTTGAGAAAAGACTGAAAGATATATGAAACGACAGAGATGTGAAAAAACTGAAATAGATAGATAGATAGAGAGAGAGATAGAGAGAGAGTTGAGAAAAGACTGAAAGATATATGAAACGACAGAGATGTGAAAAAACTGAAATAGATAGATAGAGAGATAGATAGAGAGAGAGAGAGAGTTGAGAAAAGACTGAAAGATATATGAAACGACAGAGATGTGAAAAAACTGAAATAGATAGATAGATAGATAGAGAGAGAGAGAGAGAGAGTTGAGAAAAGACTGAAAGATATATGAAACGACAGAGATGTGAAAAAACTGAAAGAGATAGATAGAGAGATAGATAGAGAGAGAGAGAGAGTTGAGAAAAGACTGAAAGATATATGAAACGACAGAGATGTCAAAAAACTGAAATAGATAGATAGATAGATAGATAGATAGATAGATAGATAGATAGATAGATAGATAGAATCTATAGATAGAATGAATGCTGACATTCAACACTAGGGTTACGGACACATCACTTTGAAATTCCGGTTGCAGTACAATCATCGAAGTTAAGCAACTCCCACCTGGACAATACATAGAAGGGTGACCGCTTGAGAATACCAGATGCAGTAACCTTGAATGTGACGTAATATTAATGGCTCGGGATTGTTAATTCGAGAGCCGAGTTCCAGTTCCCTTTAGGTTAGTTATATTCACTTACGCAAAAATATGCTTTGGAAATGGATTAATCCACAAAGAAAAGTAACACATGTTAATTTATATGGTTGCACTGTTTATATACGCAAGCGTTGTATAGATTAAACAAACCAACAATGTTTTTTTTTAATTTTACATCATTTATTATTGGTATGAGCGTTAAATTTTGTCGCTCCATATGTTTGAGAGGTACGTTCTCTTTAATAAGACAATGTAGGCTGGTAGAGGTTAGTTTCACTGTTTAATAAATAAATAAAACTAAGATGTTTATACTAACAAGTGTACCCACAAAATATATCGTTTGTCGTATTAAATTATGCATATATATATATATATATATATATATATATATATATATATATATATATATATATATATATATATATATATATATAAGAGAAAGAACAGATTGTTTTTTTTAATTTTCTTTAAAATCACTAAATACCATCGCCTGAAGAAGTACAATCAAAGTATTAAAACATGAAAGCTTTTATGTATCAATTTCAACATGTTTTTATTATAATATCTTAAAATAAAAAATATTTATATATATATATATATATATATATATATATATATATATATATATATATATATATAATGCTATGAAAAGATGACTCGAGTCGTAACTCGAGTTTCACGCTCACGAATGTTCAAGTGTTCTGAAGTTGTAGCCTCTGTCTGCCTGTTTGTTATCGAACTCCTCCTAGGTTTTCGGAGATAGACCCCAAAATCATATATATTCTGAAACTACATTATCCAGGTTACTTGGATAAGTATAATTCATTTTGATCAAAATGGACCACGAATTGGGAGGGGCACAGATCCCCACTAATTTTTAAATTAAATTTAAATTTGAACATAGGAATGACTCCTATCCATAATATAGAAAGAGAAAGCCAGAAGATGGAGGTCACATCGGCAAGATCAAAATGAAACAATATGGATGTCAAGTTCAGCAAGGAATCCCCAATCAGTGGGTAGTGCCTTACAACACATATTCAATTCAAATGTCATACCAATGTTGAAATCTTCATTCAATCAAGTATTTCGTCAAATACGTATAAAGGGGACAAATCAAGATGCTTTTGCACAAACTTCCCACTGAATTTTTTTCCCTTTGATTTAGATTAAATTTAAATTTGAACAAGGAAATTACTCCTATCTGAAATATCAAAGGAAAAAAAAACAGAAAATGGAGGTCACATCGTCAAGATCATTAAGTAATATGGAAATGCAACATTTTTCTCCGCAAATTCTAACAATGATTTAAAATCAATCCTCTGTTTCTTATAAACCGGCTAGCATATATATATATATATATATATATGCTAGCCGGTTTACCCGTGCCTTGTTGCGTGCCACCCATTTTTTTTTATAAGAAATAGAGGATTGATTTTAAATCATTGTTAGAATTTGCGGAGAAAAATGTTGCATTTCCATATTACTTAATGATCTTGACGATGTGACCTCCATTTTCTGTTTTTTTCTCCTTTGATGCTTGATGCTGCCTGACGATTGCACTTGCATGAAACAGACTGTCGCCTCTAAGTGTTGACTTCTATGTTCACTTTTATATTTACACACGCTCTATCTCTGATATTGAGCACTTTATCCCATAAATATAGCACACTTTAAGACTATATTTCTTCATATATATATATATATATATATATATATATATATATAGTTTACGAAAAACTAGGTAATCCGTATGGGAAGACCCAATGAGGATAGAATACAGAGAGCTCAATGTTACATCTCACTCAATGCTGTCTCTCTACCCACCTTCACTGCCCCACTTCGTGAGTTTCATTATTATTGCCCGTCATAAATGTGTCATAAATGTGTGAATTTATTTTCATTTTTTCATTTCAACATTTGGAAATAAATCTGATGATCCACTGTCCTTTAAAAGGGCTGTGGTGAAATAATTTATTATATGGAACCTTAAAGCAATCTGTTTTTATTTAATATATATATATATATATATATATATATATATATATATATATATATATATATATATATATATGGGGGCGTGTAGGAAATGGAGAGACAAACACAAATAGCCTTAAATGTTAAACTATATTAAATTATAAATCTTTTATTTAATATGTAAAATTCTCTCTCTCTCTCTCTTTCTCTTGAAGTTGACCACCTACTAATCTACTTATCTTAAAAGTCTTATCCTCTAGAAATTAACCAGTGACGAAACACCACATTTGTTATATGTATATCGTAATACATAATTATATATATATATATATATATATATATATATATATATATATATATATATATATATATATATATATATATATACATATATATATATACATCGTATATATATATATGTATATATATATATATACATCGTAATATATCATGAAATGGACTAAGTTCGACAATTATTTCAATATATTTATCGTTTATACGTTATTTTTATAGATACAAATAAGCAAATGTTCTGTTCCTAATAAACCGTATTAACAAAATTTACCGGCCTGAAATTTCTCGGACATTCAGACCGGTAAATGTCGTTAATACTGTTGATTATAAAGAGACCATTTACTATATATATATATATATATATATATATATATATATATATATATATATATATATATATATATATATATATATATATATCGTAACATATAAAGGGTGTGATGGATAAATTATCGTCTAATTTACGCAAAAATATATTTAACAAAATATATTTAACAAACATATCTTGAAATACTAAAGAGTAAATTTATTCAATAAAATCGACATTGGCTTCAACCACGACCTCGAAACGACTTCGGAATCTCCTGCAACTCTTCTGGACGCGAATGCCTAACAGTAGAGCACGCCTTTTACAAATTTCTGGCGGAGTGAATTGCGTCGTGGTGCACTCTTTGTCACAGACTGACACTACTATACTGTGTAGTCGACAAAATCAAAAACAAACAACGCGCATGCGCGAAATAAAAATTTTAAACCGTGGCAATTTGCCTATCATTTATATATATATATATATATATTATAAATTAATTGATTTAAAATAGTTTTTTGCTACACTGTGATAACCATGTTTCAAAAATGGAAGCTAAAGCCTTTGAATTTAATTTTGTTATTAAATTAAAGACATTAGTTCCATTTCTTCGTCAAGCGAATTTTGGAGTCGATTATATATATATATATATATATATATATATATATATATATATATATATATATATATATATATAATCGACTCTCCCGTCGAATTGAATTCGATGTATGAGGGTCAAGTAGATCAGTTCCTAGAAACTTAGAGCCGACGCCAGTACATGAAATTTGTTTATAGTGGTGAAGGTTTCGTGCAGGATCACCCACACTTTTTGAAGGGATGAATACAGGGACCTGGTGTACAAGGTCCCCAAACGACCCTCCGCAGTTTTCCTTCTCCTAGACCAGTTGCCATCCAAGGCTATAGAACCCAGTCTGTCCTGCTATATAGAAGAAGAGGATTCACACCTTTCCCAAGGGTATTAGCACGTAAGTGAATGTAATGGATTCGACTGGAATTCGAACTCGTCTCTTCGATTCCTCAACCCAAGCCGTTATCCATTACTCCACCGTGCATATATTTATATACGATGAGCTTTATCTGTAGTTCTCATTTGTTTGTTTTTTAATTTTTTATCGTAAATTGTAGTCAGTCCTTGTGCTGGTCAAACAGTCTCTTTTAAGTTACTATTTAAGATAGAGGCTGGATAGATTCATGCTCCTGTGAATTCCCTTCGTCATTTTGACAGTTTTATTGGTTCCTGTGAAGAGGATGCGTCTGTGTTAAGTGTGTGTTATCATTTAGTTCTTTCTGGAGGGAGGAAGTATGATGTGCGTAAGTGTATATATTAGTATGGTTGTTTGTATAAGTGTGAGGCCTCAACATCTCCCCACCATGTCTGACTTGTTTGGTTGAGAAATGTCTGTAGGGCCTGATTTGTGGCGTTATATATTCTATCTATGTTGTTAAATTTGTGATTAAGCCCGTCTGGACGGAGTGTTTTGAAGCGCAGTATCCATTTATCTTCATGGTCCTCTAAAATATTTCTAATTTTATCCATTCTGAACTTTACTATTTTCTCAATTATAGTGAATTTGGCATGGCTTTTAAAATCGTGTTTTTCTAGCCGGCAATGTTGTTCTACAGGTAATAATCTTCGTGGGGAATTGATTTGATTTGATTACGATAATTATTAATTCTGCAGTGAAAGGACCATTCGGATTTTTCCACATATTGCTTCTGGCATAGTGTGCATTCTAGGAGGTAAATTATGTTATGACTTCTACAGTTAGAGTCGTGGTAGATTTTGAAAGTAGATTTAGTGACTGAGCTAGTGAACGAATTGGTGTGTCTAATGTAGTTACAGCATAAGCTCCTTTTTGTTGTTACATGGCTGGGAAAATCCTGTTGTTTTTGTTTTTGGTTTATAATGAATTACCTTATCCTCTGAAATGTGGTTACTAGCTATAATTTCTTTCAGGTTCTTAGGTCTAGGGTTCCTCAAACATTTTTTAGGTCTGGTTTGAGTTGTATTTCCCAGCGACTTTTGATTATCTGGGGTAGTGGAGGAAGAGTGGGGCTGAAAGTGTTTTCTAGATGGATGCGTCTGGATTTATTTTTAATCTTGTACATTAGGGTGTCTTCTCTAGGTGTGGAAATTACTTTATTTATTTGTTCCTTGATTAGGTGTTCTTTATAGCCACGCGTTGTGAATTGATGCTCGAGATTTTGAGTGTGTTTATTTAGTTCTTCATTGTTGGAACATATCCTTCTGAGTCTAAGTGCTTATGAATAAGGAAGGTTGAGATGTTTAGGGTGGGTAGACTTAAAGTGTAGATAGTTGTGGGTATCGGTGATTTTAGTTTGCAGTTTTCTGTTTTTATCTATGCAAATGCGGGTGTCTAAAAATGATATTTTTGTGGAATTTTCGTTGTCAAACTTAATTGAGTCGTGTATTGTGTTTAGAGGTCATGAGGAAAATCTATCCAGCCTCTATCTTAAATAAAAACTTAAAAGACACGGTTTGACCAACAGAAGGACTGACCAAAATTTACAAAAAAAAAAAAAAATAAAGAACAAATGGAAACTACAGTTAAAGTTAATTTTCTTCATCAAGTCAGTCATTCCTGTAGTTCACTGCTACTAACAAGCAGAATTTTTTTCTCCTGATGATGGCCATGCTAACCGAAACAAGACACGGAATTTAATTGAAATAATAAAACAAAAAATATTAATATACAACCCAGTGTGTCTGAAAATTAAAAGTTTTTAATTTCTCAATATTTTTTTATTGTTCTACACACACACACACACACACACACACACACACACACACACACACACACACACACATACACACACACACACACACACACACACACACACACACATACACACACACACACACACACACACACACACACACATATATATATATATAATATCTGGTTAACGCACCGCTGGCGCAGTTCATATATTATTCGAGGATTTTATTTTCAAAATATATGTTGCATTTAAAATATTTTATTTTATATTTAAAATGAACAGGGACAGGAATTGACTGTATTTATTATAAAAATATTTTTAAATAGACGGATCTAAAACTTTATGGAAATATTAACTCATATATATATATATATATACATATATATATATATATAATAATATAATAGTAAATTTCATGGTTTTCTTATTTAAATTTTTACGATGAATCATAATTCTTAATTTAATTATTGAAAAGGTCCGTGCGATTTCTACAAGGATAAATTACCTGTCAGATTTCCCCTAATGCGCTGTTAAATATTTGATTTCAAAACATTAATAAAATGTTGCAGTGGCAATCATATGTATGAATGCATGCCTTTATTTAAAGAAGTAAGTGGGTACAAATGAAAAGATTAAAAACTGACGTATGATCGTCATCGCCTTCGCCATTTTCACTTTCTTTCTTTTTCCTTTCTTTCTTTCTTTCTTCCTTCCTTCCTTCCTTCCTTCCTTCCTTCCTTCCTTCCTTCCTTCCTTCCTTCCTTCCTTCCTTCCTTCCTTCCTTTCTTTCTTTCTTTCTTATTATGAGTATTTATCTTATCCTCCCTAAAAGCAAACAGCGTTTATAACGTATTTTTTCCATCTTTCCTGGCAATTAAAATAGAACAGTGAATTACTTATCTAAGGCAATTGCAAAGTGTAATGCAGGTGCTATCTAAAATAATAACTAACAAAGAAATAGTCGGGAATATAATATGGTAAATATATTCGTAGTTTTTATCTACAAGCGCTCTGACTCCGATACTGAGCACTCAGATATTTGCAAAGATGGGTTAACAAATCCGTAATTTCACACGTCATTATTAGATGAATATTGATCGGAAAATTTCACTCTATAATGTTCAACCCGTGTGAATAATATTCACCACTGAATTAAAAACAATGGCAAAGATTATATACACACATTTGGTATGAAAAATAACTGCTTTTTCCATCATTAAATAACGGATTTATTCAATTACCCAAGTGTATTTTTCTCTATGGTTCTCTTCCGTTCTCCTCAACTGAACAAGAATACGCTCATAATATTTTATTTGTAAGATTTTTATGATTACTTTTAGATCCAGAGGGATCTTTGTAACTTGGCCAGAGTGGTTGAATAGTTTAGAGAAAAAGAAAAAGAAAAGATTTCTTTTGCTCTTGCGAAATTATTCACCTCCCTGAACTTTTTCACATTTTGTCACATTACAACGAGAAATTTAATGTATTTTATTGAAGTTTTATATAATGTGCCATCCCAAAATAGCGTATAATTTTAAATTATGTGTGGGAATATTCCATGGTTTTCTACAAATAAAAATCTGAAAAATGCTGAGTACATGTATATGCATTCCCCGCAGCAACTTTACTGTGAAACCCCGAAGTAAAATCCAGCGCAACCAATAGCTTTTAGTCAGTCAGTTATGTGCCATGCGTGATACACGATTAGGCGATGACGAGGTATATTTTTCACACAGTAGATTGCCTTTTCTTTCTGCGGTACACCAGTGGCTATCCAAGGCTATAGAACCCGGTCTGTCCTGTTATTTACCTAGACTGCTAAGAAGAAAGCTATTTACCCATAACTGGAGGGGGGAAGAGGAGGATTAATACCTTTCCGAAGTGTATTTGCATGTAAGAGTATGTAATTGATTCGACTGGAATTCGAATTCGGCTCTCCAATTCTTCAATCCGAGCCGCTATCCATTACTCCACCGTGGTCCATCTGATCATAAAGATATATTCTGAGTAAAGGAAAAAGAGATATAATCTTATTCTTTTAAGGCCTCGCAACTTTGTTAGAAAACACTGAAGAAGAAACATAATCGTGAAGGCCAAGAAGCTCCCCAGGAAGGTCAAGCATAAAGTTGTGGAAAGATATGAAGTAGGGTTAACAATTAAAAAACATGCCCCATGTTTTGAACATCTCACAGAACACTATTAAATCAATCTTCCGAAAACTGAAAGAGTATCGAACCACCACAAAACTACCAAGATCAGGTTATCCACTTAAATTGCCGGTCAAGGAAATCATTAATCAAAGAAGCAGCCAAGAAACCCATGGTATCTCTGGAGAAGATCCACAGCTCAGGTGAGAGAATCTATCCACAGGACAACTATTATTTACGTCTTCCTCAAATCTGGCCTTTATGCAAGAAGAAAGCTATTGTTGAAAGAAAGTCATATGAAGTTCTGTTCGCAGTTTGACACAAAGACAGCAAACATGTGAAAGAAAGTGCTTTGGTCAGATGTCACCAAAATTGAACATTTGGGCCTCAATGCAAAACGCTGCGTGTGTGAGAAATTTAACGCTGCACATCAACCTGGGGGACACCATTACCACCGGAAAACATAGTAGTGACAGAATCATATTACGGGATGCTTTTCTTCAGCAGGGACTGGAAAGCTGTTCAGAGTGGATAGGAAAATGGATGAAGCCAAATACAGCGCAATCCTAGAAGAAAACCTGCTACAGAATGCAAAAAGACATGTAACTGTTTACCTCCAGGACAACAACTCTACACATACATCAACAGCTACACAATTGAATGATTTAGATCAATGTATATTAATGTGTTAGAATGACTCGGTTCAAGTCCAAACCTTAAACCGATTGGGAATCTGTAGTAAGACTTGAAAATCGGTGTCACTGACAGTCTCCATTCAATCGGACTGACCCTGAGCTATTTTGCGAAGATGAATTTACAAAGAAAATCAATCCCTCGATGTTCAAAGCTGATAAAGGCATGATCCTCAAAAACATGCAGCTGTAACTGAAGACAAAGATGGTTCTACAACTGGGTGAATACTTATGTATCGAAGAGAAGAACTGATTGCGTCACAGTAGAATATATTTCACACTGTCAAAGCACTGTATTTTGTGTTGATCAAAGTCCATTGAAGTCAATTTGAATTAAAAATTAAAGTTAAGCACTATAAAGTGTGGAAACGTTCAAGTGGGGATGAATACTGATGTTAGGCACTGTATATAAATTAAGCTAGCTCTTCATGAATAATAAGGATACATACTCATCTTCAGTGTTTCATTCTCTTCTGTGGGTTGATTTTCTGGTATGAATACTTACACGCGAGGGTGTATTAATAATTCTGTAGCCTAACATATGCTTGGCTGTTGTTTTTAAACTTTCACCTTTGAATAAATAATATGCGTGAATTCAGAGTACTGTGATGGAAGAAGATTATGTTGAAAAATAATTATTTTGTGTGCAGTTAATGCTTTTTTTATCACTAGGCGGAAAACTTATTGATATGCCTACGTAGGCGACCGCCCTCACTGATTCAGTCCGCAGACTTAGGACAGGGGATTGGGGGTGGCGCCGTAATTTTGACGTATCTTCCATCCACCAATCCATCTCCTGCATCCACTGCGGAAAACAATCTGTCTGGAGTGGATATTGCCAATCACCGGCGATACTGCGACGCATTTGGAGCCTCCTCTTGAGTTTATTCATATATATATATATATATATATATATATATATATATATATATATATATATATAGAGAGAGAGAGAGAGAGAGAGAGAGAGAGAGAGATAGATAGAGAGAGAGAGAAAAGAATATAAACGATTAATTATTTTGCTTACATTATTTGGATTGTTACCCTCATCTTCATTAAAATATTCACAACGTTTCGAACGTAATACGCTCCGACCTTCTTCAGGTGATTAGAATTTCGAACCTAACCCGTTCTTTCGTCCACCGGGTTAGATTGTACTGCGTGCCATGCCTCTTCTGGATGCCTCAGTTATTTCCATTTAACTCAACTCTCCAAGTTTTGGTTCACCACTTCTGTATTGAACGCATGCCTAGTCACTAGATCTAACCAACACTTCTATCCAGTGGGTCATCTGTGCATAAATTTTTGGGACTTTTTTTTACCATTGCTCATATTGCAATGTTATTATTATTATTGCATTTTTTACCAGAGCTTATATTGCAATTTTTTGGTGTCATTCATTGCTTTTCTCTCGCACTCTTTATTACTGGTTCCTATATTGTATTCATTTCTATGCTTGGTCGGCTCAGGAGATATTTGTGGCCTAGCATATGTGTTGATATGTTAAGTTTTCGTATTTTCCATTGATGTTCTCTGTCCTCATTTTTTCTATTTTCCCTTCGTGTTACCATGTTCTTGCATGTTTTACCTTAAGAGGGCGGACTTTTTATATTTCTTAACACAGCACACTCGGCCTCTATAACTTTAATCGGCAGCTTGTCTAAGGTAATAAAATGATGTGACGAATGCAACGGGAAACTACTCTAATATACTTTCCCAATTTGTTACATCAACATTTCACAGATATTAACGAAAAAAAAGCTATTTACACGATTTACATTTTTCAGACTGTCGTCCTCATCGTTATAGCCACGACCTTTCGGCCGGTGTATGCTCCGTTCTTCTTTGGGTGATTGGAATGTCGAACCGAACCCTTTATTTCGCCTGCCAAGGTAGATTATTCAAGTTTCACGTGCCATGCCTCCTCCGGATATTTCAGTTTTTAGTTATTTCCCTTTAGTAGCTCAACTTTCCAAGTCTCACCCACCCGCCTCTTCTGTGGAAATAAAGGTTTCGGTTCGAAATTCCAATCACCCGTAGCGGACAACGGCCAAAACGTGCCATATTAATTCTATCTATGTTGTTAAATTTGTGATTAAGCCCGTCTGGACGGAGTGTTTTGAAGCGCAGTATCCATTTAACTCATGGTCCTCTAAAATATTTCTAATTTTATCCATTCTGAACTTTACTATTTTCTCAATTATAGTGAATTTGGCATGGCTTTTAAAATCGTGTTTTTCTAGCCGGCAATGTTGTTCTACAGGTAATAATCTTCGTGGGGAATTGACTTAATTTGATTACGATAATTATTAATTCTGCAGTGAAAGGACCATTCAGATTTTTCCACATATTGCTTCTGGCATAGTGTGCATTCTAGGAGGTAAATTATGTTATGACGTCTACAGTTAGAGTCGTGGTAGTACAACGGCCAAAACGCCATGAATATGAAAGCAAAGATGAGGACAACAATGTAAATAATGTAAATAGCTATAACACCTCATCTCAGAAATACAGACAGATAAAAAATGAAGCTGTGGAGAGCCATAATTTTTTAGTCCTTCAGTGACGTGACATTTAGAAAGAATAACTTTTTATCGCAATACCTAACATTCCAATGCTTGTAAAATCCGGATTACCCGTATGATATAACTGTACACTTACACAATACGTACAGACATATAGACATTGAATGAGCAGAAAGGACAGATGGATTCCTGGTGGAATTTCCCTATGTACAAAAACACATATTTAATTACATGCACTGGACAAACAATATTCCTTTGGGGGAACAATATGAATATAAAAACACGTACTATGATAAATATAGATAAATACGATAAATACGAGTCGACCGCTACCAATGTTACAGACTTGTAGAAAGCAAGATTGATAAATAAATAAACTAGTCCAATGAAAAGTTTGTTTGCGTAAGTGTTTACTGTCGACATCGTTCCAAAGTCAAGATTATCTGTCGTCCTCATCGCCAACATCGGCGCTGTTTTGGCACGGCTTACAAAATGGAATGGCGTAACCATTTCCACCGGCCGCTCAGTCAATCGACATTGGCCAGCCGACGGCCGGGTCCATTAAAGATATTGAAGTAAACTAAACATTAAATGAAATAGGAATTACTGGCTGCGAATAAACTTGGCATGTTGGGCTGAGAAATTTACACGAATAATAAGCATAATGTATCGTTGATCTATTTTTCTTACTATCTATCTACATATGTGGACGCTTATTCGCTTATCTGCTTATCATTTCTCGTCTAAGTATCTTTTCATATCTATCAATAAATGTTTGTTCAAAGGGTGCCTATTGGAGATTGTTGGTCAAGCTCGCCTCATAAGCCATTCGCGAGTTCGGTCGTCACTAGTCCACACATCTAAAACCTTGTGAAAGCAAATCTTTATTATTATGCAAATGTTTACTTACTACAAGGCTCAAGAGCCGCTCATGCCAGAGAGATACTGAATGAGGTGTGTCATATGAATGTGAGAAGAGGTAGAAGGAAGTGAAGATTATGAGAATAAGGGGGATAGATTGTTTGACCTTTGACTTGAAGACATTAACATTGTAGTGTTGTGACGTATCCGTGCGAGAGTTTGTTCCACAAAGTAGCTATTCACAGGAACAATCTAAGCGTAACTTCTTAATTAAAAATGAAATATACAGGAAACGTTAAAAGTTAACGAATGCTAATATGTTTAGAAAACTATCTCTCTATCTTCTTTTATTTGCCGTGCCCCGTGAGAATTTGAATGATCAAGGCTCTCCACAACTCCCTATACTTTGTAGCTGTTAGCAGTATTTTTTTACTATTTTTCCAGTACCCTGTTCTGTCATCCATCGACATAACTTAGGTTACTCGCCCCTCTATGTCCAGTGAGTATCAAATACTCCAATCCCTCTTTCCTCATTATGTATCCTCGTATTTTCAAATGTCTCTTTTTGATTCTAAGTATATATTTTTCCATTTTCCTTTAACCATCCTCATTGATCATATGCTCTGTCCATGATATTTTTAGCATCCTTCTGGAGACGAAACCACATTTCTATTGCCTCAAGTATCTTCTTCATTCATTAAGTAGCAGTTCTAAACAATTTTCATTGTTTCAAATAAAGTTTTTCCGTTTCTTAATACTTTTTTTAGCTATTGGAAGACATCTTTCGCTATTCTTAATCGCCTTAGCTTTTCGGTGTTATACTTTCCATCGTCTGTGATAACACTTACCACCAGGTAGTTAATTTTTTTGTACGTTAATCATCTATTGATCACAAAGAATGCATTGCTACACATATAAATCAATCTATATTTATTTGTTTCTTGTATCATTTTCCCTTGTATTTTTGCAGGAATATATATATATATATATATATATATATATATATATATATATATATATATATATATATATATATATATATCAGATAACGATATATATTTTTATATATCAAATGAATTCAGTTACATAAATTTTTTAAAAACTTCCCCTCTGTCGTGCGCATGTTTAGTCCTGCCAACATAACAAATTTAGTCCGATGAAATCCTGAAGGACGAAACCTGTGACACATAAACTGTTTCTACTTTGTCATATAATTTACCCATATATATATATATATGAAAATAGTTTAGAATATACATATATATATATATATATATATATATATATATATATATATATATATATATATATATATATATATACGAGGGTCATTCAATGAATAAGGTGAATTTTTCGGTATAAGGACTTCTAATACAGATAGAAGCTTACTCTTTTTTATTTTATTTTTTTGTTTTACTTCTTTTTCACATGGATTTAATTTCTTTTGCAGATTAAAAAAACTTTGAGAGTTTTGGCGATTAACAAAGATGGCCGACCAAGAATCATGCTCCAGGATTGAACAGTGGTCAGTTTTTGGTTGCTGAAGGGTGCAAACCATTTGAAATTCATAGAATGTCAACTGTGTATGGTACCACATGTTTCAGCCAAAAAATGTCTACAAATGGGCTAAATTGTTTAAAGAACGACGGAGCAGTGTTGAGGATGAAGACAGGCCTGGGAGGCCTACAGAAGTGAAGTCTCCTGAGGTGATCGAATCAGTCAATGACCTCATTCAGTCTGAAAGAAGGGTGGCAGTGGATGACATTGCAAGGGCGTTGAGCTTATCTGTTGGGATAAACGCAGGAGTCATCAGTCAGAAGGAGTCATCTTGCATCATAACAAGGCAAGGCCTGATACAGGAACCCAAACGGTGCAGAACATCAACGAGCTGAGCTAGGAACTGCTCCCTCATCCCCCTTACAGCCCAGACCTTGCCCCTTCAGACTTTCACCTGTTTGGTCTCTTGAAGTCGTTCACGAGAGGCACGAAGTTTAAAAGTGACGATGAAGTCAAAAGTGTTGTGAGCGACTGGCTGAGACAACAGTCTAAAGATATATATATATATATATATATATATATATATATATATATATATATATATATATATATATATTAGGGTAGGTTGATTTTTCACTTTTTTAAAATATCAAAAAGAATAACGACCTATTAAGTACTGATAAAAAATAGATCTGACACTTCAACAGTTTCTAGAGCATTTGGTATCAAAGATTATAGACAAAAAATTCACTAATTGCCTAAATATTGATGAGAAAACCAAACAATTTCAGTATTTAAATCATGGAATGTTGTTATTTTATCTTATCAAAATGAAATAAAACGAAGAAATTATAACTAAACTTTAAATTGAAAATCTGCCTTCATTATCAGTGACGACTTCGAAATGCTGTTTTTTGCCTCATGAATCAAGCAGTAATATTTGAATACATTAAAAAATTGACTTTTTCTATTATAAATGAAAATACAGCAAACAACCAAATATGGAAAAACAAATAATAGTTTAATCGGGTTAATATTTAGAGTCAAATAGCTCCATATAAGAGTCCCTAGACGAAAATGATTGTCACAATTTCTGACACAAAACGTTTGCTATTATGTGCTGGTGCCTTGCTTCAAAGCCATACACAGATTGGGAAGCTTCTGTTGTTAACTTGACTGCCCGTTCCACACCTTGACAATGTGAGGGCAAATCTGGCAAGTCACGCTTCGTACCATTTAATAATGATTCCCAAAGTTAATTTTCAGAAAATTCTTCTGTGAGTGGTGGTTCACAAACTCCACTTCATGACAGATCTATTAACTGTGTCCAGTGCATAGCTTTAAAATTGATAGTCGTCATTCTTTTTAATCTTTTCTTGGCTGGCTCCCCACTCCTGAAAGAATATAAAAATTAATTTGAGTTATTTTTTAAAAATGCACTCAGTACTGCTTTAATATTTATGGAGAAATTAGATTAAATCCTTATAATGATTCTATAAATCGGCATAACTAATTTAGTCAGTTTTATATCAATAAATATTTACTTACCTAATGGCCAAAATTCTTTTTATAGCTTCTTCCCTCACTTCCAGTTCATTAGATTTGACCATTGAATATAAGATATTTTTAGGCAGTAAGGCGAAAGTATTGTATTGTATATTTTTCAATGTGATTTGTTGGATTTCATATAATTACTTCCTAATCCTTTGGATCACACTGAAAATATACATTTGCTGATTGTGGAATTTGTCATTTCTTTTAATTTCGAACCAATAAATGGCACACAAATTCACAATTAAATTTATTAAACTGTGGGGTTTGGTTGAGTCCATAAATGTATCACGCTAATGGCTAGTTAACCACCTTACCTGGTTTAATCGACCAATTTTCCATGATACAAATCTAGAGTCCACCTTACCTCTAGAAATACCCACTGTATATTCATAAAGGAATCTTTGGTCACAACTAAAGGTATCTGTATTTTCAATTTAAAAAATAGAATCCAGAGGACTGCCAACAGCTGAAAATGATATTTGGGGTAAATTATGGTAATCATTTGCACATAATTTACCCATGGGCCATTGGATGTAGTAGGTCTTTTTGTGGGACCATCTACATGTTTAAAAAGAGCTCTAAACGGAAGTTCATTTTGGTGCAAGCAACAACCAATAGTGTGAAGATTTCTGTTAAGTTTTCTTTCTAGAAGTCCACCTTCACAGCCTGTATTGGCATTAGTGTTTTCAACAAGGATAGCCTTGTTGAATTCATGCAAAACATCAACCACTTGCTCGGCAAGAACAGCACCAGTTAAACCAATATTAGGAAGAATCCTACGTGTCAGATATTCATTTTCATATGTCATTGTGACAGTCAAGTGACGTTCTAGTCCCTTGGTTTTTTCAGGGTTTTCTCTCCCTTTTCCTCCGTTTCCTTGTACATTTCTGTGTCTTTGCCAGTTCGCCCTCAACTCCAATACAAAGAAGATTTTCCACCTTTTCTTCATGCTTTTGATGGGCATTTGTTTTCATTTTAGGCTTTGCTCTATCAATTTCACATTTATCGATATAGATATCTTTTATATTAATATTGGGTATAAGAAGGCCCATAGCTCTCATATCTATTAGCAAGGCATTGGCAAGGCTGGCTCCAAGATTGGAAGATACATCACCCCTGATCAACTCAATAGCATACCGTGGAATTTTGATAAGGCCATTTTTTATGCTTTTTCCTGCCATTTTTATTAAAATATCTGAAAAAGAAAATATATGTATTATCAGAAATTACACAAAAATATTTTTCAAAATAAATTTGAAAATAAAGTTCGAAATACATTATTAAATTAAAAGTAATGATTACTTACCTAAAAGTAGAGTTAGTTCCGAGATTAGCTTGTAAACAGGCTTTTTAATAAAATACATTAACTTTGAAAATATAAACAAATTACAATAATTATAAAAGTTGTATTTTTTTAAATAGTTAAGTATATTTTGATGAAAAATACAAGATATTTGTGCTAGCTAAAAGCGTAAGCAGTAAAGAAAAATAAAACGAACTTACAAGAGGAGGTGATTACTACCGGTAAATACCGAAGAAATATTCAGTAAATAAAATGGCGTTCGTAAGTAGTTATTTCTATTTTAAACTAAATATTTTAGTGTTTTTTTTTATTTTTTATTATTGGTAATTTCATTTAATTTATTAAGGGAATAGATACTAAACTTAAAAATTATCCATTATTAAACGTATTTTCTTCTTTTCTCTTCGTTAAAACCCGGTTTTAATCTAACCCACACATGTTCCCGGTAACACCGATATGATGATAAAAATCGCAATTTATATTTTGTCTTTAAGTTCGATTCTTCAAATAAATACGAAGTTTTAAAGAAAAAAAAAGTTTGTGGTAATTTTTGACGTTATTTTACAACTTTCCTCGAGTTATTTTTTTACAGTTCCAATTCGACCTACCCTAATATATATATATATATATATATATATATATATATATATATATATATATATATATATATATATATATATATATATATATATATATATATATATGTATATATGTATGTATATATATATTCAATAAATAAGAAAAGTTCTGTGGACTTATTTGATTGGTATATCATATATATATATATATAGATATAGATATTACAAGTATTTGGGAAGAATGTCTTTAGCAGCATTGCACATCTAAAAACTGACGTTTTGGCCACTCTTTCTTTTGCAAAATAGCTCAACCTCAGTTCGATTGAAGTGAGACTGTCTGTGAACATTGATTGTCAAGTCTTGCTGCAGATTCCCAAAAGAATTTTCGTATGGACTTTAACTTGATCGTTCTCACATATCAAAATGCATTGATCTAAACAATTCCATTGTAGCCCTGGCAGTATGTTTAGGGTCGTTGTCTTGCTGGAAAGTGAGCCCCTTGAAAATCTCAAGTCTTTTGCCGTCTATAACAGGTCTTCTTCGAGAATTGTTCTGTGTTTGGCTCCAAACATCTTCCCATCAACTCTGAACAGATTCCCCGCACCAGCTGAAGAAAAGCATACTATATACATAATAGATACAGGGTGTGATGGGTAAATTGCCGGCATTTTATATTTTTTATTTAAATTATTGATTTTGTTGACTGTAAAGTATAGTAGGGTCGGTTGGGCAACGTCTTTGCGGAAAAGAGTACCATGAAGCAATACACTCCACCAGAAATTTGGAAACGGCATCTCGGAAAACACACACTGAACGTTCTGATAAGAAAAGAACACCCGAATTTTTTTTGTGAAGGCCTCAAACTCAAGAAAGAAGCCTACATCTAGTTCCTTGAGGAGGTAATGCTGCCCTGGGTCACGATGTTGTCTGCCGGAAAACCATATGTCTGGCAAGCAGGAGAACCCAGTTATGGCTGGCAGACAATTTCTGTGACCACATCACTCCTTAACGTAACTCTCCAAACTGCAACCCCCTTGATTATTATGTGTGGGGCACAGGTGAGCGAGAGACCAACAAAACTCCTTAAATTATCAAAGATGAACTGAAGGCAAGATTAAGGCAGCATTCATCAACTTAAACAAGGAGACCGCCCAGAAAAGTTGCAGGAGATCCCGAAGTCATCTGGAGGCCGTGGTTGAAGTCAATAGCGATTTTATTGAATACATTTACTCTTTAATATTTCAAGAGATTTATGTTTAATTTTGGTAAATATATCTGTTAAAATGAGATGACAGTGTTGTTTTTGTTTTGTATTTAGACGACAATTTATCCATCGTACCTTTCGTACATATATATATTTATAATAATTCATCGAATAATTCATCGAATCGAGAAGAATCATGAATAGAATGCAGAAAGCATTGGACGGCCGTTTCGTTCTATCTGGGACTCATCAGCAGTGCGTATCCCCTACCAAGAATCGAACCCGGACCGTTACGATACAACGAAGAAGAAACTGACTAGACTCAATAGAGCGCCGCTACTTGCTAAATTCCGGTGATTATACCCATCCAAGTATATGTAACCCAACGGATTGTGTTCCAAGAGCCACACACACACACACACACACACACACACACACACACACACACACACACACACACACACACACAGAGATATATATATATATATATATATATATATATATATATATATATATATATATATATATATATATATATATATATATATATATATATATATATAATATTAGTGGTGAATATACACATACATATGCATTTATATTTACACATACATATATGTATAAAAATAATTCCAAGAGGGTATGATCCAGGTAGAACTCGATGTCCAGGATAGAGTAAGGATATAATAAAAAGACATAAACACTAATATTCCATGGTCATAATTTATTCCATTGGAATCGTAAGAACGATCCAATTCATATATATATATATATATGAATAAAAAGTGACAAGAGTAAAATCTATTATTTTTATCCTTGATAATGGTTAAAAAAAAAACTATAGCAGAAAGCTCTTGGAAAATATTCGGACAATTTTTATATAATTTATGTCCTGAAATAAACAGAATAAAATAACACACGACAAATTTTATACAAACCTTGAAAGTCGTTTTCAACGAAATTTGAATAATTGACGTATTGCTGCCCAAATACACAATTCATATATATATAATATATTTTCTGTTTATACGTTATTTTATAGATACATTTTATATAAGTAAATGCTCTGTTTTTTATTTATTTGTTTGTATTCCTATACAGAAACCGTCATTTGATCTGAGGTGTTATACCGTTTATCTACAGTGAAGTATCTGGTTATCAATGTCCAAATTACTGTTTATAAACAACACAGTCTTCGACGAATTTTCTCGATCGATCATATCTGCTCACTCCTGTACCTTAAGATACGTTGCGTGAGCAGATATGATCCATCGGGAAAAATCGTCGAAGATTGTGTTGTTTATAAACAGTAATTTGAATTTAGCTAACCAGACGCTTCTCTGTAGATGAATTTTTTTAATTTTTTAAAAATTATTATTATTATAGGAATAGAGGTTCGATTCCTGTCGGAGCGCGCATATTTTCTACGAAATTTCTCGAACATTCAGGCCGATAAATGTAATTAATACTGTTTAATTAAAACAGCGCACTTGCCTAAATAAACTCTGTCTATAAAAGTAAAGTGTAAACAGAAAACATATCAAATAGTTTTCGGGCTTAATCCATTTTATTATATATATATATATATATATATATATATATATATATGTGTGTGTGTGTGTGTGTGTGTGTGTGTGTGTGTATGTGTGTGTGTGTGTGTGTGTGTGTGTGTGTGTGTTTGGGCATTAATATTTCAATTATGCAACATTGGTTAAAGACCCATGAAGCTTCTTTTTTTTTAAAATATATATATTATTTCCCCTACTTGAAACTATTTCCCTGCCTCCTGCTACATATTTTAAGATAAATTTCGTCTTCATAAGCCATTTATTGATGTTGAGAGAGACACAGAGAGAGAAGGAGAGATTCAGCATCATTGTTTGATAGGAAAAGAGGAGAAAGAAGTTTAAAAAAATATATTTAGCAATTGTCAAAATGGGGGATGGTCTTCTTGCCTGGAAAATCAGCGTTCAAAAATCGGGGTTTCATTTAAGTTTGAATGCTTTCCTCCAGTAATAATAGGGAATAAATCCCTCAGACACACTAAAAACCGCCCACGTACTCTCTGTCTTTCTGTCTGCCTATCTATCTGTTTGTCTGCCCCCCCCTCTCTCTCTCTCTCTCTGTTTCTCTCTCACTCACACACACGCACACACACAAATAAACATACGCAAACACACAAATACACACAGATATGTTAGCATGTGTGTATGCGTTTGCACAGTAGCACATACTCCCCATTTTTCTGAGTTGGAGAGACAAAACTTTAGCACACGGAAATATACCTCAAAACACACACACACACACACACACACACACACACACACACACACACACACACACACACATACATATATATATATATATATATATTAAGGCAGGTCTCATTGAATAATTTAGACAAGTTTTGCTACTTATTTCCAATAGGATACTCTCATATTCACGGACAAGTTTCTTAGTATCCTTAATTTTGGAAGAGAAAAAATTATAATGTTGACACATTCATTTATTCGGAGTAATTTTTGACATTAGCACAATGTCATCTTCAGGGTGTTGTTTTTTGCTGTGTTCATCTGAAAGTTTGTTTTTTTTAACTGTGAAGTGAAAAATGCTATGGTACGGTTTAAATTTCACGTTTTGAAACTTCAGTGGAGGTATCCAAGTTTGAAATGTCCACATGCTTAAAAAAAAACTATTAGTTAAAATCTAGATATTTTAAACTATCTACTGTAAACATTTTAAAACATTTGTGCAGTATTCATAATTCATTTTATTAAAGGTTATTTTTAATTTTTGTAATATGGAGATTCAAGAAATTTAATTTATGTTTATGATATTCATGAAAAATGTAGAGGTCTTTTTTCAACAAGAATTTTTCTAAATTGCGAATGTGTACAGGCATGCTGTTTTAAATGTTGTGATACCCTGATGATGACTAAAGAAAGTCGAAGCTTAGGGCATATTTCTTCCAAAATGAACTTAAGACAATATCTGACGGAATTTCCTCCTTATCTGAGAAGGATTACTCGTAATTTGTAAAAGTCTATCAATAAAATTAATCGACACAAAATCCATTTCAAATAAGAAATATCCACTTATTAATGTTTTAAGTGATAAAAATGTCGGACTAAAAATAAGTCCATTAATTCTTTAGAAAAAATATATAGAGAGAGAAATTAAATATATATATATATATATATATATATATATATATATATATATATATATACATATATATATATATATATATATATATATGTATACATACATACATACATAGATAAATATATATATATATATATATATATATATATATATATATATATATATATATATATTCTTTAATAATATCTCTCGAGTATACAGGCCGGTAGACGCAAATTAATAAAGCTTCTGTTTGACAAATAAATGGAAAGTTTACTCAAATATGAGGACCTCTAAAATAACGTTTAAAGCCATATATATATATATATATATAGAGAGAGAGAGAGAGAGAGAGAGAGAGAGAGAGAGAGAGAAAGAGAGAGAGAGAGATTGCCTGTTGTCTGATGGGAGTTTTGTGTATTGGCACTAGAGTGTAGGGCGAAAAAATGAAATTAAACATTTCCATTAGAAAATGTCCTTCAATGACCATTAGATCAGTTTTATCGTCAATGCACTGTTTAATGATTGATATTGACCTTCAGTCTGGAGCTATTTTAATGCTAAAGTATTAAAATAGTTAACCTCGTATTCGTCTGTCTCTGCTAATATTACAAATAATCCTATGACTAATAATACCAATAATAATATTACTGATGTCAAAAAATTTAACTTGATAGTGGCTACCATTAATACAATAAGTCTTAAACATTTCCTCTCCATTTTGAATGACATAATAGTTCAACATATTGGCCGACCAGCCTATCTAAGAGATGACAACATTTGGAAAAGAGAAACGTACCAAACTGAGGCGTAGCTCTAGCAGAATTCCACTGTTTGAAGTAGTTGAAAGAAAAATATTGAAGAAATAAATAGAAAATAAAATGAAACATACGTTGAGCATAAAGGGGTTGAATGAAGTAACCGGTGGAAGAGTGCCAAAATCAACAGAATCAAGCTCAAATAAATTTGAAATTCAAGTAATAATAAAGACAGAGAGATCACTGCATTTCTAGGGGTTTGTGAAAATACAGAGTATGGTGCTGGAGATTTTAGAAGAATTACGGTCATATAATCTTAAGTGAAAATCACCCCACATTTGTTGGGGATAACATCATCGGCATCAGAATATAAAGTAAATCAATACATGCTTGAGCATTTCTCAGTGTGAAGTACTCCGAACCCTTCTTAAAATGGACAATAAGGGAACCCCGAAATTTTTTTTCTATTAATTCACCTGAAAATAAAAATAATTTGTATTTACTAAATTTCACGATATATTCTCCCAGAATGAGGCCCTTCAACTTCACTCCTGTTGGGTTGACCTTTACGATTGCTCCAAATGGGAGCGATTCGGTAACCTCATAATGTGCATCACTTTTTCTGACCTTTACGCCGTTAGAAAATTCCATTCAGAAACCCATCACCTTGGGTAGCTCTTAGGCCTTCAGAAAATGTCATTCAGAAACCCATCACCTTGAGTAGCTCTTGTGCCGTTAAAAATCCCATTCAGAAACCCATCACATTGAGTAGCTTTTAGGCCCTCAGAAAATCACATTCAGAAAACCTTCAACTTGAGTAGCTCTTGGGAAGTTAGAAAATCCCGTTCAGAAAATATATATATATATATATATATATATATATATATATATATATATATATATATATATATATTCTCATCCACTGAGAGACTGTTTCGTTGTTTCACAGCTCATCAGTGTGGTAGACATCAGATTGCCCCGTGCCAGCGTCGGAAACCGGCTGATTTGGTATCAGTCGGAGACTCTACCCCTATTCATTGGCGCGTGGCAGGGATGAAAGTGAATTTGGACGTAATTATTTTTCGATAAACACGCCAGTGACTGGAGAACTCGATTCGTCTTCACATCAGTAGCAGTAATAATAACTGTTTATAAATTCACTTTTCTCCCCGAAGAGTTCAACCAAAATAATTTTTTCCAGGTGCATGTATATATTGTCATCCACTGACAGACTGTTTCGCTGTTTCACAGTTCATCAGTGTGCTAGACATCCGATTGCCTGAAGCCGTGATATATATATATATATATATATATATATATATATATATATATAATTATGGATGGATGGGTGCTGTGACAGTAGTTCGCGACACGGCGGTTGAGAATCACTAACCTAATAAATGCCGCTTTGATTAGAAAAGCATTCACCAAGAGAAGACACTGGAAGTGCCTCGATCTTACTATTCTCATGGTCGATCTAAGACCGAGATATCCTTCAAAATATCAACTTTAATATGAAGAATAACACGATGTGTTATACGAAATAATAAAGAAAAACGGCGTCTACTTGGTGCGGGATAATTTCAAATTTAACAGATGTTAAAGGTTCCAATACGCAATACGATAAAAAAAAAGTTTCTGGCCGTAGCATCTTATAATGTTATTATCCTTTACTAAAAAAAGAAAAATATTCAACGTACATTCCTGACAAACTGGGTTTTTTCTTTCATTCCGACCTGAAGACGTCTGGTATAAGAAAGCGAAACGCGTTGTCTATATAAGCTTTTCTATTTTGTCTCATTGTCTCTAATATCATCTGCACTTAAGAAATGCGAATAACTCCCTGGTTTTTGGTAATTTTTCATTCTGACGGTTGGAGTTGTTGCGAGACAAGCTAAACAAATTTTGATTTATAATTTGAAAAATTTAATAAAATAGCAAACTAACTTTGATTTTAAATTTATAATTTCTTTACATTATTTGGAGTGAATTAACAGAAAAAAATACAGCTATCCAAAGATATAGACATGTACATGACTGCATTGAGATAATCAAAAGGAGAGCGGAAAAATAATATCAATTGATTGATTGCTCTCTTTTTTATGGTTTATCAACCTTTTGCAGCTTATTTAAAATCAGAAAGTAATTTCAGAGTGTAAGAATTCAGATACCATTCTACATCCTACTAACACCTATAAATATGAACCATATTAATTTTTTTAATCATTTCACCCCAAGCAAGGTGATAATGCCACTAGAGTGGTTACAGGGAGTGAAAGGGAAAGAGAATGAGAAGACTGAGAATAGGAAGGAATGAAGAAAGTGTTCACATAAGAATAATATACAAATAATATACAAAGTTTTCATGAAAACTAGTGGAATTTTGATACACAGTAGAATACACATATTCACAATACATGGTGTCCCTGAAGTTTGAACACATAGAAAATCTCATTAACTTTATTTATTTTTTTTTACCTCCACAGATTAAATATGGTTTTATCAAAAGAAGAAAGAATTGACTCATTTTTCTAGGGGAAGGTAAACAAGGTGTAATCACAGATGCAACAAACTTGACTGAACGAATAAATAGTGAATGTGTTAAAATTAATGGCAATGTAGAGTTATTGCATCGTGTTCACGGGAATCTTACAAAGCGCCTCCAAACTTTGCATAAAAAATAATGAAAATCATATCGAAGATATTATTTGTTAATATTCCAGTTCAATAGAATGTTAAATTAAAAAGAATAAAAACTTGTAATTCCAACGGATAATTTATTGTTACAACAGATATATTTCGGAAAGCTTTTGCAATACCTGATCACTCTTGAGAAATAAATGAAACACTGACTAAGCTACATTGTATAGGTTATAAATTCAAATTAAAAAAATAAATCGATGGAATTGAGTTCGCGAGACATGCATTAGCTGAAATCGTGAGAATTGCTTAAAGAAAGAAATGTAATTTCCAAACCAGAGTAGACAAAAAATGGTGGCTAATTCTTCTTCATAATCAAATTTTCAATTTTTTTCGTATTTTCTGTGAAAGTAGGGAAGTCCAATTCAATAAAAATTTCATTTTTTGAAAATATTCATTTTTGCCTATGTGCACCATGTAGAATAAAATGTATTATTAAAATATTTATCAACAAGTGGATAAAGCTAGTAATATATCGAGATATGTGTACAGAGGAGCAATACAACATAGAAACTTCGTATTTATGGAAGTCTATAAACTCACAGTGATGTATGTATAGTAAGCACAACCAGGATGCTTATGTAAACTTAAAAAATGATTGAGTCAAATATCAAATCGCTTCTAAAATGACATATATAACAATGTGACGGTTGAAAAGGAGATAATATTACAGGGAAGTAATTTAATCATTTTTTAAAATCTGATAAGCCGAGGTGGCTGCACTCGTTGCCTGCTGGGCAAAAGTGATCAGTGAAATGTTTTGTGTCTCTTTTTAATTTGGGTCCTATCATTGGATCTAACTAACGCCTTTATCCACTGTGCCATGTGTCCAAAGAGTGTGAGTTCAATACCTCGTTAAGGCGGTGGAGAACTTTGAGAGGGGAATTAACATGAGATAACTGACATCCATTAGACATGCGACATGGAACTAGAATAGTCGACCCCAGTGAGCGAAATAAAGTGTTCAATTCGATATTACAACCACCTGAGCGTACAACGGCCGAAACGTTGTGATAAACATGGAGACAAAGATGACGACAATAGTCCGAATAATGTAAATAGTGAAATTATAACCATATGTAAAAATCAAATAAGAAACAATAATAAAAAGAATTGCAACAACAAAGAGAGATAGGAACGATAGCAGTTAAAAGAATTGCATAACATAAGCAAACGTTTTTTTTTTTAAATGACGTTATTGAAGATAATTAAAACAAGAAATTAAAATGGCAAAAAGAGGCAGCAGAAACCAGAAAATGAAGAATGAAAGGTAAGGTCAAACAAAACGATAAATATAACTATGGCCCACTGAAGGTGACGTGGGTAGACAAGCGCCTGATGAAGGTCCGGGACACAACGGTTGAAACGTTTCACAGATGACAACATTAGTCCGAATACAAATAATGTAAATAGAATAGAGAAATAACTTAGCAGATAGTGGAAGCTGCGGTAAAAGAAAAGAAGAAAAAAATAGAAAAATAGCGAAATGGCTATTGTGTTATTCTTCAAGGGAGCGCATCGAAAAGTCTCGAAGACGTTTTAAAAAATTTGGCAAAATTAAAAATCTGCATAAGAATTAAAACTCTTCAGAAAAATGTAAATGTACAGAATTTACCGTGACCACAAATGACGGGATCAGTTTATACAGTGATTATAATATAGAAATGATCCCCCACTTTATATCCACATTATAATTTCTTGTTTGTTTATCAAATTTTGACTAGGTAGGAATGCACCATTTCTCCACAAGCTATGGGTTAATTAGTAAGAATCGTATCGTTAACACTTTCACTGCTACTCATTTGCCCAGTGCAATTAGATACGAAACTAACGTTGAGAAAAATCAAGGCTGACTAATAATTTGCATGATAGAACAGTTAGAATTTTCCGTATTTCACGATAGATGGCGCAACGGGACACTCACACCAACGGTATGCAAAAAACGTAGGTTTCCGTACTTAGCCAGCTGGAGCAAGATAAGAAAAACGAAGATCTCCGTAGTTAGCAGCGGAAGTGTTAAATCATTATTTTCTCAAAAATAAGGACGTCTTACAATCTAAAATTATTTCCCGGCTTTAAATAACCAACCAATTGCTGATATGCCGTAGAAAACGAATCAATCATTAAAAGCCAAAGAGAAAATTACTTATAACTAACCTAAAGCTGACAAAAAAACCCAGTGCGAGTAATTAGGCAATATCTATATATCAACACACTTGTCACGAGGGAGATAGAAAGAGAGAGGAGCAGAGAGATTGAAACCGAAAGAGTGAGAGAAAGAGAGGGGAGTATGTAGAGAAAAAAAGAGTGAAACGCAGAGATGGATTAGAATGGCGTCATCATAGATAACGGCAATTGTTTGTAGTAAGGGTTTAAATCATGTATCGTGACCAAACGATTTTTTTAATGGAAGGATGGATAGGATGACACTGAAATTTGAAGGCGCATTTGGATAGCCACAAGTTACCTTCCGAAAGATAACCAAAGTATCATGATACAGAAAACATTCCTTAGAAACAAAGAAAAGAATAACGAACTGTTATGACGAGCGCCAGTAGTTTCAGGTTCAAGCCCAGACAGAAGTGCTGGATAACATAATGGTTATCGCAGCGGAAATGAAAAGGCCGATCCAATTTCAAATTTCAAGCGTTTCTCTTTCGTTCAATTTGCGCTAATGCCTTGAAAGAGTCTATCAAGCTTTCGATAAGAATAGCGAAGCTTGGGTTGTTTCTTTAGATCGTGAACGTGTTTGATAGGGTTTAATATGTTGGTCTCTTTCCTAGAAGACCTGCATATGAAAGAGTTCTCGTAGTGTCTCTGGATATGTTTTTCATTTAATTCAATCTTTCTTATCAAGTCGCGTAATGAAAATTGTCTTGGACGACCACACTTCCAGATCATTTTGAATTTAAGCGGGTATACCCTACGGGCTCTACACTTCAACCTACTTTGACCCTTATTTGCACCAACGACCTTTCTCGATGTCATTCGTTCCTGGTTCGTTATCCGTGATGATGGCACAACTATTTACTCCCGTCTTAATAGTAAGCCTGATCGGTTTGATAACATTAAATTGAGGTACGGAATGCCTTCCATCAGCACGGCTGATGTTAACCTCCAGGTGCGCAAATCATTACACCTTTTTTGTCTCAAGGGAATTTAAAAGATTATAATGAACTATTGCTAAGTTTGCTGCTGGGAGAGTTTGATCACTACGTCGGGCTAGACAATTTTTGTCGCCATAAACTACCCTGTATTTTATGAGTCTGCCTTTCGTCTGTGCTCCGAATATTGCTGCCACATCTGGCCTGATACTTCTGCTAAATATCTAGAGTTTCCTGACAAAATCCAAAGAAGAATCTGCAACGTTATCGGTCCTGACCTGGTACCTCAACTTACGTAACGCGGCTTTTCTATGCCTTTTTTTATAAATATTTTCACGGTAATTGTTGGAATAAGCTTTTCTTTGGTATTCTGAAATTCATTAATTTAAGCGCAGTACTAGATTGTTAGCTAGGTCTCATAATATCAATGTTGAAATTGCTAGTTGTAACCGTAAGTTTATGCTCCAACACACCTGGTTTCTTCCTGTTAACTACGATCTGTAAGTCAATGGTCTTCTGTCTCCGTGGATCCTGTTCAGTAATTGGCATAACTGTTTCTCTCTCGGTATCTCTTTACATCCTAGTGTTTTTTAGCAACTAATATATATATATATATATATATATATATATATATATATATATATATATATATATATATATATATATACATACGCTGAGAAGACCTTAGTTACAGTTTCTGGGAAAGAGCGTGTTATCTAGCGTGATCAACAATTTGAACAAAGCCAGCACGCCCAAGCCCTCGGTCACGATAACTTGTGACTTTGATGCTAGCAAAGCAAGAGTTCCGTCTACCCAGTTTCACTCACAAGGCTTGGGTAAACCCGTGGTATCGTTTTCAGGCACTTTCCTAATGTGCCGCACGCTGGGATCGATCTCGATCCATTCCGATAACATCAGGAAGTCTCTTTCCTGACAAATCGACCATGGTGAGATTCGAACCGGGTATCAGAAAGCAAACGTTCTAACCACTCGGCCACGCGACAACACACACACACACACACACAAAACTGATTAAAAATAATCTGAAGATGATAGAGAAAAAGCGAGGTATAGAGAAAAAATGAAAGGAAAGAAAAACACACATACACAATTTTTGAAAATAAGCAACTGTACACAAATTTGAATAAATCTTAAGCAATTCTATTATTGGAGTTGACTCAACCACCACCAACAACAAAAGTAGAAAAATAAACTAAAAGCCTTTATAAACATATTTCATTCTACTGTATTGAAGAATTTTATTAATTCTGAAAGGTACATTACATAAAACTCTCTTTTATATTAGACCCATATATAACCAATTAAACAACCATTTCAAATGCAATGTCAGTCACTATTTCCCGTTGCTCTTCTTTTCCTCGCTCCCTTTTAATTTTTATGTTTCTTCCACACCCAGTAACTCCCTTTTGTCTTAGTGGCTTTACTGCCTTGATTGAAGTTAACTCGGACTTGAATTCTGATTTTTTTGCAATAATTAAGCAATCTGAGTACTAATCAAATTGCTAAGTTATTTATACGCGAACTATTGACCTCATTTCTCTTGTAATCACAAAGCTTCGACCGTAGTGCCCTCCGGTCATCGTCGGGTGCTTGTCGATATGGATATCTTTCAGGGAATTTCAAACTGGACCCTTTATTTAATCTACAGGAGTAGATTATTTTCGTTCCACTGTGCATATCCAGTACTGGTCAGTTATTGTTCACTCTATTCCGGAGGAAAGAACGTCCGAATCGTTGTGATTTGATTTTATAACGAGGTTCACCCTTTACAAGACCCGGGGCCACTTGAGGTTGAGGTCGAGGTTTAACTTTAAGGGCCATTTGTGCGTATAGGAGTGAAGGATACCGGTTACGTTCGCCTTAAACAAGTTAAGGTTGTAGTGATCGGGGGAAAACATCCTGTTGGGTGTTTGTTCCACAGAGTAGTGGTTCAAGGGAAGAAGCTGTTTGAGTCGAACTTACTTCTCACCAATGGAATAAGAGAGAATATTTGCTACAGTGTAAGTGGCATGGCGTGTTCTTGCTGTAAAAGTTTGCCTTGGTGGGTGATGACAACAATAAAGATGAGAAAAATAATCCGCGTGTGTATAATGCAAATAATGATAACTCCATATCTGAGCTATTCAAACAGAAAATCCTAAGCTGATTATAAAAATGAAATATATTTACATAGGCTACTTATTGAATTTGATGTCTTCCAAATTAAAATGAACCAATGCATTTACACATTGTTTACGGAAGTCATGTATATCTACTCTCTCTCTCTCTCTCTCTCTCTCTCCATATATATATATATATATATATATATATATATATATATATATATATATATATATATATAATTGTGTGTGTGTGATTATTTCATTGTTCTCTCGGCATCTTGTGTTCACCCGGTTCCCACTCTGATTACTTTCCGCTTGACCCTCTTCCTTGTCAAAACGTGATACCCGAGAAATAGTGTCAGTGCTAGATCAAAGGTTGCGAGCCTACCCGATGGTACAATGGGGTGGTCTACAGTAAAGTCGAAGAGCGAATTTTTATTCTGGGGTGGGTGACGAAGAACTCGGATGAACAGACAGTATAACTTTCTTAAAAGGAAGAAGATTTTTTTTCTTTTTTATTTCTTTTTTCTTTTTTATCTCTTTTTTCTTTTTTTACGTTACTATTATTTTTGTCTTTCCTCCTTTATGTCAACATTCACAATATGGTAATTTTGCTTCTTTTTTTAAATTATATTCTCCTACTCTTTCTTTCTTTTCTTTCTTTCTTTCTTTCTTTTTTCTTCTCCTCTATTTTTAGCTGGAGACATTTCTGACTGTTAATTCTAAAACGACAAACAAACAAACAAAACAATGGTTACATTATTATTTTTGTTATAGTTGACTAGTTAACTTCGACCACCTTACAAGTGCACTGAATATTGACACCGTAAATAAATATGTTTTTTTCTTTGCATTTATCTATATTATTTTTCGAACCCGATTCGTTAAGCCGAATGTAGAGTTGCAGCCATGAAAAATAAAGATACGAACTACGAATTGAAATAGTAAAATAGCAATCCAAAGGGATATATATATAGAGAGAGGGTGTCCGTAAAGTTCGTGTGAACTTTAAAAAATTTATAACTTTATTTGTATTTGCGATAGAAATAATTTGTAAAATGGATTAGAAAGAAGTAAATCTATAATTTTTAAAGGTTTTATTGAAATTTTATTTAAGTTTCCACATGTCCTCCATCATTAGCAATACAAAGGGTAATACGATTTTGCAGTTCAAGGAAAATATTTGACAACTGATTTACAGTAATGCCTGAAATCACATTACTTATTTTAGCTATACTAAAAAGTAGGTACATTAAACTTTATAACATTTTTTACAGATTATTTCTATCCCAAATCAAATAAAGTTATAAATTTTTAAAAGTGCACACGAACTTTATGGACACCCTGTATATATATATATATATATATATATATATATATATATATATATATATATATATATATATATATATATATATATATATATATTCCTCAATAGGTGACCCGTACATGCCTTTGTGCCTAAGATGCGATGCATTACCTTTGCCAGGAACAGTAGTCGTGACATATATATATATCCTGATTCTGGTTGACTCTGAACCTGTCATATATGCACACACACGCACACACACACACACACACACACACACACACACACACACACACACATATATATATATATATATATGTATGTATATATATATATATATATATATATAACAAGTTCCTAGTAAACCAGAATCAGATATAAAAAGATGATATATATATATATATATATATATATATATATATATATTACGCAAATCATTCATACGAAAAGCAGATAATGAAGTTAATGATATGGTAAGAATCACTCTCGCAAACAATTTTTAATAATGAATGGTATGATCATTGTTTATTAGCTTTCAATCGTTTCATACGATCATCCTCAGGTAGGGAAATAGGTAAGTTTTTTACATGCTTTTCGTATGAATGATTTGCGTAATATAAATTGAACCCGCACCACATAATTGATATTAAGATAATCGATCCGACGTGCGAATTCCTGATAATAACTGTGACATTACTTTATTTATTGAACAATTTAGTTCATGCCACCTTTACTAAAAAAAACTACTTCTACAAAAGAATTCCCATATTACTATATTAGTACAAAAACGCACAATATAAAATTTTTAAAAAATTCAACCTCAGCGTCGTGACTGCACGCTCCAAAAGTATTCTTACAGTTAACAATATCACATTTCTAAAAACACTTCTTTAGGATTACACTTTATCTTTCGCTGTCTTGTTATTACCTGGATGTAAAAAACTACAACGTGATAAAAGGTTATGGAGAGCCATAACCGACCACGTCATGAAGGGACAGGGCACATTCAAGGAGGTTGGTTCAGACGTTTACGATAGCGGTTTTCCACAATTTCCATTTATTTTGTTTTAATATTTGCAAATTGTTAATCACGACTACTGTTCGTGGCAAAGGTAATGCATCGCATCTTAGGCACAAAGACACGTACGGGTCACCTAGTGAAGAACAAACTGATTACATTAGCAATAGTCTGCGAGAAGTTTGCAGTGATGATTGACTTTATTACGGCTTCGAAACAACGTGTTAAAGTTATCGAAGTCTATTACGAAAATGGACGTTCAAATTTATAAATATACGGCCCAATGATTCCGCGGGCAAAAAAAAAATGCACACCAAACAGTGACCTTTTGTGGATGCAGTCGCGTTTCGACAATCTTCCTTGGATTTTCATCAGCGCAAATGAGACAATTCTGCTTAATAACGAAGCCACCAAGATGAAAATTGGCCCCATCTCTAAAGAGGATTTTTGCGAAAAATCTTCATCGGCTTGTCTTTGCTCGTGCACTCCATTGACGAATGTACGGCGATCCAAATGGTCGGCAGGTTTCAGTTCTTGTGTCAAATGAATTTTGTAAGCGTGTAGAGACAAATCTTTTGTCAAAATTCGATGTAACGTTGTTGTGGAAAGGTTCAATTCCTGTGCGAGATGACGAATAGAAGTGTCTGGATTTTCGACCTCAATCTCGCAATCGTGTTTTCACATCTACCACCGACTCGGTTTGTTTGAATTTACGAACAATTTTTCCAGTTGCAATCTTGGTTGGTCGATTATGTTGACCAAAATATCGCGAAGTACGCGAAATGCATTTATATTTGAACGTCCATTTTTGTAAGAGGCTTCGGTAATTTTAACACGTTGTTTGATTGTTAGTCTTTCTATGGTTGAAATTGCCAAAGACAGAAGTTGTTAAATCTGAAAGAAAAAGAAAAGAATTAGACGCTTAACCTTAATTCACATTTAAAATCCGTCCAACTAATTGGAACAACCTGAATTGTCGTCTAAATTAAAAATAACACTGACATCTCATTTTAACAGATATATTTATCAAAATTGCACAAAATATCTTGAAATAGTAAAGGGTAAACCTTTTCAATAAAATCGTCATTGCCTTCAACTACAGCCTCCAGATGACTTCGGAATCGCCTGAAAGTCTTCTGGCCTGACGGTCTCTTTGTTTCAGTTAGTAAATACTGCCATAATCATTCATCTTTTGTGTCATAAGGAGCTTTTTTTCACTCAACTGCGCCCCACAGAAAATAATCAAGGAGTTGCAGTCTGGAGAGTTGGCCAGATGTAAGGTGTGACGTGGTCGCAGAAATTGTCTAACATCCATGACGGGGTTCTCCTGCTTGTGTGGCATGGTGCAAAGTCCTTTTGCCAGACATCGGGTCTTCAGCAGTCACACTCTTGACTCAAGGCAGCACAACTTCCTCAAGGCACTTGCTGTTGGCCTACGTGTTGAATCTGAGGTCCTGTGTGAAAATGAACGGAAGCATAACGTCGCCATCACTAGTGATTACTTCAAACACCTTCGTAACATTAGGTTTATAATACTCAGAAATTCATATACAAGGACACATGGAACAGTGGATAAAGGCGTTAGTTAGATCCAGTGACAGGACCCAAAGAATGTAAGTTCAATACCTGTTTAAGGTGGTGGAGAACTTGGAGAGGGGAATTAACATGAGATAACTGATAACTGACATCCATTAGACATGGCTAGAACAGTCTACCTCAGTGAGCGAAATAAAGGGTTCAGTTCGGCATTCCAAACACCTGAAGAAGGCCATAGCGTACAAAGGCCGAAATGTTGTGATAAATATGTCGACAAAGATGAATGTAAATTAATGTAAATAGTGTACCTTCGTAATCATCATTAGATTCATCCATCTCTTTCCAAATCCTCTGCATTGTCCTCAGATTTGTAATGAAGCTTCCGGCGCGAATACCAAGCAGTACATGATGCCGTTTCAAAATTTCTGGCGGAAGGAATTGTGTCATGGTGCGCTTTTTCTCACAGTCGGTACCCAACTGTGCAGTCAAAAAAATCAAAAGCATCAATCGAAACGGCATTGGATAAAAGTGTGTGGCTTCATAGGAGCTGATATGCCGTTAAAAAGACAAATCGATCAACCAATCAATCAAAAATATTGGAACTGGAAAAGAAAAAACTACAACATATATCAATACAGCATTTAATTTCCTTCGAAGTAGCCCCCCCCCCCCGCTACTTCGAAGGAAATTAAATGCTGTATTGATATATGTTGTAGTTTTTTCTTTTCCAGTTCCAATATTTTTGATTGATTGGTTGATCGATTTGTCTTTTTAACGGCATATCAGCTCCTTATTGGACATCTGATACCGAAATTTGCTTTTCTTCGGAGCTTGGAAGTAATAAAATATGATATATGTTATTCTGCTTTTACAATTGAGTACATGGTAGATAATACTCAGCTTCTGTATATATACATGTTTGTGTGGACATAATTACTAGAGGCGGTGATGTTGTGCGTTTTATATTCTAGTTTTGTTGAAGTTATGTTTTGGAACGCAGTTTGATATCTTTAAAAAATTCAAGGATATTATATGGATTAATGTCATGAAAGTGTTCTTTCATGTTGGTTGTTTGGTAGCATTTTAAACGGAGTTGCATAAAGTCGCTTCAATTTGTTAGTTATTGCTGGTACTTTTATTATAAAAATTTATTTTTATAATTTTATAATGTTTTGTTTTTATTTAGGGAGTAGTTAAGTAGTTAAGATAGTTACGAAAGGCTATGAGGACCAAACGCCCAGAAAAAACTGATATTATCCTAGAGCTGGATGAAGAGAAGTTCATGCTTTTTCCAAAAGCTGTATCGGGAAATCAATGAAACCTTAAGCCGCAATGCCAGTTTATACTCCGATAACATCATATTTTTTAAAAATCAATTTCACCCCAAGTAAGGCGAAAATGCCCCTAAGAGTTATAGGGTTATTGAGTGTGAAAGAAAAATGAAACGACGTTAGTGAGAAAACAGGACAATAAAACCAAAATGATTGAAGATAGACGGAACTGGGTAATTATATTTGTTTAACCGCCAGTCTCATTGAAAGATAACTCTGAATTTAAAATTGCAGAGAATGCATTTGGAAACCAATCTATTATCTTTCCCAAGAAATCATGGTAGTTAACAGAAAGGGAATCTAGGGTGAGCTATGATCTCCTAAAGCTTAAATTTATAGGAAACGAAAGATTTATTGGATAACACTGAAATACATTATAGTATAAAAAGAAATGGTAAGTTCAATCTAAGGGAAACAATAATTGAAACAAAGCAAGTTCAGTCGGCCAATGATGACAATTCCAGGACAACGTAACTATAAACAATTTTATTTTCTATCCTCTGCCAGCCGCTATGATGGAGAAAGCCTTACGTCGAACCGTCGCCAGTGAGACACGCTGCAAGGGCCACTCCGTTTCGCGAGGCTCGTTCCTTAATCGTTCCTTAACACATTCTTACAGAGCCACCAATGATCACAAGAACCAAACTCGTGAGAGGCTATACTGTGTCTCATTCCATCAGCGAATAGGGACACGCTTATTACGAGCTGATACAAAGAGGGGTATGTTATAATTCGAGCTGTCACGTTGATATTGACGAAAGAAGGGAGTCCTGTGGGTTATAGCGACTGAAGAGACAGGAACGAACCAAGAATATCATGGTTTCACTTGATAGTTCCGCAATAACGTCTCTTAACCAAGAAAAAAATTTATATATATATATATATATATATATATATATATATATAGAGAGAGAGAGAGAGAGAGAGAGAGAGATTGTAAATATTAGTTTATTTTTATCTTATTAATAACGTTCAAGAGGTGATAGAATCGATCATCAAACGCTTAAAATCAAATCAGTTCCATTTTCGCTCGTATTTGTAACCTTGAGCGGCGCTACCACTATTTCTCCTAATGTGAATAGCAACTGAAGCAGCCGCCACCCATGAAAGACAAACAAGTGGTTGAGTGTTCATCTAATTAAATAAAGTAAAATGCCCACATATAAGCCAAAAGTTATCCCCACTTTCGCCGTAACATATCTTCAGACTTATCACACTGGATTTTGCTCATTATTGATTATAATTGTGATCACCTAATCGAAGTTTTCTTGCATTTACAGTGTAAACATGACCTTTCCGCTGCACTAAGGAAAAACAAAGAATAGAGATCCGAATCTTTTGATAGGAAGGTGTGTCAGCGACTGAAATTCATCGCAAGCTTTTAACACAATATGGCGACAGCCTCCACCACTGACAAGAAGATTCAACAAAATCGAGAAATAGTAATGGCGAACCTGCGAGTTATCATCGATGAGGTAGCATGTTCTCGGCAGATTCGGATTACTGCTCTTTTTCCTCCTTGGCTCAGACTGCTAGCGGAGCGGCCATGTTTACACTGTAATAGCAGCAAGAAAACTAGCTCGATCAAGCTCAAACGTCGATCACGTGACCACAACACAACCAATTATAAGCAGGCATGGGCAGAAAGCTGTATGACAAAACATAAGATATGTTTATTGAAAGTGTGGACAATTTTTGACTTAACACCATACATTCTATTTTTATGGTTTATTTATCTATTGGTTTACATATAGAGGATATTAATCCAACAGATCCTACAAATTGAACGCTATACAATGAAAACATCAAATAATTCATTATATATATATATATATATATTTATAATTATTTTTTTTTAAATATGATTCCTTCGCTACATAAGAGTTCTCATGTTTCAAAAACAAGAACCAAAAACCTCAATTTAATTAAAGTATCGAGCCCTGTTTTATGCTTATAAAGATGCGTAAATTTCAAGATTGGTTATTCCTAAATTTTCGCTTGAGGATGAAACAGGACTTGATACTTTAATTCAATTTAATTTGAATAATTATATTGAGATTTTTGGCTCTTGTTTTTTAAACATGAGAACTCTTATGTAGCGAAGGAATCATATTTTTTAAAAATAATTATAATTTAAGCTCTACTTCTGTATGGAGCACTGTTTTTTAAAAAATAAAAACAAAAATACTAAAGAACTCCGGATTATTTACCTAACGTGTTCTTTTTCTATTTTTCTATATATTTGCACACACACGCACGCACACGCACACACACACACACACACACACACACACATATATATCTATATATATATATATATATATATATATATATATATATATATATATATACATATATATCCCTTGCACGCAGACATAAACTTACATTCATACGCGAATTTTTATATATATATATATATATATATATATATATATATATATATGTGTGTGTGTGTGTGTGTGTGTGTGTGTGTGTGTGTGTGTGTGTGTGTATAGAGAGAATGACTCATAAAATGATATATACTTTCGTACATATATGCGTAAATATATATTGATATTTACGTATGTGTCTATATTTCCGTGTATGCATGTCTGTATGTGCAGGCGGGTCCATCTTGACGTGTGTTTGTGTGTGCTTGTGCATGCTTCTTTCAGTGGATGTGTTTGCATATCTCTCTGTGCATGCGTCCGTAGGTACGTGTGTGGGAGTGCTGATTCGTGGAACTTATCAAGCTGATAGCACCCTATGTCCCTCAGCCGAGGACACCTGTCTAATAACGTGTTGACAGCTTTATTGCACTTCCCATAATAGAACATTCCTGAGAATGCTTGTGAAGTGATACCGTAGTCGCCATCTGTCATTGTCACAGTTGGTGCCTTCTGTCGACTGCTTCCACCTTGGATGGCACCTCTGCTAAATGCCGGCTCTGTCATAATCATCAAGACGAAAGAGTACTATCAACGCCTACCAACGTGAAATGACCATATCGAATCGGCACACTCGTCCACCAAATGGGCGCATTTAAATTCTCTTACCTCGTATTAGACGTGTGCTGAGCGTTAGGTCCGGGTTTATCATTATTAATAATAATGAAAAGATGGCAGTTGCCTTAACTCTGTTACTACGAAGCTTCCATTTTTTAGGTGATGACGTCAATTCCTGTGTTAAAATTTAAGGTACAAGTTTCATTTGCAAGTTTCTAAGTGTTGACTTGTTAAATTTTGTCCTAACGTTTCAAATCGAATGATGCCTCGAAGGTTTTCAATTGAACTTTTTTAATAACATGGTTAGTGATTTTTTTTCACCCAACACAAGCCTCAATAGTACTGAAATAGATTGTCAGAGCTTACACTGTGGTAATGTAGGATAGAAAGCGGTTAAATCTAAACTTGAAGGAGATAAAATTGTAGTAATCTAGGAAGCATTCTCTCGGGAGGCTTTTCCACAATGCATCAGTTTTGGTTAAGCTGCTGAGATTAACTTCCTCCTTATCAATGAAATACGAAAGGAGTGTGGATGAGTTAATTCTGTGTATGTGGCATGGCGTGTCCTAGCTGTGAAAATCTGAACTGGTGCAACCATGGAATGTAGTAATATTTAGCCCCCACCCAAGGGTTACATGTGGCACAAGGCCGGGTTTAATGTGGGTTTCCGAGCCCGTAGGCTCGGCCAAAAATATTCCCTATTGGAACCCAGAAAAACGGGTTCAGGGACAGTCTACCTCCCCGAACGAGCCTCTGCCCTTCGGCTGAGCCTCGTCCGAGTTCCTCTCTGCCCGAAGGCAGAGAGTTCGACCAAATAACTAGACGCGGATAATGTAGTTCGCCCGAACATCTGCCATGAGAATAGCGAAGGAATAGTGAGAGGCTAGTAACGTTTCGTTTGTGGGAAGAGGGTTGTAGAATAGTAAATACTTCATCAGCGAAAGGACAAGGTAAGAACTGTTGAACTCTGGCGAGTTTGGAATGCACTGATTGCATAACTCCAGTCCAGATGTGGCAGCAATACGCCATTTTAAAAATGGATACAAACCAATGAATCACCAAAGTTTTAAAGTAAAGAATATTTCATCAAACCACCGCATAGACTAGCACCATAATGTCAAGAGCTTTATCAAATAACATAAACCACATCAGTTGAACACTAGCAACAACAGAAACGACTATCACGTGTAACTAGTAAGGAAAATAATGATGCAATCAAAAGGTTGGCCATCCACACTAACTTAAACAAAAAGTTAGGAAGGAAACTTCCATCAATACCAGAAAGCGCGATAGCAGTGGTCTTGGGAAGTCTAATTTCTTATTAAAAAAGCAAACAACTTTTTGCTTAATCACCCAAGCAAGGCAATATGACGTTACTGGGTGTGAAAGAAAAAGGAAACGTTATTAAGAAGAGATAACAATAAAATAAGTCGAATTAAGAAGATACGAGATTACGATCAGCATTTCAGTTTCTGAAGGTCAAAGTTGACGGAAAAACAAGAAACTGTCTACTAACATTAACTTTTCTACCAGGATGAATATTTCCTATATAGACACCAGCGGTAATGGCGAAATTAACCGTTTCCATGAAGAAAACAATCGGCATTCATCGATCGATCAGTATTGTTACTGTCAAGTGAGATTTATAAAATACATTTAAGACTGATTCAGTAATGAGACTTCTGCCCACTTATTGTTATCGCTCTTTCTAGTATTAATAGGGCTATATTTGTTGAAAAGTGGTATCTTACATATTTATAAGTCTTACCGTTCCTCCATGCATTTGATATTGCTGTTACGGTGATTCTGTTATGTATTTAGAGATTATTGATAAAATATAAAGAAAAATCGGTAATGTTTTCGGTCATAACCTGGCATCTTGGCTACAGTCACTTTCCCATCACCGTAATGTAGCTTCCCTGTGTTTTTTTTCTGTAAATATTTTTTTTCAATGTAATTGTTCTGGTGATCTTTCCTTTTTGGTACCGGAACTACGAATTTAAGCCGAGTACTGGTTTGGCAACTAGTTTGCATCATTTTATCGTTGAAATGGCGAGATGTAACCGTAAGTTCTATACTAACAGTTTCTTCTTCTCTTTGACGTCTAACTTGCGGAAATCTCTTCCTGCTTCTTGCTTTGCCGTTAACTTTGATACAATCTTGATCGTTATCTTCTTTCTTAATCCCTGTGTTTTTTAATTGTTCACTCTCCTTAATAATGTTTTTCTTTGTCTCATATTCTTTCACACTCATTGCGTCTTAGTTGCTTTATTGCCTTGCTTGAGATGAAATTATTATTATTGGTAGTAGAAAAAGAATACTCTTTTTTTTTAATTCTAATTTTTAGCTTCTTTTATGTGCGATGTGCCTTCAAGACAGGAGCGATCGTGACTCTCTACAGCTTCCTTTTTTTAACTATAATGAAGTGTGGATGCTGATTAAATGATAACACGAAACATGGATCTTCAGAACTTAACATTTTATTCACTCATATATTTCGTTAATTACTCTCGATCAACCTGTGGTGTGAACACAGACGACGGACCCCGGTCCGACACGCGAACCTTGCATTTTTCTATGAGGTCTGAGAGAGATTTCTCGAGACTTCCTGGGGCGGTTGTCTATATATCAGTCTGTCCAATAATCTCGTTATCATGCTTGCAAGACCGGATGCAGGTGTGAGGTCAGGTACTTCTGCATTCGATAACCAGGAGAAAGTCCAGGTCAACCGTACGTCTGGCTTCCTTTGACGGTTTGTTGGGAAATTTGTCTTTAGTCGTCATGTCAAAATCCAGCAGCTCTTAGCAATGTTTGTCTGTTTTCTCTACTTTTAATGTTCAGTCATTTATTTACACAAACCGTTAAATCGGTTACACGATCCCCCCTCTTCTCCACTTGCATTCAACACGTCCTTTCAGTATTTACATTACTCGGACTGTTATCTTTATTTTCAATGTTATATTCCAACGTTTCGGCCGTTGTACGCTCCGGCCTTCTTCAGCCGATTGGAATTTCAAAATTCAAGGACACATAACCCAGTGGATAAAGACGTTGGTTAAATCCAGTGACTAAACCCAAAGAGTTGTGAGTTCAATACCAGGCTACAGTAGTGGTGAGCCAAAACACATGAAGAGTTAAGTTAAAGGGAAATAACTGAGACATGCGGAAGAGGTATAGCATACGGAACTAGAACAATCTACTCCGGAAGACGAAATAAATGGCTCGGTTTGAAATTCCAATCACGTGAAGAAGGCAGGGGCGTACAACGGCTGAAACGTTGTGAATATGGCAATGAAGATGAGGGTAACAGTCCGAATAATGTAAATAATGTAAATAATTCTAATACTTTATCTCAGAGATATAGACAGATGTAATTTGAGTGTCAAATTCTCTGAGCACTTTTCCTCATTATGTATCCCAGAAATGTCATCTGTCTCTTTCTGATTCTAAGGTTTGATTTTTGTTTTTGTTTCTGTTTTTCCTTAAAACATCTTGATTGCTCATATGTTCCATCGATAGTATTGTCATCATCCTTCTAAACTATCAGCTATATACAACATTTTTTTCAGATCAATGATTAAAATTGTATTGAAGCCAGTGAACTCTGTCAGTCATAAAGAGGAGAGTCCTTCGTCGGATCACATAAACGGGCGCTGCAACATCACAAATAAGAAACTCTAACAAATAATAGAAACCACAACATTTGAAGATTTCCAACAATAAACAACAAATAAAATGAATAAAATATGTAACTCGAAGAGAAAATAATGACATAATCAAGATGTTGACTTTCCACACGACTTTAAACAAAAGGTTAGATGGTTTTGTTTGGTTGTTTGTTTAAGGTTTAACGACCTATCAATCTTTATGAGATCATTTAAAGTCAAACACTTGTTTGTTTGGGGGTTTATTTTGGATAAAATTGAATCGCTTTCAATTTTTTTTTTCGTGTTGTCTTGCTTTTTTTTTTAAAATATTCATTGCTTTCAGAGTTGCATTGTTTTCGAAACTTTTCGCCTGGTTAAGTGTCAGAGGTCCCTTTTTTATCATCAGATATTTAATTGGGATTATATTTTTTGTATAGTAACTTTTTTAAGAAAGGTGATGATTGTATTGGGGCTTGTTTTGTTCAAAAAGTTCTCTTTTTTTTTGTTAGAAGGAAACCCCCATCAATATTAAAAAGCGCAATAACAGTGGACTTGAGAAACCTATTTTGCTGAAAAATGTTTTAAGGGAAATATATTATAAATGTCAACTGCTACCTGTTCGTTCAATGAATAAGGAAACGGTTGATCTACTACTGCTCTTATCATAGGTCCCTTGAATATACTGTTTTAATGGCTTACGATGAGATTTGGAGAATCGAATAGATGTTGTTTATTAACCGGTGCTGTTCTCACCGGTGCTTGTGGTTTCTGTTCAAACCAGGTAAAATATCAAGATTTCGAATGCCGAGTTTCTTGGCAAGTAGGTCATCCCAAGATTTTTTTTAGGTTTATATACTACTGGAATTCTGAAATAAATATTGTATTTTGTGAGTTTTGTTTGAAATATTTAAAAACGAATGATCTAAACGAATTCTGAAGGTTATTATTACATTAAATACTGTTATTTTAAAAGAAATCAGTGTATTTAGTGTTAAAAACTGTAGCCACCTCAAATTACATTTGTTTGATATAAAAATAAGAGGCGCGGTAATTTTTAGGTGCTAAAACAATTGATTTAGTACAAAATTGCGAAATGAACTTGATAGGGATTAAAAATTATACAAGCGATTTATAAGTTTAAAATATATTATAATATATTTATAATAAATCTAAGGCGACACATTCTATATCTCATCGATTTATAGTGACTCTAATAGGAGACAACATTCTAAGACCAAGGAGACAAGACGTTTTAGATCTAAGTCATTTACAATAAATCTAATGCGAGACAACATTCTAAATCAAAGCGATTTATGTTAAATCTAAGGCGAGACAGCATTCTAAACCAAAGCGATTTATAATAAATATAAGGCGAGTCAACATTCTAAATCAAAGAGATTTATGTTAAATATAAGGCGAGTCAACATTCTAAATCAAAGACATTTATAATAAATCTAAGGCGAGACAACATTCTAAATAAAAGCGAATTATAATAAATCTGATGCGAGACAATATTCTAAATCAAAGCGATTTATAATAAATATAAGGCGAGACTGCATTCTAAATCCAAGCGATTTATAATAAATATGAGGCGAGTCAACATTCTAAATCAAAGAGATTTATGTTAAATCTAAGGCGAGACAACATTCTAAATCAAAGAGATTTATGTTAAATCTAAGGCGAGACAACATTCTAAATCAAAGCGATTTATAATAAATCTGATG
>OZ038480.1:34926052-34928552 GCA_964036315.1 Acanthosepion esculentum | reverse complement strand
AGTTTTCGTTATAGTTATTTTCCAAGCGTAGCTCAGAGGTGGCAAAAAGCCGAACGTATGGGACACCCAGTGAGAATCGAACTCGCTACTCAGTCGTAATTGTTCTAGAGAGACAAGCTTGCTAGCCATTACACCGACTCGATGCAAAGTTTTCCTTATATATGCGCGCTTGTTTCAGCAGTGATGAATTCAAAAGACTTGTAAGTGTATATGTGTTTGTGCGAGTATAAACACATGAATTCGAATTCGCGTTTTTTATATGGGACGCGCGAACTGTTTTGCTTTTTCGCCTTTTCCCGTCACTGTGCATATTTTGACAGGTGCTCAAAACAACAAACTCACACACACACACACACACACACACACACACGCACACACCACACCACACATATACATATATATATATATATATGAAATGTTTCCTTTCATAATCCCTTTATGTACAAGGTTGTTCGTACCTACTTCCGTTATTTTAATTTAGGCGGGAGGAAGATGGAAAAGATAGGCATAACTTTTTTCATGAGAATATATAGATTATTTTATACAAAAAAGAAAAAGTCAAGGTTCAAGTTTAACATTTTAGTGGCTACCAAGCAACAACAAAGTTAAACAGAAAGTTTTGTTTTTTTGTTTTTTTTAAATAAATATCATACTTGTAGGGGGAAAAACACAGAGTTGACCAGCCTGTTACCTAAGGCTTACGGGGATATCTAGAACCAAGAGTAGGAAAATTACTTCTATCCTAAAATCCCGTTGGAAAACAGAACCTCTGCTTTCAAACTTAGACCAAAACAACTCGAATGCTTAATACGACCCGAGCACCTTGGAAGAAGCAAATGATATATCTCTGTGGTTTAACAGTAGGCGAGATCCAAGAGGACAGTGATTCTACCGTAAATACGAGGTTGGTGAGTCATTTTAAAAAATTATTTTGATGCGAAAAAAAACTTACTGAAGATTTTAAAGATTCAGTATGAAGATTAAGTCGAATGAAACAGTAAATCCTATTTATAATATGTCATATCGTTTTTCCTTCAAGGAAATTGTTATTTTCAAATTCTAATTAGTGATCTGGTAGTCGACCACATATTAACTTGCGTCATAAATTGTTTTTATTTTTTTCTCCATCAAATTTATTCTTCAAAATATAAAGTACAGGGTGGTCCGAAAGTCTTGTCACCGATACATAATATGATTTTCTATTTCAGATGGCTGACACGAGCTCCTACAGTTTGGAAGAGAGATAGGGGTGACGAGACTTTCGGATTGCCCTGTACGATTACATTTTAATCAAATATAGAATTACTGTTACTTTGCAATAACTTATTGTCACTTATGAGGTAAATCGTCGATACCTTTTGAAAATGTGAAAAGTTTGCGAGAAACTCATGAATCTGTTTTCTATTAGAGAAAGCTTTCCCCATCAAAACATTTTGCAGCGATTGCATAATTAAATAATTGTTAGGCGCAAGATCAGGTAAATAAGACAGGTCAGGTAAAACAGACCAACCGAGTTCCAAATTTTTATCTTTTCTTTCTTTATTTTATTTTTGGTGTTCTTGCTGTCCGCTGTTATGTAGGATAACGGTATTTCTCTTTTAACCCACTGTGTACGCTGCCATGGCTGTACAAAGAATGTAAGTTTACTTCAAATTTATTCATAACTCCGTTGAGTGATTAGTAATTAGGATGACGCATTCTTGACATTATCTACATGCGGACTATTGTCCTCATCTTTGTTGTTGTTATCACAACGTTTCGGCCGTTGTGCAGGTGGGGCAGAACAGGCTAACCAAGTTCCAAATTCTTTTTTGTGATACTTTTTCTCTACGTGGCCTTGCGTTACAACGGAGAACATATTTTTTCTGTTGATGAACATAGGACGCTTTTCGACTAAACTTCTAGGGACACGTTTCAACTGCTGGACATACAAATGTGCATTTAGTATTTCACTACATTTTAAGTATTCTGAATGAATAATATTCCAGCGATCACTCTACTAGCGCCACATTGCTTTTCATTCATGCAACTCAGCTTTTGGGGCCGATTGTAAAGCAACTAAACATGTTAGCTCTATCACTGATATTGAGCGCTTTCTAGTAAGTACCACCCATATAAAATATATAAATAATATATATAACAATTGCATATACATACACACACACATATATATATATATATAAATTATACATATATATATATATTTATATTATACATATATATATATATATATACATATATATATATTATACATATATATATATATATTATACATATATATATATATATATATATATACATACATACATACATACATACATATATACATATATATATATATATATATATATATATATATATATATATATATATATATATATATATATATATATATATGAATGGAAAAGCATATAAGCTTTTTGTTGACGTTTGTTGAATACAGCTTCTTCAGGTCACAATGAAAGACAAAATTGTGTAAGTAAAATACGTTGGAATTTTT
>OZ038480.1:34888552-34918552 GCA_964036315.1 Acanthosepion esculentum | reverse complement strand
CACCACTAAGACACAAGAGGAAACGGAGAGTGAAAGAAAATAAGACGGTACGAGTCAGGAGAAAGAGCAATAAAAGAACACGTTTCAGGAAGAGGGGAAATGGCGATTGACATTGCACTTAAATGTTTGAATATCGTCGGTAGTAGGAAAGCTAGAAGGAACTTCCACAGCCGAGAAGTGCGAGATAAGAAACTATAAGAATAAAACTTGCGGTTACATCTAGCTATTTTAACAGTAAAACGATGAGACCTAGTTAGCAATCTAGTAGTAAGCTTAAAACGATGTGTTCGAGGTACCAGGGATGAAATTTCACCAGAACAGTTGTGAAAATATTCGTAGAAAACAAAACAGAGTGAAGCCACGTCACGGCGGTGCGAATTTGACTTGAATTCGAGATGCCAGGTCAGGACCGATGATATTACAAATACTTCTTTGGATTTTGTGGAGGATCTTAAGATAAAGGGTGTTCCGAAAACTTGGACTGATTTTAAATGTGAATTAAGTTTAAGCGTCTAATTTTTTTATTTTTTTATTTCAGATCTAACAACTTAAGTCTTTGGCAATTTCAACCATGGAAAGATTAACAATCAAACAACGTGTTAAAGTTTCAAGAGTGTATTTGGAAAAAATTGTTCGTAAATTCAAAGAAACTGGGTCGTTGGCAGATGCGAAAACACCATTGCTCGCTCCTTTACACCGTTCATCTGAAAACATTGCTGCAGTGCACGAGAATGTGGCCGAATTTCAAGCCACCTCTATTCGTCATCGCGCACAGGAATTGAACCTCTCTACAACAACGTTACATCGTTTCCAATTGAACTCTCAGTTGGTCGATTATGTGAACCAAAAAAATCGCGAAATGCACGAAATGCATTTCTCTTTCAACGTTTATTTCCCAGCTTCGATAACTTTAACACGTTGTTTGATCGTTAATCTTTCCATGGTTGAAATTGACAAAGATTTAAGTTGTTAAATCTGAAAGAAAAAGAAAAAAAATCATCAGACGCTTAAACTTAATTCACATTTAAAATCGGTCCAAGTTATTGGAACACCCTTTATATAGCAGGGGTGCCAGATCAGGTAAGGTGGCTGTATTTAGTGCACGAAAGAGGAGTAGATTTATAAACATGCAATATACCAACAGCATAAATCTTTCCGTGAATCTTTTATTAGATTTCTAAAAATTAGGAAAAATTAAAATTGTCTAATAATATTAGATGCATTATGCGTATAGATTTCTTTTAGTATGCTTCCATTCTGCCTAAGAAATCATATGCAAACAAATGTGAGCAATCAGCATAAGTCACATAACAAAACTTATCACCCGAATTATGAATAACATAACGCACAGCAGTATTGGGCCGGAAATAGAAAAAAAACACTGCAGCTTAATTAGAGACACAAAAACGAGGAATGCAATATGTCTGCTCAGAAGGATATCAGAAAGAGCAATATAAATACGAAGGGATATATACCTATGTTTTATAGATTATGCAAAATCGCTTGATAAAGTACCTCACAAAGAATGGCTTAGCAACCTTGACATATTTGCTAAAGATATTAGAATAATCCAGAACCTATAGTGGCAGCAAACTGCCTGTGTACGGATGGAAAATGAATTCAGTAAATATACAAAACTAGAAAGGAATTTAAGACAATGATGTGTTTGCTCACCGAACATATTCAATCTATACAAGGTTTGGTTTGGTTTGTTTTACGCCATATCAACCTCAATTGGTCATTTAATGCCGACATCTTTTTTTTCCGGGTAATATTTTTGTTTTGTCAAAAATCTATTTCTGTTAATATTTTTTTCCTCAAAAATGTATAGCTGGTAATATTATTTTTTCAAAAACGTATTATCAGAGGCCTTGCTGTTGGACATAGTTTATCGTCTTACCCAAGACGCGGATGCAGTCATACCCAGGACTACAATCTATACAATGAGACGAGTGTAAGAAAATTACAATTCCTACCAAGATTCATTATTGGCGGCTACAATCTGAACAACATAAAGAATGCCGATAATAACCGTGTGGATAGGCGACACAGAAAATAGATTACAAAAAGTCCTACAGAAGGCAGTGAAAGAAAGCGAATAGACATAATACATGGTTGTTAGCAAAGGAAACAGCCAAAGATGCAAGCTGCAAATTGGAGATACCAAAATGAAACAAGTACAACAATTTAAATATCTGGGAAGTGTTTCAACAGAGGACGGAAAGTTCGACACTGATATCCGAAATTGTATTGAGATAGCTATATATGCATTCCAAAAGCTAAGCAAAGTATTAAGGAACATGAAAATTTCGTTAGAAGGAAAAAAAAAGTATTGAACTAATACGTAATATCGATCCTCCTATATGGCAGTAAATGCTGGACAATCTCCAACCAGATGAACAAAAGGCTTGAAACAACTGAAATATAGTTCTACAGAAGGATGTTGAGAATACCATGAGCCGAACATGCTGGCAACAACGAAGTTTTAAAGAAAACAAAAACCAATAAAGATTCTTATACTTAACATCAGAAAGAGGCAGTTGGAAGTTTTAGGGCACATAATGAGGAAAGAGGGCTTGGAAAATTTGATACACACTTGACAGATTGAAGGCAAGAGGGACAGAAGAAAACAACGGACAGCTTACCTAGCGAGCTTGAGTCAATGGATGGTGGAACAGGGTTTATGAGATATAAGACAAAATTTATTAAGCGCTACAAACGACAGGAAATTGTGGAGAACCACGATCGCCCACGTCCGGAAGGGGCACGGCACAAAGAAGAAGAATGCTTCCACTTCATTTTTATAGTATATAAATTCGATTATTTTAATTATATTTGCAAAGCTGTCATTCTCTCTTTATAAACATTTCTCAGGGGACAGTGATGACTCAAACGGAACACCAGGTTTATCAGGGAAAGCAAATTTTAAATTCATGGCTGTCCCAGCTCCTGAAGGTCAGCATCCTCTAGTGTTGTCAGAGTTGTGTTGTTTGCAGAAAGTCACTTCGACCTAGCTAAATCGATAGTCAGGCAGATGGGGACAAAGATTGTTCGCCAGATTAACCAGGATATACAAGGTGCGATACAAAATTTCGAGGAATTTGATCATAAAAGAATACTAATTTCCCTAACCGTCTCCATCGTCTACTTTGAACCGCCTTGTTTGGCATGTGTACAGCGATCTTGCGAAATGTGCTGCTCACAAATGGCAACAGCAACATTCCGTACTAGATTTGATTTGAATGTACCGTTCAAATCTTCCGAAATCTGGAGTAGCATCTCGCCTTTAGCTGTGGAATGGTAGTGATAACTGTACAACAAACTCCTGAAGGGATGTTTCCCTGATCAATACGTGCTCAATCTTTTCAAGTTTAGAGTCAACCGTCATCTATACTACATATCCCTATAATATACACGTTACTCCCTCCTTGTACACCTTTAGAACCTTCATTTAGTATCCTTCTACCTTGAGTGGCTTTTGGAACTTGTATGTGGTGAGAAGTTGTTTTAAAAATTATAATATTCGCCATTCCTTTATATGGAAACATTCTATATTCATTGACCAAGCAGACTGTGCTACCGTCAGTTAAAATTCATAATATAATTCTATTAAAACAATTTTTCAATATATATATATAGTGGAGTAATGGATAACGGCTTGGATTGAGGAATCGGAGAGCCGAGTTCGAATTCTAGTCGAATCCATTACATTCACTTACGTGCTAACACCCTTGGGAAAGGTGTGAATTCTCTTCTTCTCCCTCCAGCTATGGGTAAATAGCAGGTCAGACTGGGTTCTATAGCTTTGGACGGCAACTGGTCTAGGAGAAGGACAACTCTGAATTCAAAACCTGCGGAGGGCCGTTTGGGGACCTTGTGGCATTCGTTGCACCAGGTCCCTGTATTCGTCCCTCCAAAAAGTGTGGATGGCCCTACACAAAGCGTTCACCACTATAATCAAATCTTGTGTGGGTGTCCGGCTTTCAGTTTCTGGGAACTGATCTGTCTGGCCCTCATACGTCGACTTCGACGGGAGAGTCCATCATCATCATATATATATTATAATTATTTTTTAAAAAATATAATTCCGTCGCGACACAGAAATTACTATGTTTCGAAACTGGTCAGCAGTATTCAGATTTAATTTCAATATTAAACACTAACTACTGCGTGACAGTCTCATCCTCAGGCTATGTTTTGAATAACTAGAAATTAAACCTTTCGAAAACAGTTTCGAAATAGTAATTTCTCTGTCTCGATGGAATCACATTTAAAAAAAAAATAATTATAATCTAGCCTCTACTTCTGTATCGAACACAGTTTTTAAAAATAAAAGCAAAAATACTAAAGAACTTCGGATTATCAATCTAAGAGCTCTAACAGCTCTTTCATATTATATCAATACACACATACACACACATATATATTGTATTTTTTATATATTTGTATGTGTGTATATATTTTTGTGTATGTATATATAAGTGTGAGTGTATATATATATATATATATATATAGATATATATACATAGGTGTGTTTGTATACACTTATTCTTATCCTGTACAAGGCCCATGAGCTACTTGAGGTAGAAGAATATAGAGCATGAGGAAGGATTTATGGGGATATGTGGGGATGATCGAAAATGAGAGGCTCTGGCAAAACACAGGAAAGATTTGGGAACTTTTCCAGTGGACTTATTGTTAGGTATGTTCACAACCCCTTATATAGAATCATATTTGGATCCGGGAAAAGAAACTGCAGGACGTTGTCTGGTAGTCAAGAGAAACTCCTGTCCGGCAATCCAGTCTCATCAGCTTTTACACTCCGACATGCTTCGACAAGTGAAAATTGTTTTGTTTGTCGTATCGTCTCTTTTTCCTGTCGGTAGCCTCTGTAAGTATATACGTTACATTCATATATATATATATATATATATATATATATATATATATATATATATATCAAGTTCACCCCAAGCAAGGCAGTAAAGCCACAGAGTCGCAAGTGGTCACATGGTGTGGAAGAAATGTGGAGCGAGAAAAATAGAAGCGTAATCTGGAAGACAGTAGATATGGATTGACATTACATTTAAACTTTCGAAGATTAAAGTTGACTGGAAATAGTGAAGCCGGAAGAGAGTTACCCAAGCGAGAAGTGCGAGAAAAGAAACTGTTAGCATAGAACTTATAACAATTCATACAAGAAATTACCATAAAAGAATTTATAGAAAAGTCACAGGGAAGCAACCTTACGCCGGTGGGAATGTGACGGCCCCCTAGACGCCAGATTAGGACCAATAATATTGCTGATTCATTTTTTTTTTTTTGGATTTTATTTAGGATCTCTAAATATAGAGGAGGAGCAAGGTCCATAACTTAATGTAATATTGTAATCATAGTCGAATGGAGGACATTTAGATATCAAAGATAGATTCTGAAGAGAAACGTTGTCTAGCAGAAACAATGAACCGACTTTCCTATCTGCAGACCTAGCAATGAATTCAATATAGTCTTTCCCCTTGATGGCAACCGTGAATGTTTCTCCGAGAAGGCGCAACGAGTCACTCTCATAGAGATTAGTATCAGCCATGCTGATGAAAAGTGAAATAGGTCATTCAGATGATTAATAGAGAATAGTTTTGTTTAAGAGGCGTTAAAATTTAGCAGCCATTCGTTGCCCCAGTTAACAACAGACTGAAGGTCGTTTATGAACCAGCCGCCTAATTTGATCTTATTGAACTGATCAGGCTTATTACCGAGTCAGGTTTGTGTCATCAGCATAGATAAAATTAAAAACAAAGCAGGGTCCAGAATAGAGCCCTGGGGGACACCAGCGTTAGTACAAAAGGATCTAGAAGAATGTCCATTCAGGATAACTTTCATTTCACGATTTGATAAGAAAGACTGAATCAGTTCAAAAATCCACCCGGCGACACCGTAACCTTTTAACTTATGAAGGAGACCTGTATGCCAAACCCTGCCGGACGCTTTCAAAGTGTCCAAAGCAACACCCCAGCTTCACCATTCTTATCTAAAGTTCCATAGACCCTTTCCTCGATGAAGGTCATTACATCAGCAGCTGACCTAGAGAAACGAAATCCATATTGCTTATGCAAATATAAAATTTGTCATTTAGCACCCCTATTCCAGAGTTTCGTAGACGAACGTTTTTGTAATCGTTCTGTCCACTCGTCAGAAGGCTGATTTTTCTGACTTTGTCTGTGTACGTGTCTCTGTATGCATACGCGCGTGCATGCGCGTACATGTGTCTATGTACACATGTATAGAATATTGCGCCTATTTCTCCTTTTCTTAATTGTCTTCGTGTTCTAGGTGGGGAGGCAAAACTTGCATCATTTTGGTATTGAAATAAAAAGCCCTATAGCTGATTAATTAGTTTATTTAAAGAAATACGAATGCTTCTAACATAGAAATGCAAAACGAAAGAAACACTTTATTCGATATGTGCTCCTTCTTTCTCAATTGCTGTCTTCATATGGCCCCTGAAACTTCTACAACTCTTCTCCAAAAACCACTGGACATCTTGTCCCACTCTTATCCGATGGTATTCATAAAAGAGGTTGGATGAGAGGTTCTATTAGTATCATGTTCTAAAACGCTCCAAGCAGCAGAATCTAGAGAGTTGACGTCTGGACTGGAAGAGGGCCAGAAGTGTGATAACCAAAAATCGATAAAATTGGATTTTCAGAAATTCTGTTCTTTTAGGTTGTATGGACAGGAGGACCATCCTGAGTCCATATTGAGTTTCCCTCTGGGTAGTTGGCTTTGAGCCATTGTAATACATTGAGTCTTGTAATAGGCATTAGCATTAACTTTTTCACCTGGTTTGTAAAATTTAATAGGCATTTTTCCCCGTCGGAGGCCACAACCCCAAAGACCATAACTTGAGGTAGATGCTTCGTTCTGAAAGTGCCCTTGACATGAACTTTTGTCTGTGCAATGTATCTGTCATTCCTGCGATTCAGAACAGCGTCAACAGTAAAGATCTTTTTTGTCTGAGAAAATTTTCACAGTGGACTTGTTTCTTTTAAGATGACTAAGAACTTTTTTTGTATCTTTCCAATTTTCTGGCTTTTCTGGGTCGTGTCAGCAAATGCCTTGGTGTTCTTGTGCAAGATGTTAGTTTTAAGTCATCTGTTTTAAGTCTGCTGTTCTGATACTTCAGTTGCTAATTTTCACATGGATTTCGTTGGATCTTTTGAGATTTTGGATTTGAGAGTGTTGGTGAAATCATTGTTACGCTTTTTGTTGATTTCGCCAATTCCAGACTTTCTCTGAATAGTTTCCTTCATAGTCATCCTCTTCTTCACATTAACAATTCTCCGCAGGTATACCCCAACTATGTTTGAAATCTTCTACGCATGAATATGTGCGTTTATCATATCACACAAACACTCTGACTTTCTTCAACACTCATTTTTTACACAACTACCTGAAAAAGAAAACTGGGTGATTATTATGCAAGGTTATAATATTAAAATGCACCAGGTTTCATAAAATTAGGTGAGCTGCTTCATGAGAAAAACAAGTAAAACTCTTAGTGCAAATTTTGCCTCCCCACCCTGTCTATGATATTTCACATTTATAATCGGTAAGTATACATACATCTGAAGGGCATTAGGTGCATAAGTAAAGAGATATTAGTATATTTAAACTTGATATTTAATAAATAATTTTAATAAATACATATTCATTGACAATTGATTGGTTTACAATGAAGACTCACGAGAAAGAATGACACGTTCATTTGTTAATGAGAGACATTCGAGTGAGGGAAAATTGTTGGTCAATCTAAAGTAGGTTATTACTATTACAGCTTAAAACTGAAAATAAATTCACTTCTTTTCAAACAAGACATTGGTGGTCATGGCACTCTCGAGCTTCTTTTTCATACTTTCAGCGATATTTATTCCTTGAAAACCCTGCCTTCTCTTCATGCTAAGACGTTTCAAGTATATTTCCCACTCTTTTCCTTTACTTTGAGCAACCTGCAGATTTTCAAAAACTTCTGAATGTGACGAGTCAATAAACATAATTTATAATTCATAAATATATGCGTACGTTTATATGCAGCCATTCAGATAGATAGACTTTTGTGTTTGTTTACTTGTTTTGTTGTGTGTGCGTGTGTGTGTGTGTGTGTGTGTGTGTGTGTGTGTGTGTGTGTGTGTGCATTTAAAATAGAAACTCTGTTAAAGATTTCTTGTTTTGTTACAACGAATAGGACATTACTGTAAAATAAAACAAATTTTCATGGTAGGTGCTAATAATTTTGTTCTTAACGGCAGAGAAATAGCTAAATAGATAGATATGAACACACTGAATATATATATATATAGAGAGAGGGGGGGAGAGAGGGGAGAGAGAGAGAGGGGGGAGAGAGAGAAAGAGGTGAACACTGTTAGATAGATATGAACATACTGATAGATAGATAGATAGATAGATAGATAGATAGATAGATAGATACAAATACATAGATAGATATGAACACATAGAGAGAGAGATTTGAACACACTAAGATAGATAGATTTTTGTGTGTGCATGTGTTTGTTTGCGTGCCCGTGTGTACGTGTATGTACATTTTACATCGATGCTGTGTTAAAAACTCATGGTTCTGTTAAATAGTACATGTAAAATAATTATGAAATAATTAAATGTTCATGATGTGGTGTTAATATTTTCTAGCTAGCTAGCTGGCTAGATAGGAATAGATTGAGATAGATAGATAGATAGATAGATAGATAGATAGATAGATAGATAGATAGATAGATGTGCATGAATGCTTTTGTGTGTGTATGTGTGTGTGTGTGTGTGTGTACGCGCCTTTAAGATAGATGCTGGGCATACCAGTGGAAAATTTAGGGGATCAGTTTTCAGAATAATAACCCCGGCCCACCCCTACCGATTATCATCATGCCAACGCAGTATAAAGACATGTCACATTGAAGAGAATTTATGTGTTCCTTTTCTCGCTTTCCAACAAACCTCAATGGTCACTCTCTCTCTCTCTCTCTCTCTTTCTCTTTCTCTCTCTCACTCTCACTCTCTATCTCTCTCTCTCTTTCTTTCTCTCTATTTCTATCTCTATCTCACTCGGTCTCTCTCTGGTTCATACAAACACGTACACGCACTGATACACACGTTTTAGGGGGAAGGTGTACATCTACAGACCGGAAGCCAGAGACACACACGAACGAACAAACACCAGCATGCACTCATGAGAATAACACACACACACACACACACACACACACACGTACACAAAAATTGGGGATTATCAAGGAAAATGTAGTGGTTGAGATGTTGACGAACATACCAGCAATCTCTTCGATAGAGATGAAACAGAATGAATAAAGACAAAATGAAGACTTATCTTAGCCGACGTGTTTTGTTCTCTGATGACCTTTATAAATGCAAATTAGAGGATTTTATTTTTGTTGTAGCGTGCCTACGGACGATAATGGGTATGCCCCCATTCACATAAATACAGTAGTAAATACTGTATGTTGGTCTGCAGTTGGAGATTCGTCTCAAGCTGTGCTGGCCAAACTCTCTGCCTCCGGACAAAGAGGATTCCCAGACTAGGCTATGTCGAAGGACAGAGTCTCGTCTCGGGAAACATCTACCCGACCCCGTTTTATACAGGGTGTACGAAGAATTTTTGGCCGAACCAACGAGATTGCAATTTCCCCACATTAAATTCGGCCTTGTGCCACATCTGACCGCGTGGGGCGGTTGGTAGATATCCTGCAGTTGGAGATTCATCGTGGAATTCACTTGACTTACTTTTAGCAATTGACTACTTCTTCTACGCACCGCTGGCGAATCTTATATGTGTTGTTCTTGTCCTAAGTATTATCTGTCATTACCAACCTTCGTTTGATTATTCTATTCAGTAACCTTCCCTAGGTTACAACAATTTTGCAAAAAGTATTTATAAACAGAAGTAAAAATATTAGTTCTTCAGAAATTTTAAATTTAAGACCGCTCATAAATATGCATCAGGCTAACTGAAAGTCTAGGTAAATTATGGATGAGTCTAAGTGATGTAATTTAATGTCTACTAAACGAAAGTAAGTAAATGTTTTGTTGATTTTTTTAATAATATAATTATTATATATATATTATTTTATTTTGAGATCAATTATATATTTTAAATAATAAGTTTTGAAATTAACCGTTTTCTTTTATTTTTTTAAAAATTTTATAGTCATCTATGTTGGCTTGGGAAAGAAGTATTTCATTTAGGAAAGGAGATATTCGGAAAATTCCGGGATGTATATTTATATTTTGATAAAATTCGACAGCGAAACACTCAAGGATTTTCCGTAAACAGAATGTAGTAACCCATAGTGTAAAAGCCGACATTATCAATGGATCCCATCAATTAGAATTGACAGTAAAAAATGATTTCGTATTGGCCAAAGTGACATGAAACAACAGAGATGTGGTTTTACGAATTAATGCCGAAAAACCATGCGAAGAACATGTGTGCAACGAAGTATATTTTAAATATAATGCCAGTCGACAAGGGCCGCTAGATAATCCATGTTGCAGACGCTTGCTCAGGCACATTTTGCGTTTGTTCAACACCAACAGAGCCCACCTGTGTTTTATACTGCAACTATGCTGGCCGGACCTTAGTTACACTTTCTGGGAGTCTGCGCGTTATCTAGCGTGATCAACAGTGAGCACGATCAAAATCTCGGTCCCGATGAACTGTGATTTTGTGCTAAGACAACCATCGACGGGTCCCAAGGTTTCCGTCTACCCATTTTCACTCACCAGGCTTGGGTCAAGCCGTGATATGGTTTTCAGACACTTTGCACGCTGGGATCGTCTCTTCCAGACTGACATCATGAAGAAGTAACCTTCTTGACAAATCGACTATGGTGAGATCCGAACCCCGGTTTCATGGTCAGAAAGCGAACGTTCTAACCACTCGGCTACATATCCATAAAAACAGGGGCATAAGAACAAACTGAAATTTACTATTGGAAATAAACAACTGAAATTCCATAGACATATAATGGGGGAAAGAAGGTCTAGAGTACTTAATATTCACAGAATATACTGTAAGCAAGTGAAGCAAACTTATTACTAATTTACTTTACTATTTAGTTTGTGTGTAAGCGTGACAGAATGTGGAGATCTAAGTATATTAAAGGAGCAAAGGTTAGTTTCTGCAACAAGGAATATTGTGGAGAGCCATGACTGACAATAAGTTTAGAACCACAGGTTCCGCTTTCCAACAGGATTTTATGGATAAATAAATGGTTGTTGCTAGGGGGTGATTAAAATTTTGAAATTGCACCTTCTTTTTCTTTCTTGTTGCATAAATAATTATATTTTCTTCCTCTCACCTAAATTAAAATAAGAGATGTACGAACACATTTGTACAAATGTGTGTGTGTGTGTGTGTGTGTGTGTGTGTGTGTGTGTGTGTGTGTGTGTGTGTGTGTGTGTGTGTGTGTAATCGCTTTTTTAGATCAATGGCGAAAATGGCTTTGGGCGAATGGTGACCGGAGGTCTTAGAAAGGACCATACTTTCTCGAACCTCTTAGACTAGAGACCTCAACTAGAAATGTACAAATTAAAAGTAACCAAATCATTTGAGGTCTTTCAACAAGGGCAACTCCTAAAATAGATATCATTAATGGCATAATTAAGATGTTAGAATTTTACCCTACTTCCAACAAACAGTTCGGAAGGATCCCCCCGACCGCCCTTAAATACTGTAAAGTGCTATTACAGTTATTGGACATGAGTAACCTATTTACTTGAAAAAAAAATGGTTTCTCAGTTTTGCCTTTTACTTTCAGATTCTTATAAAATCCCCCCCCCTTTGAATGCGAGCATATTTGTTTAAGGTCACTTTGCCTTTTCTATCTTAAATTTCTGCAAGTCGGATTTTGAATTATTTCACAATTTTCTCTAGGTCCAGTTTTCTCTTTGTATCTCAATTTCCTCTAAGATCAGTTTTGCCTTTCTCTCACAAATATCTGTGAGGCTATTTTCTCCAGTTTTCTCTCAAATGGTCAGTTTTTGATTTCTCTCTCCGATACCCCTAACGTCACTATCTCCATTCTGTTTGGTGTAAAGCTCAACTCTACTGAGAAAACATTTAATAAGCATTCCCGAAACTCTTACTAAAAGAGATTTCTGTGAAAGTTACATCTTTGCAGGTGCTGACCAGTAAGGGAGCTGTTTTGAAAACGTTTTATGGCTCTAAAAAGATTTTAAGCCCCGCATATTTTCAATGGGATTCTAGACACTTTATGTTTTGTAGCGAAAATTTAACACTCGAAATACTGATAATTTTCTTATTGTAGCCGATCTTTGCATATTCACGATGTGATGGATAAACTGTCGTCGGAATTACGCAAAAATGAAAATAATACTGACATCTGTTTTTGACCATTATATTTACTAAAATTATACAAAAATATATTGAAATGCTAAAAAGTAAATTTATTCAATAAAATTGCCATTGTCTTCAACACACCCTCTAGACGTCTTTGGGGTGTTCTGTAACTCTTCAGGATGGTCTCCTTGTTTAAATTGGGGAACGCTACCATAATACGTACCTTCAGTTGACTTTTAGTGTTACATGAAGTTTTGTTCGTCTCTCGCTAAACTGCGCCCCACAAATAATAATCAAGGTGGTTGAAATCTGGGAAGTTAGATGGCTAGATGTAACGGGTGATGTGATCGCAGAAATTGTCTGACAGCCATGACTGGGTACTCCTGCTTTTGCGGCATGGTGCAGAGTGGTGTTGCCAGACATAAGGTCTTTCAGCAGCCACACTTTTGACCCAGTGCAGCAAGGCATTTGATGTATGCCTCTGTGTTGAATCTGAGGCCCTGTGACAAGATAAATGGAGCCATAAGTTCGCCATCACTAGTAATCACGCAAAACACTTTCGTAATCACCATTAGACTCATCAAACTCTTTCCGGATCTTCTGCACTTTCCTAAGATTGACACCCAAACACTATGAAATATCCGTAATAGAGCTTCCGGTATGTATGCCAAGCAATGCAGAATGCCGTTTCCAAATATCTGGCGGAGTGAATTGCGTCATGGTGCTCTTTTTGTCATAGACGATGCCCAACTGAACCTACTATACTGTGAATTCAACCAAATCAAAAACAAACAACGCGCATGCGCGAAATTATAAAATGGCGACAATTTACGCATCGCATCCTTTACTTATAGCATTTACTATTAATTACCCAGTAACATCTTGTTTCACGCTGTCTGAATTTCAAAATCGCATCTCTTTCTTTTTGGACGCTCCCAAGCTTTATAATGCTTTTTTCTTCACGTTTTTACAAAAGGAATGTGTCAGTGTGTCGACAGTTCGAAAAAATTTCATTCCTTTTTTTCCTGATATAAATATATATATATATATATATATTTTTTTAAGCGTATCACCCCAACCTTTCTTCAATTTTGTTTTTAATATAGACCTCTGGGAATATAATCTGTTAGTCCACTTAATAGCCAATGTTTGAGATTTCCAGTTTATTTCTATCGTCAACTGCCTCCATTGAAACCTGCCGGCTCGAAAAGTCTCTGGTCAGAGACTATTGTCTTAAAGTCTCTGGTCAGAGACTATTGTCTTGTGGGTGCCATTTTGATTTGGACTTTCTCCTACAAAAAGCCCTACCCCGGCCCACTGTTATGGTTGTGGAGAAGGGGTCGTACGATCCCCCACTGCCACCAACACTGCGTTCTTTGTAACTTGACGCTTGGGGAGTCGAGCATGCCGTTCACTTTGGCTTTTTGCGAAGTATGTCGTCGATATTAAAACTGAATTCCAGTGAGTAAATACTTTATTAATAATTATTTTTAATTTTATTTTATTTTATTTATTTATTTTTTCTTGCTAAAAACTAACGCCTGCTAACCTCATTTTCCTTTCTTCAATTTTGTTTTTAATATAGACCTCTGGGAATATAATCTGTTAGTCCACTTAATAGCCAATGTTTGAGATTTTCAGTTTATTTCTATCGTATATATATATATATATATATATATATATATATATATATATATATATAAACAAATGCTTGGAGGTACAAAATCTATATACTGTTTTAAAAACAAGGAATTTATTAATGGTAATAGTCCCTAAGGCCCTTTCGTCCAACATCTCATCGGGATAAACTCGTTGGAAAATTGATAAATTAAACGAAAAGAACAGCAACGAAAATGAAGAGGAAACAAAAAGTGGGGGGTAACACGCTAAAATCAATAAAGTATAAGTATATATACTTATAACGAGGGGAGGGGAAATTGCGTGTAAATAATTAGCGAGGGACAGTTAAAATAAAATATTCCCCAACAAACTCAGGGACTTCACAAAACCCTTCTACCGGCCAAAAGAAGGTTTCCGTAATCCTATGCAGATTGATTCCAAAATCTTCAAATGATTGTTGGAACCAGCTATGTGAATAATTTTGAACCATTTTTTCGTATACGACTTGGCACAGGCTATATTCTCTGCTAGGTGTGGCGCAATAGCCGATTCCATATTTGTAGAGGGAAGATAACACATGTTATCTATTTTGCCAAGTCGTATTTTAGAAGGTACATGTTGATTAATTCTTGTTTCCAAATGCAAGGTTGTACGCCCCACATAACCAGTAGCGGGATATTTTATTTTAACTGTCCCTCGCTAATTATTTACACGCAAATGCCCCTCCCCTTGTTATAAGTACATATACTTATACGTTATTTATTTTAGCGTGTCCCCCCCTTTTTTGCTCTTCATTTTCGTTGCTGTTCTTTTCGTTTAATTTATCAATTTTCCAATGATTTTCTCCTGATGAGATGTTGGACGAAAGGGCCTTAGGGACTATTACCATTAATAAATTCCTTGTTTTTAAAACAGTATATATATATATATATATATATATATATATATATATATATATATATGATAAATGGAAAAACGGTTCATTGAAACTAGATTTCATTACGCGTTTCGCCTTTCTAGGATTCATCAGATCTAAAAATGAAAGAAAGAAATGTTTCTTTTAACGAAATAGAAGAATGATGATAAAAGATTGTAAAAATAGGAATTTTGGGGGATATGTTCGCGTACTTTTTGAACGAGAAATAAAAAATGAAGTTGGAGGTACTATTGATACATTATTTAAGCAGACACAAAAACACACACATTTCTGTCTTTCGTTTTTGTATCTGTTGAAGCCTAGAAAGGCGAAACGCGTAACTAAATCTAGTTTCAATGAAACGGTTTCCCATTTGTCAAATTTCTTCAAAACTTTGTCGGGATTCTATATCTTATTTTGAAAACCATATATATGATAGTAAGGAAACAGCTCTAGTCGTGGCAAACAATAAGCCCAAAACTACTAGATTTTATCAGTAATATAACACACGCGGAAAAAAAATCCCCCCCAAAAGTCCCACCTCATTTTATTTGTACTTCCCGTTGAAAAATGACACAGGCGTGTCCGAAAATTCCGATTTTTAAAATCTCTCTCATAATGCTTCCATTTGGTCAAAAGCCTTACTAAAATACAATAAATATTATTAGTCTTATTATCAGTATTACTATTTTTGTTGTTATATCTCATGAATTTCTTTCATTGGTCTACTATATGTATATCTACTATTGACTCTGAATTTTCCCAGATTTATTTAAGGTCTAAAGAAACTTGAGCAATTATAGTTGGGAGTACTCGGAACGTCATATAAAATTCAGGCGAGTTCTTCACAAATTTCCAACTTACAGCAAACAATTTATTTTAATCATTCACCTCACGGATAATGTCACTTGGACGCAAGTGGTTACTAAGAGTGAAAGATAATGAGAAGATTTTAGTGAGGAGAAAGGACAATAAAAGGACAGGATTCAGGAAGACAGAAGATGGCGATTGGCACTGCATTTTGATTTTTGAAGATTTATATGTAGCAGGCAAGCAAGAAATTGGGAAGGAATTCCACAGACGAGAAATAAACTATTAGAATAGTACATACGGTTGCATTTAGCTAGTTTAACTGTAAAACGGTGAGACTTAGTTTCCAATTTAGTAGTGCACTTCGATACCAGAAGTGAAGAAACTTACTGTTATAGTGGAACAACCTGGCACACCCCGACATGGATTGGTCAGTCTATAAAAGACTGACGAGCTATTGAAGAAGAAAGAAAGTGAGACAGACAGAGAGAGCGAAGGTGACCCTTACGAACCTCCGTGACTTATCTCCTGTTCTCCTTAGTATTACGAACTCTTGCTCATTTGTACTTTACGTACAATAAACCATTGTTATTAGGTTGGTGCAAAAATAATGTCGTTTTTTGACGTTCAACTTCATGTGAGAAAACGACATTATTTTTGCACCAACCTAATATTTGTTACCTGATTTCTTGTGTTATTGTAATCTTTCCACTCTGGATTACTTTGTTGTTTATATCGTATAATCCATGATATAACACTTACCAAAATGCCTTTTTGACAATCTGTGTCCGATTTTTAACATGTTTCTCATCATGCTTCTATTTGGTCAAAAGCCTTACTAATATACAATAAATATTATTAGTCTTATTATCAATATTATTATTATTATTATTGTTGTTTTATCTCTTGAATTCCTTTCATTGATCTACTAAATCTATATCTACTATTGACTTTAAATTCTCCCAGATTTGTTTAAGGTCTAAAGAAGAATATCTCGCACTATTATCGGTGGGAGAGGCGTGAATAACATTGTCAAAGGAATATATCAGGGGAAAGTTGCAAAGGTTTCTCTCTCATTTTTCTTTTTAATCACAGGATGCCTTACAGATAGGACGTGTCTCATTTCCCAACTTCGCATTGCATGCATTGTCCAAAGCATTCATGGTACACATTCAATAATTCTACCAAACCAACAAAGAAATCTTTTCAGATTTCCATTTATCTCTTTGATTTGCCACGCATATTTCATAAGCCATGGAATCTCTGATAGTTAATTTTAAGCGAATTCAAATCGTTTATTTTACTCTGCGAGGTTTTTAATCGATTGTAATTTTTTTCATCTGAGGACGGAAAATGCGACAAATATATCCGAAATCGAATTGGAATAGAAAAAGGGTGTTTCAAAAGTTAAGCAACGTATTAAGAAACGGGAAATTTTCGTTTGAAACAAAGAAAAGTGCGCTGAAATGTTATATAATATTGTTCCTGCTATGAATGTTGTACAATCACCTCACAGATGAAGTACAGACTTGAGACAACGGAAGGATGCTGAGAATAACATTGACCGAACATGTGTTCAACGACAAAGTTTAGAGAAAATGTAAATAAAAATGCCGCTTATACTTAACATCAGAAAGAGACAGTTAAAATTTCTACATCCCATAATGAGGAAAGAGTGTTCAGAAAATTTGATACTCACAGGAAAGATTGAAAACAAGAAGAACAGCGTAAAAGTGTTTGTCATTTCATATATATATATATATATATATATATATATATATATATATAAACGGCCGTCCAGTGCTTTTTGTCTTCTGTTGAGGATTCTTCTAGACTCGATGAAGTACTATAATGATTTGCCTAAATCACCAAAACTCTATTACTTGTATACCCTTGCTTGACCCAACTAATGCTCTGCAATAGAGCGGTTCGGGAGAAAGGAAAGTCGTTGCTCTTGGAGCACAATCCATTGGGTTATGAATACTTGGATGAGTATCGCCACGTAATTTGAGTAGCGGCGCTATATCGAGTTATTCAGCTTTTTCTTCGTTACCGAGGTCCGTTTGTACAGTTGGTATGACGCTTGCGTTATATCGAAACGTTACGGTTTCGAATCTCGATAGTGGATGCGCACGTCTTATGCGTCCCAAATATAGGACGAAGCGGTCGTCCTTTCTACATTCATTCTGTTGAGCAGTCGTATAGACTCGATGAATTACTATATATATTCGATTTCAAAACGCTAATTGGATTACCTTTATTCATCAAAAATAATCTACAAGTCTTATTGATCAGCCATAATATCAAAATTCACTTCGGCTAATCAAAGGTTGTTATTTGTTTTGTTTTTTACATATCGCATTTCGCGTCTAAGATAATCTTAAGCATCCTTCTGTAGAATCTATTGTTTCAAGTGTCTTCTTCATCTTTGAGGAGATTGTCCTGTATTCACTACCGTATTGGAGGACTAATATTGCGTAACAGTTCAATTTCCTTCTTTGCTTCTAAGGAAAATTTTCATTTTCCTTAATTCTTTGCTTAGCTTTTGAAAAGCATCTTTCGCTATCGAAATGCACCTCCGGATTTCAGTGACGTCTTTTCCTTCCTCTGTTAAAACACTTCTCAGATATTCAAATTGTTGTACTTGTTTGATTTTTTGTATCGCCAATTTGTAGACTTACGGCCACATCAAGTTGAAACACCGGATCCCGTAGGATCACTAGAGTTAAGCAACGTCGAACCTAGTCAGTACTTAGATTGGTGACCACTTGGGAATATCAGTTGCTGTTAGTTTGGTTGTGCAGGTGATGTAATGCATAATGGCTTGAAATCGTTAATAGCGTTCGAATTGCCGTTGGGTTCATTACATTCACGTACACGTATATACACTTGGGAATGTTATGAACAAACCTCATCTCTCTCAGATATGTGTTAACTGTGCCACTAAACCATTATTATCTTTGATCCAAAAACTTCTTAAAATTCAAAAATATTTTTTGCATTTAAATAACTAGCAAAGGATTGAAAAGCCATAGAAAATGAATCAATAAAAACAATTTGTTTATTATATATTGGGCTGTTACTTTTGCTAACAACCACCCCGATACTAAATCCTGGTAGGGTCTCCAGCTACCATGGAAGAGTCACGTATATAGACATATAGATTTTTTTTAAAGCTTTTCACCTCAAGCAAGGCTGGAAGCCACTAGCACGCAAGGGGTTACAGAAGGTTTGGAGGAAGAGCAGATAGGAGTGGTAAAGGAGAGGATGTGGAGAAAGATAGTGGATCGATCACGGCAAGGGGGTTACAGAAGATTTGGAACGAGAGCAGATAGGAATGAAGGGGGAAAAGATGTGGAGAAGGAAGGTGGATAGATCAAGGCAACTGGAGATGTCGATTGACGTTACACTTAAATAGTTGGAGATTATATTTGTCAGGGAAACAGGAATAAGGAAGGGAGTTCCACAGGCGAGATGTGCGAGTCATGAAGCTATTGGAGTAGAAGAGACGTCTACATCTGACAGTTTCAACGGTGAAGGGGTGGGAACGGGATGCCAGCCTCGTAGGACGCTTAAATTCATGAGGCCTGGGAACCAGCGAAAGCAGCTCATCGGAGCAATTACCGTGAAAGTATTTGTAAAAAAGACAGAGCGAGGCAACGTCGCGTCTGTGAGAGAGCGACTGCAGACGAGATGACAGATCAGGGCCAATTACATTGCATATCCGTCTCTGAATCTTATCAAGAACCCTGAGGCAAACAGCATGGGCTCCAGACCATATATGGCAGCAATACTTCATGCAAGGTCGAATGGCTGATTTATAGATTTGGAGGATCGATTCAGGGGAGAAAAATTTCCTAGTCAATGTTTTCACAGTAAAATTCTTATTAATAAACTGATACTGATTAGCTGTTCAAAATATATCTATGACATAAATATACCATTTCAATTCATATTATAGTTCATAACATCTTATTTTAATAAAAATATGTAAAAATATATCGAAGTATCTTTGAAACAACAATCTTAATTCCTTCAATTCTATGGTGAACCGTTATTTTTTTCTCACATAGCCTTATAAACTGCATTTCTTACCTTATCCTCCTCCCCTTCCTCTCATGCAATAACTTCATACAGGAACTCTCTACACTGAGTGGCTCTTGGGCCTTGTATTTGGTGAACATTAGTAAAAGTAATGGATTAAAAACGGTATGTAATGTCGAAACAGAAGAAAACTTAACAAAATCAAGATTGAAAGTGCAGGACAACTCATCACCGCTAATTCCTCACCGACAACTTAACGCCGCCAACTCAACGTCGCCGATTCAACAGCAGCGATTCAATACCGCCGACTCATCTTAATTGTCAACTAAACTCCAGAACAACTGACCGACAATCTGCTCAGTGCAGGTAGAACTCAACGACATGCAAACTATGAACTTTTTTCGATGACTTTAAAAATCATTAAAAGTAATATATTGAAGATCATTCTTTAACACTTTTTAAAACCGAATAAAAGTAATTTATTAAGGAACATTTCTTATACATTACTTTTATTTGACGGTGTGTTGTCCTTCTGCTGATTAGACTGGTGGTTAGTTGTCACAGAAATGAGTTAACTGATGATAAGTCGGTGGTGTTGAGTCGGCGGTATTGAAATTCCCTCTCCCGAAAGATTGATGATGTTTATAAAATGTTTGGGGGTTTATATTAACTTGTAAAATCATGAAATAATTTATCTTAGTATATGGGGTATTGTGATAAATATTTTTCCTGTGTTTTCTATCTTTTGGATTTATTTATAAGTAGAAAATAATAATATTGCTCTTAATTTGAACAAAAAAGAAATCTGCGGAAAAAATTATTGTCAAAAATGATGATGAGGATAAATATTATAGGCTGAAACTCAGACGTTTTACAACGCATAATAAAAACAAATATATATATATATATATATATATATATATATATATATCCTGAACATTTTCATAATGTTGTACAAGGTACATTTGATAGCAGAGAGATACGATTTTTTTATTAACGTTCTTTCCCTAATTTGTCCAAATTATCCTTCTGCTTGTATGTGCCGTGTTACTTCAGTACTTTTCTGATCATGGCTTTCCATAATAACCTGTACTTTGTAGCTCTTAGTTAAATTTAATATTTTGACTGTCTCTCCTAATCCCTGTTCTGCCATACAGTTACACATGCTTGTTAGGTAGGTTATGCGCTGTTTTCACCTGTCTCTCTTGCGTTCACTATGTTCTGTGAGTGTCAAATTTTCCAAGTTTGCTTTCCTCATTATGTGCTCAAGAAATATCATCTATCTCATTCTGATGTTTACCTTAACACGTTCTCGTTACTAACATATTCAGGGCATAGTATTCTCAGTATCTTTCTGTAGAACCAGATTTCTGTTTCCTCAAGTCTCTTCATCTGTGAACTTATTTGTCGAGCAGTCAGTGCGATACAGGAAGACTCACAATTTAAAAAGTAGTCCCAAAGAAGCAGTGAACACTGGACAGAGTGGTTGAAGAGGATACTTGCACTAAAAGAAACGTGGTTCTACAGGAGGATAAGGAGAATATCATGGACGGAGCATGTAAACAACGAGGAAGTTTTAAGTAAAATAGGAACAAAATGAACCTCAAGAAGAGATAGTTGAAATTTCTTGAAGCTAAAAGGAACAACGGAGAACAGAATGTAACCTAACTTTCCAAGCTTTGGATAAATGGTTGATATAAGTATGAGTCGTAGAGGTAGTAAGGAAACAAAATTGATAACAGCTACAATGAGTAGGAGGTTGTAGAGAGCCATGATCACGTACGTCTTGAAGAGATACAAGAAAAGAAAGAAGCTCTAAATTTCGCAATCATCAAAATTCAAACTTTACAAGCGATCGTCTTTCAAAAGTAACCCCATCTAACAAACCTATTTCTATAGATAGAGCAATGCCAACAACACATTTTTATTGTAAATCTCTCTATATCTATCTATCTATCTATCTATCTATCTATCTATTTATGTATGTGTGTGTGCCTGTGTATGTCTGTGGGTATTAGCTAATGAATAACTAAATGCGTGCGTGTGAAAGTGGCTAGTTGTCTATGTGACATTAAACCAAAACGGATTTTTTTTTATACTGGGACCATTTGACGTGCGTGCGTTAATTCTTTCTGTGTTTACTGACGCATATATAAATGCATTTAAACACACGCGTCCTAAAAATTCTTTTTTTTTTTTAATAAGACACCTTCACACACAACAACTTACGCGCATAAATGTTCTCCAGTAAATTAAGTACCATTGATACTTTATTATGTATCTTTCAACTAAAGATCTGCTGTTTTAAGAGCAAAAGGAAAACTTGCAACCAGCCAACAATGTCGACGTTAATACACACAGGTATTCACATTATTCGTGTGCGCGTATGTGCGAGTGTACGCTTATGTACTTTTACAATTAGATAGTAGGCATTCAGAAGAGAGGCTTGAACAGACAATCACTTCGGTGTCCGACACATTTTAATGACGCCTCTTGGCGTAGACACGCGATTTTACGCACATTTTGAAGGAAATGTCTTTCTTATACCCCGGTGACCTACATTTAATTCATATCTAACTAATTACGAATATATTTAAGTAGCTATGCATTTATCTAAGTCTCTTAGCATCTATCAGAATTTATTTATAGATATATATCCAGTTACTGTTGCTATATCAGTTCCGGGGCTCCTGCTACTCATCTCGAGGTTCTTGACAAAATCCAAAGGAGGATCTGCAATGTAATCGATCCTGATTTGTTACCTCGGCATCTGTCACTCTCTCACTGACATGACATGGCTTCCCTCTGTCTTTTTACAAATATTTTCATGGCAACTCCTCTGACGAGGTTTTTTTCTTTTGTTCCCGGACTACGTTAGTTTAAGCGTCCTACTAGATTAATATTTAGTCACCCCCACCACCACCACCACGAGGGTATCATGTGGCACAAGGCCGGTTTAACGTTGGATCCCCGAGCCCGTGGGCCCGGCCAAAAATATATACCCTTTGAACCCGTATAAACGGGTTCAGAGCCGGTTTACCTCCCCGAACGAGACTCCGCCCTTCGACGTAGCCTCGTTCGGGTTCCTCCCCGCCCGTAGGCAGAGAGTTCAACCGTTCAGGCTGTCGACTAGATTGACATCTAGATCCCACCCATTTCCCGTTGAATTAGTTAAATGTAACCGACACTTCTACTCCAACAGTTTCTTTTCTTGCACTTCCCGCCTGGGGAACTTCCTTCCGCTTCCTGGGTTCTCTGATAACTACAACCTTCAAAAATTTAAATGCAACGTCAATCGCCATATTCTGTCTTCTTGAACCCCGTTCATCTTTTATCCTTTCCCCAGACCTCCTATACACAAGCTTCTTCTCTCATTTTCATTCCCTTATTATACCCTGCGTACCAGTGGCAATCCGGCGTGGTTTGGGGTGAAATGATTTTTTTAAAAAACAATAACAGAAGAATAATAGTCCGTTAATATCTATCTGGATGTGCTGGGGGTGCAACGGTTCTCACTATTGAAAACTGGAATTGTAGATCCAGCTTAAAGTTCCGATCTAGATTTTTGCGTTCACATTAGCATTAAGGCCCTTGAGCACTGCATGAAAACATTTCTTCTGTCATCGGCTATATGGTAAGTAGCAGAGTAGAAGTGCCTCTAGTCATGGGTGGCAGCCAGTTTTGAAGAACGGCAACTTTTAATTAAACAAAAAATGTAGAAAAAACGAAAAGCCGTTCGGCTATCTTTCCCAAGAATTTATAGCAGTTATCGGATAATAAAGAAATGAAATTTATGAATGACCTTAATCGACTACGACTTGGAGGGATATTACATTAGTACACACATATATATATATATATATATATATATATATATATAATTATTTATTTAAATATTATAACATAAATATGTTATAAACTCATTACAAAAATAGCCATTTTGTTTGAACACTACTGGTGTCTTATCAAATCATCGCTTGATAAGACACCAGAAGTGTTGAAAACAAAATGGCTATTTTTGTAGTGATTTTATAATATATTTATGTTATAATATTTAAATAAATAATTATATCTACTCTACTCTTGGTTATTGGAATTTATTCCGTATATACCAATCCTATACTTGGATATATATATATATATATATATATATATATATATATATATATATATATATATGAGCTGCTTTCGCTGGTTCCCAGGCTGCATGAATTCAAGCGTCCTACGAGGCTGGCATCCCGCTCCCACCCTTTCACTGTTGAAACTGTTAAATGTAGACTTATCTTCTACTCCAATAGCTTCATTTCTCGCACCTCTCACCTGTGGAACTCCCTTCCTTATTCCTGTTTTCCTTGACAACTATAATCTCCAACTATTCAAATGTAACGTCAATCGATATCTCCAGTTGCCTTGATCTATCCAATATCCTTCTTCACATCCTTTCCTCTTTCACTCCTATCTGCTCTCGCTCCAAATCTTCTGAAACCCCTTGCCTTGATCTATCCACTATCCTTCCCCACATCCTTTCCTCTAACACTTCTATCTGCTCTCTCTCCAAATCTTCTGTAACCCCTTGACTGCTAGTGGCTTCCAGCCTTGCTTGAGATGAAAATCTTAATATATATATATATATATATATATATATATATATATATATATATATATACCGTCTGTAAAAGCAAAATTATTCAAATCGTGTAACAGCTAAATTGTCCAATTATTAGATGAAACTTTAAACCGTTGTATCTTAGAAATGATTAAAGATATATTACTGAAATTCTCCGAGGTTTTTATAACACTATTGGACTCTGAATAATAAGAATCTATTCCGCTCTAAGTTGAAATGATGATCCCTTTTGTTGTTGCGACCCCCTGATCCAGTTTTCCTCTCTACTGTTCCCTCTTTTTTCAACTTATTCACCGTTCTCTTGATGGTTTTTTTGAATGGATCTTGAAGACTGAACCGCTGTATGAATGTTGGTGCAATTACTGAAAGCCTAAATGATCTTTGTCTTCTCACCATTGCACTGTTGAGAAGACATAGTGAGGTTGACACAAAACAATTTCACCCCGTTATCTTAACAAAAATTGCCCGCAGATCCCGCAACCGTCGGTTGCGCTGGCCTCGGTGCGAGCACCGATCCCTCTCTCTGGTGCAATGAGAGGACGCGGCTTCGGGCAGCTGTTCCTGAGGGCTGGGTAACTCTCAGTATAATTTTCCTCAGTTGCGACTCTGTCCTTTGACGGAGTTGCCCATGAGTGCACTCTGCCCAAGGACAGAGACACAACTGAGAGATGATAAATAGATGTGTTACAAACCCCTCGAGGGAGGGGTTTACGACACCGAGAACTAACCGTCTTAGCAGTTGATTCATTATAATCCCTCCGCTTAATGTCAAGAGAAAATATGAAACAAAGAAGACACAATGAGTTCCTCTCCAAGAGGTTAGTACCAGTCATGGCGATGGAGAGCAAAAATTGTTCTCTAAGATAACTAAGTGATAGGTAGTTTCGTTTTAAAGACATATGACAGAAAACTGTTGAAAGGCTTAAATACAGGTTTTGAGTTACCGTATTGCTGGTGTCAAGGACGCATTTTTCCCTGAATTAACCCGCGAAAATTTGCATAACATACAAGGAATTCAGTTTACTGTCTGGCATAGATAACCTTCCTCTGTAGCTAGCATAAGTCTACGAAAATCTTAACCTTCGCACGGCAAAATTTCGAGACTTATTTCAGGAAAAAAATCCTGCGTCCTTGACGTCAGCAAATACGATAATTCTATTTCAGTTAATTTCATACATTAACATATCATTGTTAAGCTCAACAGGACGATTGGTTTGTGGCGTATCGGAGCAGTGGTTCGCGGGAAGAAGCTGTTCGAGTGAAACTGATTTCTCACCGATGGAATACGGAGGGAATGTGGGTGGTTTCCTACAATGTGAGTGTCATGGCGGATCCTAGGCGTGAAGGCTAGACATAATGAAATCAAGGAGTGAAGCACTTTCCATGGTAGTAGCGATAAAGAAGCGAGAGGCTCGCCACGTCCTACCTCTGGGAGAGTGGTTGGGGGTAGAAAATAATTCATCACTCAAAATGACTCGGAGAGGAACTCTATCGAGACTGGAAAATGAAGACTGGGCAACTCTCGCACGATGACAACAGTACTGTCTCTTGTAAGTCTAGAATATGATAACAGTACTATCCCTTGTAAATCTAGAATATGATAACAGTACTGTCCCTTTTAAATCTAGAATATGATAACAGTACTGTCCCTTTTAAATCTAGAATATGATAACAATACTGTCCCTTGTAAATCTAGAGTATGATAACAGTACTGTCTCTTGTAAGTCTAGAATATCATAACAGTACTGTCCCTTGTAAATCTAGAATATCATAACAGTACTGTCTCTTGTACATCTAGCGAATAGCATGGAGAGTCTGTTTCTGGTGCCAAAGTAATCTTTTTTTAAATCATTCAAATTATATTCTGTGATTTATTTTGCTTAAAGAACCTATTGCATATTTTTAATGACTCAGCGGTATTATTGCTTTCATTAAATTCATCGGATATTATAGGCCCTATGTTTTACCAAACACAAATCTGACGTACTATCTCTTTTAAAACTGATTGGTTGAGTATTATCTGTTGTTGTGATAATTTAGGGTTTATTAGATTAATGAACATATCATCCAATCCAATGTTAACAGATTCCGGACATTACTTTGGAAATTAACTAATATAATGACGTCATCTTTGTCTTTTATACATCTTCACTCTCTATCGTCTTCAGGGTGAGAGAAATGTAACGTTTGCCCGAATAGCTGAGCCAATTGAGAATATCTTCTCTGAGTATAACCTCAGCGTGGTTTCATATTTGGGTTGACGTCCGTATTCACCACGAAGTGGGGTTAGTCCACTCGAACAAAACCGATGAAGAAAGCAGGTACCGCCGAGAATTCTCCGTTGCCTACGAACTGACGCAGATCATTGAAGAGCCCACCCGTGTTCCCGATGCAACAGGATATCAGGCGAATCTCCTTGATCCCTTCCTCTCACCCTGCCCCGAAAAATGTTTCGCTGAAGTGCTAACCACCCCACCACCAACCTACACTTCAGGCCTTTCAGTAGTGAGTGCTAAAGTCGATACTAAACCAAAGGCTTCCCCTGATGTGCCGCTGCCTGGAACGGTTTTTCGATACACGAAAGGCGACTGAGAAAACTTCAAATCTTATATGGCGGAAGCTCTTCTCTCAGCCTTCTTCAAATATACTGCCTCCAAAACAGCCGCCCTAATCTGGGAATTGATCCTTTCTGGAATAGACAGTTTTATACCCCAGCGAGAATTCCAGAAAAAAAAAACGAACACCCAGCCAAAGCTCACCGTAGCAAGTGCTACAATATCAATAACAGTGTAGTAGGACACCTGCTGCACTCAGAACTGCCTGCAAACATTGCAAGAGAGTTTTAGAAAATGTCAAGTGTAGCTATGTACAATCAGACCAGGCCAATATGGAAAGGAATCAAATTGGATTTCCGGGAGTTCTGGAAAATCTCTAAGCAAATTTTCTCAAAAGAAGCAAATTTTCAGTGCCTAGTGTCATAAATGGTCCGGGTGTTATCTCATCCTCATCACATAGAACAAACCTCTTCCCTATGATCACTGCATGTAACTCCAAGTTAGGAGACAAAGGCTATTCTATTTTCGACTCCCCACCCCGACTCACAGAGCACAATTTCAGTAAGAATTTTATCACAGCCCTGGAAGTTTCAAGATTTATAAAAACCCTTGATCCTAAGAAGACTACCGGTACAGATAAAATCCTATTGGTCGTCCTTAAGAAAATTAATCCTCTGTTATCCCCGACCGCAGCGAGACTATTTAATCACTGCTTTAATGGCTAATCCTTCCCAAGTCGGTGGAAGATAGCAAGCGTAGGCCCTATTTTCAAAATGCGAGTGAGCGCTCATTCCCGTCTCAGTATAGCCACATCAGCCTCTTCAGTATCGTCAACACACTTTTTGAAGCTGCAAACAAGAAGTTTGTTGATCACTTCAAAAGATACAACCTCTTGAACGACAAGCAGTACGGATTTCGGTCAGCTTGGTTCACCGCTTTTTTTTCTCACAGAATCAATGAGGCACTAGACAATAAGTACATCGTAAGGACGATCGCATAAGATATTACAGAGGCATTTGACAAGGTTGTTACACAAGGTCTCTAACTATGGAATTACTGGAAGTGACTTCGCAATTATCAAGTCCTTCCTGAAGGTAGTTGTTAACGGTCGGTTCTCTTAGGTCCAAGTGACTAGGTATGCGTCCTCCAAGGCTCCATTCTTGGTTAATCTTTCTTTCTACTTTACACAAATGATCTGCTTAAGAATATATTCCGATCCTTTGTGAGTATTTATGCTAATTATACTACTGTATATGGGTGCATCTCTGAAACTCTCGATGACCAGAGTCTGGCAGCTGATCTCTCCTTTGACTTAGATTTAACAAATCAGCTACAGGGAAAATAGGCTAGTCGCATTCAATGTCTCAGAAATCAAACTAGACGTTCCATCATCACTGAGCGAACCGTGAATTTTCACCTGTCATGATGAACTGGTGTACCTTCAGGGAGGCCCTATACCTTGAGCGCCTAGTGGGACTCAACCCAGACCTCAAGTCAAACTCGTACATACGATTCATCAATAAAACAAAATGGTCGGTTCCCTGTCTCGCTTTAGTAAGTACCTGATTCCTCTCGCTATCCTTTGTCTTTACAAGAGTCAGATCAGGGCCGAACGTGTAGTAATAAAGTTATATATTTTTAGGAGCTGCCCAGTCTTTACTTTTCAGTCTCGATAGATTCAAAAGCATTTCCGCGGCCTTGTGGGTAACAAATTATTTCCAACCCCTTTCCTATCGACAAAACGTTGAAAGCTGATTTTTTTTATTTATTTATTTTTTAAGCTTTTCACCCCAGGCAAGGTTGGAAGCCACTAGCACGCAAGGGGTTACAGAGGATTTGGAGCGAGAGCAAATAGGAGTGTTAGAGGAAAGTATGTGGCGAAGGATAGAGGATAGATCAAGGCAACTGGAGATGTCGATTGACGTTACACTTGAATAGTTGGAGATCATAGTCATCAGGGAAACAGGAATAAGGAAGGGAGTTCCACAGGCGGGAGGTTCGAGATATGAAGCTATTGGAGTAGAAGAGACGTCTACATTTAAAAGTTTCAACAGTGAAAGGGTGGGAACGGGATGCCAGCCTCGTAGGACGCCTGAATTCATGGAGCCTGGGAACCAGCGATAGCAGCTCATCGGAGCAATTACCATGCAAGTATTTATAAAAGAGACAGAGAGAGGCGACGGTGCGTCTGTGAGAGAGAGACTGCAGACGAGAAGCCAGATCAGGGCCAATTACATTGCACACCCGTCTCTGGATATACTGCTATTTCCATGGAAAATGTTCAGACGAACTACATTGCTTAGTTGAAACAAGTTCTAACCTTCACGGCTAAGACCGCCATGCCACGCACTTTGAAGCGAACCTATTCACATTCCCATCGTCTTCCATTGATGAAATGTAAGTTCCGCTCGGGCAAGTTATTCCTAAGAACCGTTTCTTTGCGAAAGCAACTTCCAAGAGAATGTTTCCAAGCTTACTAGAATCTTAACCTGTTCAAATCTAGTAATAATCGTTACTTTCCACACATACCTCGAGTGGTTCTTAGGCCATGTACAGTACAGTATGCAAATTATTGTAAAAATGTACTGTGTCCGACCAGGATGTAGGTGACTACCATTTGTAGCTTTAAACAAGGCTCGTTTCTTTTCTATCTTTACCCGTTCATGTTCAACAATCCGTTTACACAAGTTCGTTGCGTAGGTTACTCGATGTTTTCCTCTATCACTCTTGCATTCATTATGTCTTCTGAGTGTGAAATTCTCCAAGCCCTGTTTCCTCACTATTTCAACTGTACCTTTTGTATCCCTGGAGAGTTTTCAGACCTGTCCAAAGAGAACCAGTCAGTTTGAACGGTCTTGACGAAAATTCCTACTGATTTCATTGATTCAGATTTTAAAAAATCAGTCAATTCGCAACTGGTCTCTCTCTCTCTCTCTCTCTATTCCCTCACTCGATTTATATATATATATATATATATATATATATATATATATATATATATATATATATGTGTATATATATATATATATATATATATATATATATA
>OZ038480.1:34881052-34886052 GCA_964036315.1 Acanthosepion esculentum | reverse complement strand
ATTTATGGGATAAAATGCTCAATATCAGAGATAGAGCGTGTGTAAATATAAAAGTGAACATAGAAGTCAACACTTAGAGGCGACAGTCTGTTTCATGCTAGATGCAATCGTCAGAGTTGCCTGACAATTGCATCTAGCATGAAACAGACTGTCGCCTCTAAGTGTTGACTTCTATGCTCACTTTTATATATATATATATATATATATATATATTAATTCGACAGATTTTTATTACTTAAACGTTATTTTTAGTGGATACTCGTATTTAAGTAGACGCTCTGTTTATTTATTAAACAGTATTTTTATTTATTTTCGTCTACTAACCTGAATATTCAAGAAATGTTATTAGAGAAAAATATGCGCACATATATAGCATTAACATATCTAGCATTAATTTAGAAAAAACACAACCCCTTGATGAATGGACATTACCAAGTAACTTTGAAGTCGGGGAAAACAAGAAAACATTGATATATAAAGTTAAGTAATCTTTTTATATAATGTTAATATTCTATTTTTAATATTATTTTTATATTTTTTTAATATTGAGCACTATATAAAAATATTTGCATTTTTTAAATCTTAAAAATTATATATATATATATATATAGGTGTGTGTGTGTGTGTGTGTGTGTGTGTGTGTGTGTGTGTGTGTGTGTGTGTGTGTGTGTGTGTGTGTGTGTGTGTGTGTGTGTGTGTGCGGCAGTTTGGTGACGTCCAGGGCGGAAAAATCAGGTGCTAAAAGAGGTGAGGAGATTTGCACTGACAAAGTTGGAGACAAATGTGACGTGCAAGGAAGACAGTCAAAGGAGATAGACAATGGAATGTGTAGTGACCACATGGCTAAACTTGCCAAAGCAGAACAATAAAAACAATATGAAAGTGGATGGGTGGGTGGGAAGCAGATACAAAAAAAATGCGTGCAGTGAGTAGAATGCCGGGTGGAAAACGAGTAAAAATTAAAACAGTAAAAAACACGAGGAAGAGGAAGAAGATTAAGAGAGGTGGAAAGAAGAAAAAGAGAAGGGGGAATAAGATAAAGAGAAATGAGAAGAAGATAAAGAGAAGGGAGAAAAGATGAAGAGAAGGGGTAAGAAAATAAAGATAAGAGGAAGAAGATAAAGTGAAGTGGGAAGAAGATAAAGAGAAATTCGAAGATAAATTGAAGAAGGAAGAAGATAAAGAGAAAAGGAAAGAGGATAAAGAGAAAGGGGAAAAGATAAAGAGAAGGGGAAGAAGATAAAGAAAAGTAGGGAGAAGAAAAGTGAACGGTGAAGAAGATAAAGATAAGTGGGAAGAAGATAAAGAGAAGTGGGAAGAAGATAAAGGGGGGGATAAAAAAAGATAAACAGAAGTGGAAAAAAGATAAGGGAAGGGGGAAAAACATAAAGAAGAAGACGAAAAGGTGGACGAGGAGGGAAATAACCGGGAGAACGAAGAAGTTAAAGTGAACGGAGAAGAAGATAATGAGCCGGTCGAAAAAGATAAAGAGAAATGGTGGATGATGAAGAGGAGGAGGAGGAGGAAGGATATAATGAGAAGAAGAAGAAGATGAATAGGAGAATAAAGAAGATACAGAGGAGTGGGGGGAATATAAAGAGACGCAGCAAGAAGATGAAGAGGAGGAGGAAGAAGATAAAGTGGTGTGGGAAGATGATAAAAGGAAAGATGGAGAAGATAACCGGAAGTGGGAAGGAGATAAAGCGATAGGGGGGGGATGAAGCTTAAGAGAAGATTAAAGAAGATAAAGAGAAGGAGATAAAGAGGAGGAAGAGGAAGAGAAGGAGATAAAGAGGAGAAAGAGAAGGAGATAAAGAGGAGGAAGAGGAAGAGATGGAGATAAAGAGAAGGAAGAGGAAGAGAAGGAGATAAATAGGAGGAAGAGGAAGAGAAGGAGATAAAGAGGAGAAAGAGAAGGAGATAAAGAGGAGGAAGAGGAAGAGATGGCGATAAACAGAAGGAAGAGGAAGAGAAGGAGATAAAGAGGAGAAAGAGAAGGAGATAAAGAGGAGGAAGAGGAAGAGATGGAGATAAAGAGAAGGAAGAGGAAGAGAAGGAGATAAATAGGAGGAAGAGGAAGAGAAGGAGATAAAGAGGAGAAAGAGAAGGAGATAAAGAGGAGGAAGAGGAAGAGAAGGATATAAAGAGGAGGAAGAGGAAGAGAAGGAGATGAAGAGGAAGAGAAGGGGATAAAGAAGAGGAAGAGAAGGAGATAAAGAGGAGGAAGAGAAGGAGATAAAGAGGAGGAAGAGAAGGAGATAAAGAGCAGGAAGAGGAAGAGAAGGAGATAAAGAGGAGGAAGAAGTGGATATACGATAAAGAGAAATCGAAAAAGATAAAGAGGGGGTGGAAGATGATATAGAGAAGTGGGAAGAATATAAAGAAGAGGTGAAAGAAGAAAAAAGAAGGAATACAATAAGGAGGAGGGGCGGAAGAAGATAAAGAGTTGAGGAAATAAATAAAGATACGGATTAATAATATGTAGAGAAAAGGGGAGAAGATAAAGAAGAGGAGTAGGAAGAGGATTAAGAGTAGTGAGAAGATAAAGTGAAAGGGGAAGGGGGTGAAGTGGGGGATGAAGCAGGTAAAGGGAAGTGGCAAGAATATAAAGATAAGCGGAAAGAAGATAAAGAGGTGGGTGAAGAAAATAGAGAGGATGAAGAAGAAGATAGAGAGAAGCGAGAAGAAGATAAAGATGAATAGGAAGAAGACAGAGAAGTGAAAGAAGAGAAGTGGGTAGAATATAAAGAGGAGGCGAATAACGGTAAAGAGGTAGAGAAAAGTGATAAAATGAATTATGATGGAGATAAAGAAAAGGGGGAGGGAAGATGATAAAGAAAAGGGGTGAAGAATATAAAGGGTGGTATGAAGAAGATAAACAGAACAGTAGAATAGATAAAGAGAAATGTAAAGAAGATAAGGAAAAGGAGGAAGAAGATAAAGAGAGGGCGGAAGAAGTTCAAGAGAAGTCGGAAGAAGATAAAGAGGAAGAGAAAAGGATAAAGGGGCGTGGTTAGAAGTTTAACAGAACTGGGGAGAAGATTTAATTGCAGGAGTCAGAAAATTAAGAGAAGTTGGAAGAAGATAAAGAAAAGGGAGAAGCATTTAAAGAGAGGGACGAAGAAGATAAAGAAAACAATGGAGAAGATAAAGAGAAAGATAAAAAGGGGGAATAAGATGAAGAGAGGGTGGAACAAGTTCAAGAGAAGTTGGAAGAAGATAAAGAGAAAAACTACGAAGACGATGAAGAGAACGAGGAAGAAGATAAAGAGAAGTGGGAAGATGGTCAAGATAAAGTAGAAGAAGATAAAGAAAATGGTTAAGAAGACCAAGAAGACGAGAAAGAAAGAAAATAGAGACGTGAGAAAAGGATAAAGAGTGATAAGAAGAAGACAGAGAGAAGTGGGAGACGATAAAGAGAATGAGGGAGATGAAGAGACGTGGGAAGAAGATGAAGAGGAGAAGAAAGGGATAAAGGGAAGTGGGAAGAAGTTTAACAGAAGTGGGAAGAAAAAGTGGGGGGGACATTAAAAAAGTGGGAGGAAAAGATTAAAAGAAGTGTGAGGCAGAAAAAGCGGGAATAAGATAAAGAGAAGGGTGAAGAAGGTAATGCAGAGGCGTAAGATGTTAAAGAGAAGGCGGAAGTGGGTTAAGATAAGTCAGGAGAAAATAAAGTTTATGGGCGAAAGTGAAGAGGAAATAGTAGATTATTTATGTACTTTCATTAGAAAAAAATAAAAGGTAGCAAATCAGCGAAAAAGAGAAAGGTGAACGAAGATATATAAATAACAATTACTAATAAAGAAGGAATGGGAACAATAAAAATGATTTCGGAAGGTGAAATTATGAAAGAAATCGGAAGAAGTGAAATAGAAACAAAGACATGAAATAATGAAAGCGACACAAAGTAGAAATAAGATAGGATTGACATAGTGGAGAAACAGAATGAGTTAAAGAAACATTTATTAAGATAACAGAATCAGTTATTAAACTGAATAGCCAAGATAGATAAATAAACAGAGAGAGAGAGGGGGGAAATGGATCGTCCAAGATTAACGTAATTAGAGAAATGAAAAGAATGGTGGAAAAAGAAAGAAACAAAAAGCACCAGGAAGAAGAATGGAAAAGCTTAAGAAAAAGAAAGAATACAAAGTAAAAAAGAAAGAAAGTTAAAAAGAAAGAAACCAATAAAGAAAGACTGAAAGATAATAGCAATTAAAAAAAACGAAATAAATTACAAGAAAGAATGAAAGCAAATGTGAAAAGAAGAAAAATGTGTCACAAATTAAAGGAAAAGCAGGAAAGAATAGAAAGTAGGCAAAATGGCAAAAAGAAAAAAAGATACAGAAAAAAAGAAAAAACTAGAACAAGATAGTAAGCAAGCAAGAAAGAAACAGGTGATAAGAAATAAAGAGCAGGAAGGAAAAAAGAAAACAGATAAAAAAGAATGATGACTATAAAATGCAGGCAAAAAAGAGGAAGTGAAAGAGAAAGAAAAAAGCAAGGAAGAAAGAGTAGGAAATAAAAACAAAAAATGACAAAAAAAGAAAAAACGAAAAAAAGAAGAAAAACGAGAAAGTAAATAAATCAAAGAAAGAAAAAGCTAGTAACAAAGCGAAAAGGCAAACAAGAAGAAAGTAATAGGAAAAAGAAAGAAAGAAAGAAAAAGGGGAGGAAAAAGAAAAAGGAGAAAGAAAGAAGAAAGAAAGAAAGAATGAAAGAATGAAAGAAAGAAAGAAAGAAATTGGCACAAGAAAGAAAACGAATAAATAATGTAATAAATGTTTACGGTAAGTAGAAAGACAAAAATCTTAAATATTTTACGACCATTGCATGCTTTGAATATATATATATATATATATATATATATATATATATATGTATGTATGTATGTATGTGTGTGTGTATGTGTCTATTTATATATGTATATAATAAACTTTATATAAACTAATGTACTTTTGCACATATCAAAACCACTCCTATACATATAGACATGACAG
>OZ038480.1:34818552-34876052 GCA_964036315.1 Acanthosepion esculentum | reverse complement strand
CCTTGATAAAAAAAACAAAAAACTAAGCGTAACAAATATGACAAACTCATGGCCAGTCTATCCCGTTCCCACCCCTTCACCGTTGAAACTGTTAGATGTAGACGTCTCTTCTACTCCAATAGCTTCATGACTCGCACATCTCGCCTGTGGAACTCCCTTCCTTATTCCTGTTTCCCTGACAAATACAATCTCCAACTATTTAAGTGTAACGTCAATCGACATGTCCAGTTGCCTTGATCTATACACTTCCCTTCTACACATCCTTTCCCCCTTTCATTCCTATCTGCTCTCGCTCCAAATCTTCTGTAACCCCCTTGCCTTGATCGATCCACTATCTTTCTCCACATCCTCTCCTTTACCACTCCTATCTGCTCTTCCTCCAAACCTTCCGTAACCCCTTGCGTGCTAGTGGCTTCCAGCCTTGCTTGGGGTGAAAAACTTAAATATATATATATATATATAATCGCTTAACACTAATATCCCAGTTGAAAAATGATTATATCTCTTAAAAAAACCATCTGACAAAATGCTATTTCCCATTCAATAACAATTCTTAAAAACAAAAATTTGGATAAGCAATGGTATCGTCTGTTAATGGAGTGATGACATGTATATTTTAGAATTTCTCGAATCTGGTTCATTTCAAAATGTTTTACCTAAACAATCAACTTACTTCCGATATATCAATGATGTTCTATTAATATATCCCTGTGATACTAGATTGCCCGATCTTGCAGATAAACTAAACAAAGTCGAACACATAATAGAATTCACATAGAAAAAAATGTTGATTATGTCTGATCATGAGCCGTTCTAATGTTCAAATTTCTAGTGAAAATAAAGACAAAAATTGTCCAACATTTGGATATTTTTTAAAATTAAGCTGGTCCTATGCTTTCGGCTCACACAAGCCATCCTCAGAGTGGTTATACAGACATGAAACAAAGATATCCACCGTCAAAGATAATATTTTGTTATTTTGACATAGAAGATTGCTATGCAACGTTAGCGGTCGCGGAATAGCAGACGCAGATCGTAAGTTCAAGATGCGGTACTATGACGTCATACCGCGCGATAGACTGAAGCATTACAACAGAACCAATGTCTAGATGCAATGTAATGTGTTGTGACTAGTTTAAAATGTAATTTTGTCGAGTATGGGTTGCTTTGTTTTAATGTAGATGTCCTCCAATATCTAAAAGGTTCTTTTTACTGTGTGTATGTGTGAGTATTGTTGTGTTCACAACTAATATCTGTCTAATATTATGTACATGGCTATGTTTTTCTAAGAAATGTTTAATAGAACTAAAATCAGAAAGGTGACAGGTAAGTCTATTGACCTCATAGTCTCTAATAACCCTACAACCACACAACTAAATCCTCTACAAAAAAAACAATGTAGTGTATCAATTTACATGGCCGTTCAGAGATTGTATCTATGATACTAATAATAACTACTAAAAACACGCTCTCCCGTAGACTTACCTGTCATGTGAGCCGAAAGATTAGGACCAACTTAATAAAAGATATCCAAATGTTGGACAATTTTGTCTTTATTTTCACTAGAAATTAAAGGAAACATTCCAACATTCGAACGGCTCATGAGCAGACATAACAGACATTCATAGTCTGGTATATTTAATAATATATGTTTAAATAATGATCTGCTGTCCCAATACACTATATATATATATATATATATATATATATATATATATATATATATAATTTTTTATTCGAAAATAATAACATAAATATGTTATAAAATCAATACAAAAATAGCCAATTTGTTTCAACACTTCTGGTGTCTTATCAAGCGATGGTGTTGAATTTAGAATATAATATATATATATATATATATATATATATATATATATATATATATATATATGTAGAATATAATATATATATATATATATATATATAATTATTTATTCGAAAATTATAACATAAATATGTTACAAAATCACTACAAAAATAGCCAATTTGTTTCAACACTTCTGGTCTCTTATCAAGTGATGGTGTTGAATGTAGAATATAATATATATATATATATATATATATATATATATATATATATGTATATATATATATATGTATATATATATAGATGTAGAATATATAGATGTAGAATATAATATATATATATATATATATATATATATAATTATTTATTCGAAAATTATAACATAAATATGTTACAAAATCACTACAAAAATAGCCAATTTGTTTCAACACTCCTGGTGTCTTATCACGTGATGGTGTTGAATGTAGAATATAAGCTATATATATATATATATATATATATATATATATATATATATATATATATATATATATTATGTTTAGTCAACAAGTATTCACCGAAACAAGTTTAATTAAAAAGAATAGGCAAGTTTTGGCTGTTTAATTTTGTATTACATTTTTCCAATTTTCGGAGAAGGTGTTGAATATTGTGTACGAATTTGTGGATATACTTTCCGAAGTTTAGATTTTGTCAATTTTGTTCAAGTTTGTTTCGACTTTCGCAATCATTATCTATGTCTGTGTTGTATTTTGAATTAATTCGATTTCGTCCTGGTATTCTTTGGGAAACAGGACTTTGAAATGGTCTCGTTACGTGTAACGTCTATAAGGAACAAGGCTGTACAAAAGAATGCGATTTATCTATTTATTTTAATTTATTTTATTCATTTTTTTCTTATAATACTAATATAATATGTGTGCATATTAATTATATCATATGCTCTTCAAGATACTATCTCCTGTGGTGACTGATATTTTATTTAATATGGTTTGTTTATTTTGTATAATAATAGTTTGTAGAGTTTTCAGCCTTCCTTTATATTGGGTATTGTAGAGTATTTTGGTGTTATCTACTAATATTCATAGTTGTACTTTGGTTGTTATGATGTGCTGGCCGATATGTGCACGGATTGCACTGTGTTTCGACAGGTGACAGATCAATCTGCGAGAAAGTGTGGTGTCGTGCCCAATGTATTTAATGTGTTTTTTATTATTAGTGCTGGGGCATGAGAATTCATAGACAACATTAGTCTTACATAGCGAGGAGTTATGAGGCTCGATGTTGTTGGTAATAATTAAGTTACATGTTTTAAACTTTTTATAGTAGATGAGAAATCTTAGGTGTTTTTTCGGATCATTGAGTGGTATGTACTGGTGAATTATATTTTTAATTGCTTTTTCATCCTGTTTATAATTATAGTAACTTTGGTTACAATAAAATAATTTAATGGCGTTTTTATATGTTTGCGTCAGGGAGGAATCTGGCGTTATTTTTTTATAAATTTCGCTAAGACTAATTGTATCTATTCATCAACGATGTGGTTAACGAAATTATTGTTGATTAGGGTTTGTTTAATGTTGCTAAGTTCCTTATATAATAGTATGTCCGAAAAAGAGATTACTTTGTTTCAGTAAATCATGTTTTTTATAACAGATATTTTATATTTGTGACGACATTTAATTTTATAGTTAAGTAAACACGAAGTTTCTGATGGTGATTGTTTATTTTATTTTTATTTATTTATTTATTCATTTTTGTTATTATTTTATTTTTTATTTTTTTGTAAAGGACCTGGCAAAATTATGTCTATTAGGATCGACTAATACGTCAAGAAAAGGGATTTTATTATTATTAATATTGAGCTCGTAAGTAAAGGTTACAAGGATATCTTTGGTAACAAAGAAAAGAATACTGAACTGTTACGTGACATCTGTTCTTCTTTGCGGCAGTGAATTATGGACGATTTCCTCAAAGATGAAGGAGAGACTCGAGGCGACGGAGATGTGGTTCTACAGAAGGATTCTAATGACACCATGGGCCGAGCTTGTGAGCAACGATGACGTCTTAGAGAGGTTGCAAACAAGGAGGAGGCTTATACTTAACAGCAGGAAGAGGCAGCTGAAGTTTCTGGGACACATAATGAGGAAGAAGGGCCTGAAGAATCTGATACTCACGGGTCGAATAGAGGGAAAGAGAGACAAGGGGAAAACAACGCGTGACATACCTGGCGGCCTTAAGCAAGTGGATGACAGAACGTGGTCTGGAGGAGGAAGCAGAGTGAAGGAACTTGTTGAGAGCTGCAAGGGATAGAGGTCGTGGAGAGCCATGATCGTCTACGTCCTGAAAGGACATGGCACATAAAATGAAAGAAAGTAAAGGTTCTTTCAGTTTGTTTTTTTATTTCTTCTGAGCTGTTTGTTAATACAAACATGTCGATATAGCGTATAAATATGGCTGATTGCTGAAATTATTGAACACTTAGTTATCCACAGGATACATATAGAAATTAGAGTCGGTCAAAATGAGAGAAGCCATTACTATTATTAGGCCAAATAAACAGCCCATATTAAATGAAATCACATTCCCCGCTGGACATGATAGCTTGAATTGCATATGAAATAATAAATGTGTGCACATATATTAGTATTATAAAAAAATTAATTAATTAAATTATATAAAATAGATAAATCGCATTGTTTGTGTGCGGCCTCGTTCCCAGTAGGTTACACATGTGGTCTATCTAAACTATTTCAAACGTCCAGCTTCCCAAATAATACCAGGATACAGAATTGTAATTACCACAAAGAGACCACATCGGTTCTAGATAATGATTGCGAAAGTCAAAATAATTGAACAAAATTTACAAAATATGAATTCGGACACGACTTCAAGACAATACTCAACACCCTATCCAAAAATTGAAAAAATATAATAAAAAATTAAACAGAGAGAACTTGGTTCTTTGAAATCAAACTTGTTTATATATATATATATATATATATATATATATATATATATATATATATATATATATATATATACATATATATACATATATATATATATATATTCATATTCATATATATATATACATTTATATATATATATATGTGTATATATATATATATATATGTGTGTGTGTGTGTGTGTATACAAGTGGACACTGAGGACAACACTGAGCGGTGACAGTCTGTTTCATGCTTGAACGCAGTCTTCAGGCCTGAAGTTTTTGTAAGTCATATGTAACTGCGTTTCAACCCCTTTAGTTTTATTTAATTCGGCTTTAGGCTGAGTTAATTAAAAAGAGATTATTGACAGATTAAGTTAGCAAAATTTTCAATGAGAATTTTTCATGAGATGTCTCTTTATTTTCCATGATGTCCCCCTCATGAAAAGTCCTTTTCCGTTGACATCCCTGAGCTATATCCGCATACCTGTGTATATATATGTGAATGATGATAATGACGGATTCTCCCGTCACTTTCCACGTATTTCGACGTCGTTATCAATATATAAAATATGTGTGCAAATATATTGATAAAATAGGAAAGAAGCATTAGATTGATAATCCGAATTTCTTTAGTATTTTTGTTTTTATTTAAAAAAACAAAAAACCAGTGCTCGATACAAAAGTAGAGCCTAAATTATAATTTTTAAAAAAATATGATTCCTGTGTAGCGATGGAATCATATTTTTAAACAAATAATTATAAAATACTTATATATATATATATATATATATATATATATATATATATATATATAAAACCTAAAAGATTTTGCTCTATTTAGTATATTGAGCACTTTACGTTTTTACTTAATGTAGAGTTACGACAATAAATGATGTGAATAAGGTGGCATTAAATGCACCAACAATAGTTCAATGAGCTGTGATTCATCTTAAGGAAAAGCGCACATAAAATCCTACAATTTTATCCTCTGTTCGATGGAAAGATTTTGTATGTCTTGCAGTCGGCAAATGCATATCCATATTGGCGTTTCGTGTGTAGAGATTGATCCTAGTTTTGTTGACAAAAACAAAACTGCTTAAATCCGAATTGATAATGGGTAATATATATGTTGAATCAGATTTTCTGTCCTCGTGAAATCGAACTGACCACTTCCGTTTCAAATTCATTCATAATCGTTCCGAATCTTTCGATTTACTGACTCGGATTCCTTCGTTTAACTTTTGACTAATTCCTTTTTGATTCAAATATGGATCAGCATTAAATATCTTTTTGACTAATTCTTTCGACCTGTGATATCTTTCTTGATTAGTTCTCGTCTGTTTTTTTGATTTTCTGCAAAAGTTCATCTGACCTATATTGATGAATTTTTTTAATGGATTTTGCAGTAGTGGCCTTTGGAAAATTCATTATCTCAGAAATTTCTGTATATCTCTTTTTTTTTCTTCTGTTCAATCAACATAATTACTCTAGATAGTTTTTATTTAGTAATTTTGATTTCTCTTTCGCCATTTCGTTTTATCAATCAGCAAACAGATGTGTGATAAAACGGAAAAGCAACGTTTGAGTTTTATAATTTCATTATTTTTAATACTCATCTTTATATTAGTCAATAACGATCTCATTACTTTGAATAGTAATATATATTATTTTGAAAGGTATCTTTATATTGACTATGGATGCCATACATAGCGCCAAATCTGTTCAGAAATATCTAAACTGTCAGCTGTATACAACTGCAGCCTAAGCTCAATGGGGAAAAGAAGCTCTGAGTGAATAAAGCCTGAGGGTCTTGGCAAACATAATACGTCTTTGAATATTGTGGACTACGCTACAGAATCACATACAAAGAATTGTGCCAACAGAAACTACATCAGTTGAGGACTACCAACATTAGCAACAACTGAAATGGATAGCACATGTAAATCAAAGAGAAAATAATGACATAATGAAGATGTTGACTTCCCACACTACACAAATAAAAGGTTTGGAAGGAAACTCCATAAATACTGGAAAGAGTGATAACAGCTACTGGGCTTGAGAACCCTGTTTAGCTAAAAAAAAAAGGTCGTTTTAAGAGAAGATCTTATAAATTTCAACTGAAATCAATACTGGCGGCTCGGTCAATGAATGCTAAATGTTTCCTTGTAGGGAAAAGGTTAATATTACTATTACCTTTATAGTCATAACATCATCAGATATTTCTATTCATCAGAATATAAAAATGTAAATGTTTTTAAAGTGAGGTGTTGAGCGTCAAAATGGATAGCATGATATGAAATCCAGCATTTTAGAATCTTGCATTGTGTGTGTTCACCCTCAGATCATGCCAGAATAGACTTTTGAAGTGCTTTTAAAGAAAGACCTTATAATTTTCAACCGAAAACAGTACTGACTGCTCGGTCAATGAATGCTAAATGTTTCCTTGCTCTGGAAACGGCTAATATTACCAGTACCAGTACCATTACCATTAAAGCAGCGGTTAAACAGCTATTCAAAAATTGGAAACAGTTCGAGGCTAAGAATCTTGAGAAGAAATACATGGATTTTATCCAGATATGTCTGGAAACATTCTGATCTGATATAGAGATATCACAAAGCTATTGCTACATGATGAGGCTAATGTCAGGCAAGGAATGCTCTTTGTCGTTTAACTTAGATTTAGAGGCAAAGTACATAGTAAACAGCTTAGCTTTAACCAACGATGATAACCTCAGGGGCATCTATAAATGAAGGGCACTGATGATTTGTCTCGATTGAGTATTGTGTTTGTAATTTTCCAGAACTCGCGGAATTCAGGATATATATTTTCTACTTTGGCTTAAACTACCTGCGCATAGCTGCTATTTGCATATTCAATAATCTTTTCTAATCATTACACACAATTCTGAATGAGGCAAGGGTTCTGGTACATCGTTCACTCAGATAGTGAAGGTAATATTGGGTATGTCGGTCTATGGCCGTAGCATATTCAGGCGTGAGCCAGGGTGGGTTATTTTTATATATTTATAATATATTTATAATGAGGCAAGGGTTCTGGCACATCGTTCACTCAGATAGTGACGGTAGTAGTGGTTATGTCGGTCTATGGCTGCAGCACATTCTGGCGTGAGCTAGGGCGGGTTATTTTTATATATTTATAATATATTTATATATATTAAAAACTGGATATGACATGTAACTGGAAAAGAAAATAATGGGACAATCAAGATGTTGATACTCAACTCTACTAAAAACAAAATATTAGTAAGTTAACCCTCATCAATACTGGAAAGAGCGACAACAGTTAATATTCCTGAAAAATTGTTTTAAGAGAAAGGTTTTACAAATTCCAACCGAAAACAGTACTGACTGCTCGGTCAATAAATGTCAAATGTTTCCTTGCTCTGAAAACGGCTAATATTGCCATTACCATTACCAGAAGAATATGTTCAAGGAATAATGGTCTTTTTATTTTGAATAACGATGTCATTTTTGTTTTAATAAAATTATCTTTAATTTGAATAGGGCTATCTGGCTTAAGGAATAACTCTGTAGAATCGTTAAATTTCTAAATTTTCTTAAATACTTCTGATTTTCTGATCTCATTCGAAGGCGCGTACCCAACTATTACAAAGCTATGTCCCCAATTCTTAGTATCAAACAACTATATTACTCCCTATGCACCTAGCACCAACTCCAGGTAGGTTTTGCGACCTGTCAGACTAGAAGCGCCTCCACATATCGATGTCTTCTGTTAGTATAAGTAGCCTATCGTGTTGAAACACCGCGTTCTGTGATCAAAGAAGAACATTTTACAAATAAAGTACAATAATATATTTGTACCATCATAGAAAAGAATACGTTCAAAGTTTCGCGAGGTGATAATGAAAAATGTTAGAAAATTTGAACTAACTCACATATGCAAACAGATTAAAGTACAGCCTTAATTATTCATGCTCATGCTTAGAAATGGCCTTTTGATGAGAAGAAACACAGTGATCTGGAAATTCTTGCAAAAATCAGATAATTGTTGGATTTTAATTAAATCTTTCAGGACTTATTTAGAAAAGGATGAAATTATTTTAAAGATGTTTCTTTTTTAGAAAATCTTGGTTAAAATATTTTTTTTACATCCGTTACCCACCACTAATTTTATTTTATGTACTTTCGAGAAATTCCTTTTTGTACGGCTTAATGTTTATATTACTTATAAGCAAAGTTCTTTAGAGAATTTAAATCATTATTTTTCTTCTAAATCGGACCCCCATTTGCCGAATATGTTGTTTGATCTAACAGAATTCTTTTTCTCTATATCTCGATCTCTGATGAAGCTTTTTAAAAGTTAAAAATATTAAATTGATGCATGTTTCCTATTTGTTCTTTATCCTATCATTGTGTTAGATTTTGATCCCTACTTAATCTGTATTTGATATATATATATATATATATATATATATATATATATATATATATATATATATATATATACATGTGTGTGTGTATGTGTGTGTGTGTATTTATATACCGGATGTAATAGCAAAATTGTCCAAATTGTGTTGCAACATAATTGCCCGTAGCACACAATGTTTAATATCTAAATAAAGCGACTAAACTGAGTTTCTTTTTTCCAGGTTTTCAGATAACATGTTTAGCCATCTTGAGACCATTTGTCGTAAGAATCACTGAAAAACCCTTTGAGTTATTCAGCTAAAAAGAGAGCAGATTAAAATTGTTTTGCGTCAGACCCACTGTCTTCCGAACTGAGCGGAAGAAGATCATTCAGTCTTTCAGTAATGGTGCCAACATTCATAATCTGACTTCCATCTTCAAAGTCAATTCAAAAACCATCAAGAGAACGGTGAATGTTTAAAAAAAGCGGGAACAGTAGAGAAGAAAACTGAACCAGGAGGTCTCAACACAAAGAGGAGTCATCATCTCAACGTAGAACTAAAGAGAATTAAAAAAGATCCAACTCAATTCATAAGACGTTTGGTACGTGAGATAAGAGTTTCACCTATGACAGATCAAAAAGTAGTGAAAAAAGACTTCGAAATGAAATCGTACGTGAAACGTGTGTGGCACGTTGTTACTCCAGGACAGAAAATTAGAAGGTTAGAGAGGACAAAGATCATCTTGAATAAGTTGGAAAATGATCCTGAAATAACATCATTACAAATACGTTTATTTATCTAATTTACTGTCTTCGTCTTATTTATTTTTAGAATTTAGTAAAATTTAACCTAAATGCGTGACCTCTCTGAGTTCAAAAAAGGGCAAATTGTTGGAGCTCACATGACAGAAGCCTCGATCATTAAGGTTACTGAACTGTTTGGTTTTTCAAGAGCTAGCATATCAAGAACTATGACGCAATTCGAGAAACACGGCAAAACCTCTAGCAACCGTAGCAATTCGGGCCAGACTTGCAAACTTACTGACAGGAACCGACGTGCATTGAAACGCAATGTGGTAAAAAATCATCGGACTACTGTGGCCAAAGTGATTGCTGAGTTGAATAATCATCTGAATAGTCCAGTTTCTACTAAAACTGTTCGTCATGAGCTCCATAAGGCTACATATCATGGAAGAGCCGCCGTAAGGAAACCTCTTCTCTCCACTCGCAACATTCAGAAGAGGTTGAAGTGGTGCAGAGATCACATTGCCTGGTCTGCAGACCAATGGAAGCAAGTCATATTCTCAGACGAGTCCAATTTTTCTCTTTTCTCAACTTCAGAGCGAGTTTATGTGTGGAGACAGCCAAAAGAAATTTACAACCCTGATTGCCTTCTTCCAACAGTGAATTATGGAAATGTCTCGATCCAATAGTTGCCCTGCATGGTAGAATCAACAGCAAAGATTACCTGAACATTTTGGGAGATCACGTTCATTCAATTGCCCAGACTTTATTCCCTGATGGCGACTGCATCTTCCAAGACGATAATGCTCCAATACATACCGCTCGAGTGGTTAAGAATTGGTATGAAGAGCAAGAAAGTGAGCTAGAACACATGTAGTGACCTCCCCAATCTCCAAATATAAGTATTATTGAACACTTGTGGTGCATTTTGGAGCGACAAGTTAGGAGCCGGTATCCTCCAGCGTCGTGTCTGGAGCTGGAGCAGGGGTAAATGGAAGAATGGTTGAAAATTCCTCTGGATGAAGTCAGGAAGCTGTATGATTCAATTCTTAGACGTATTAAAGTTGTATGTGAGGCTAAAGGAGGACCAACTCCATATTAAATAAATTTTCTTTGAATTTAACAGGTGTTTCAATTATTTTGTCCAACCCCTGTATATGAACTTTATTTCAATCATTCATAAGCTTCCGATCCTTAACTATGATTAATCAATGATTAGCATGTGATTATCCTTTACGATCGATTTAATCGCGATTCTTCTGTTAAACTTGAAGAGTAATTATACATTCTTATTCTTCAAAGTAGAGTCCAGTAGTGTTATAAAAACCTCGGAGAATTCCAGTAAGATATCTTTAATCATTTCTACAATACAACGGTTCAGAGCGTAATCTAACAATTGAACAATTTTGCCGTTACACGATTTGAACTATTTCGCTGTTACATCCGGAATATATAAAAGAAATAATGTATTTTTATTTATTTTGTGATGTCAACGATCACTCGTTGCCACTTTTTAATTACTCGCTGTTATTTTTGTAATACTCGTTGTAGTAGAGACTTTGTAATCGCATATACAATTATAGTAACGCCGTTGAACAATACTCGTGTCAGACGCCTTCGAATATCACTCGCATTAATAGTACTTGCTCGATAATACTCGCTCGAATAGTAACCATCGAATAGTGATTCGAATAGTAATCCGTATAATGATCAGTATAAAGAAATAGTATAGGAATAGTATAGAGAATAGCGATCTGTATAGTAATAGTGTATAGTGTAGAAATAGCGATAATATTTATTGTACGAATGTACAAATGTGGCACAAGGTCAAAAGGGGAAAAGGATGGTCCTCTTCTGTCTAATCATTAAACTTGCTTGCCGCAAACACTGACCCAAACATACAAACATTATTTTTTTCACCAAAACACTTACTTACCATTCTTACCTCATACCCCATAATACTTCAGAATCTCCATGAAGTCCTAACTAGTTCCCATGTATACAATTCATTGTCTGTGGTGGGAGGGGAATAAAATAACAATTAAAAATCAAAAAACCCCAATGAATATTTACAAATGTGTACAAAACTATATACAAGAAACAAAATTTTGTTAGTAATAAAAAATCCCACAAGCCCTAACTGTGGCTGTAACATCCGCTAACTGGACGAAATCAATGCGGGACTTTAAAAAAAGTATAAAACATCCATACATCCCAAGCACTCACTCAAACACACAGTCATTCAAACACAAAAGCAGTTACGAAAGTCACACCCGAAACGAAAGACAGAGAAATAACGATCGTTTAGACACCACGCTAATTCCCATATATATATATATATATATATATATATATATATATATATATATATATATATATATATATATATATATATATATATATATATATATATATATATATGTGTGTGTGTGTATGTGTATATATATATATATATATATATGTATATATATATATATGTATATATATATATGTGTGTGTGTATATATATATATATATATATATATATATATATATCCTTTGCCGTCACGTGATCATCTTATTCAAAATGGCATCGCCTGTGTTTGCTCTCTAGCGATCTATGTTCAAACTCCAGTGTCGGAAGCGACACTTTAATCCTATGTAACAATTTTATTAATCCGACAATCATTTTAAATATTACTTTTAGTGGATATTCATATTTGAGTAGACGCTCCGTTTATTTATTACATACTAGGTTCATTTATTTCTACCGGCCTGAATATTCGTGAAATCTTATTAATGGATTTCGCTTAAAGCCACTATTCAGCCATGCCTAGTTTGCAAGAGTTCTCTGTCGCTCAGTCAGAGCACATCGGATCTATCGACGGTTCTCTCTGCCTAGGTAGACACAGGTTCGAATCCTGTCATATGGCACAGTTTTTCTTTAATAAGATTTCGTCTACCGGCCTGAATGGCCGGTAGACGAAAATAAATAAATGGGACTTTTTCTCAAATATGGATATTCAATAAAAATAATATTTAGAATGTTGATACATATATATATATATATATATATATATATATATATATATATATATATGTATAACAAATATTGTCTTGGGAAAATATTCGTTTATGGAAGTTAACTTTTTAAAAGCAAGTACGTTTACAATTACAGTGCTTATTATGAAGAGATATAGCATTAATAGTAATAAATAAAATTTTACAGTCAATTTTCCTGATGAGTGGATTTAATCTCCGCGAAACTCATAATAGGGAAAAGATAAGTGAATATTTAATTTTATTTATTACTATATAAATATGTGCGTTTATAGCTAGAAAGTGATAGTAGATAGATAGATAACGAGGGAGTTGTATACATACATAGAGACAGACTGACTGTCAGTTGAGACATTCTGCACGTTTATATGCGAAAATATACGTGGGCATTAAATGAATTTTTGAAATACTTATATTTATTACGCTTACCCCTACAAAAATGTACTTATCTTCCTATTGTTTTGTTCAGATGTTTTTTTTTTCATACCTTTTATACAATCCTTTTTGACTTGATATATTTATACGTGCGTGTGTACGTGTTTTTATGACTTGATCATACTTGGTTATTTGAAGCGAAGTTTCTAGTCGTTTAATAAAAGAGAGAAAGACAGAACATAAAAAAGACATCTTAGTGCATGCATGAATAATCTTCTTGGGATCGCTGTTGTGTTGTTTGCACATGGCCCCAGTCCCCTGCTAAGAAGGCACATACACACACACATACACACACACACACACACACACACACACACACACACATACATATATATATATATATATATATATATATATATATATACATACATATATATATATATATATATACATACATATATATATATACATATATATATATATATGTATGTATATAGGTTGATACCTCAGTGTCTGTCTATATTAGAACATTCATCTTTGTGTCTTAGCGTGTGTAGATTTCTCTTATCTCTTCCTTGAAATATTAGATGACTAATGGCAAAACTGATTTAGTCGCCAGTAATTCTGGACAATTGTTTAATCGTCCCGGTGTGTGCAAAGCACAAACATATTATTTAAAGTGACTATGTCATATCTATTTCTGTATGCTTTCAGAGATTACAAACAAACCTATAGCGAAAACCTTCCTAATTTGATAACAAAACAAAGTCTACACTCTAGATCCTCTCTAATACAATCGATCACTCTCAGACCCTTTTAAATACCATCGGTTAAAAATGTATTCAGTGTATTCCCGTAAATACACTGAACCTAAAAATCTTCTTAAGGCGGTCAGAGAAGAACAAGTTAACTAGAGAAGTAGAATGTGGCCAGAGACGTATCAGGCGACCAGAGATATACAAGGCGGCCAGAAAAGTATAAGGTGGCCAGAGGAGTACAAGCCGATTAGAGAAGTAGTGGCATTCAGAGTAATACAAAGCGGCCAGAGAAGAACAAGGGGATTCGTGATGTAGAAGGCGTCCAGAGGAATATGAGCTGGCCAGAGGAGTACAAGACGACCAGAGGAGTATAAGGCAGCCAGAGGAGTACAAGTCGATCATTGAAGTAATGCCATTCAGAGAGATACAAAGCGGCCAGAGAAGAACAAGGTGACTAGAGATGTAGAAGTCGGCCGGATGAATATGAGCTGGACAGAGGAGTACAAAACGGCCAGAAAAATATAAGGTGGCCAGAAGAGTACAAGTCGATCATTGAAATAATGCCATCCAGAGAGATACAAAGCGGCCAGGGAAGAACAAGGCAAATAGAAATATAGAAGGCGGCCAGAGGAATATGGGCTGGCCAGAGGAGTACAAAACGGCCAGAGGAGTATAAGGTAGCCAGAGGAGTACAAGGCGATCAGAGAAATAATGAGAGTCAGAGAAATACAAGGCGTCTAGAGAAATACACGGCGGCTTACTAAATATTTCAAAGTTGTCTCTCAACCTAGATAATATGTATTTACCTACTGACGGTGGCAAATTCGACACATGGTCTGTTTTTAAGTCAAGGAACGACATGCACATAGATAACAACAAACATTGCGCAGTCCAGCCGGTTTTTACGGCCGGTACCCGAACAAAGAAAGACATAGCTCAAATTTATGTAATGCAACTTGAAAAATTACCGTTTTATTTCGGCAAAATACATATTCTTGGTAATCGGACCAAATTATATCAAATACTGCGTAGACAACTTTGGATCAATAAATTAGAAAGGTGACATAGTTAAAAACTGAATTTGGATCTGACATTTACATTATATAATGATCTATTTACGATATTACTGAAGAAATGTTGCATTTTGCTGGAAATATTTCTCCTCATTTGCTATATTCCGTATTTCTTACGAAAGATTGAGATGATTTTCTTGATATAATGCACATTCTTAGAATACACTCTGAAATATTTATTTATCTATCTACCTATCTATCTAATGCTCTTCATATATATCTAATTCTATTCATGTCTATCTAGGTAGCTATCTGTCTGCCTGATTCTCTACACATCTATTTATCTAATTCTCTTTATATCTATCTGGTTGTCTTCACATCTATCTATCTATCTATCTATCTGTTGTGACCAAGTAATGGTTAAGAAATAACAAAACAAGAGGTTGCAGATAAATAGTGTATTGAACAGTAAATACAACAGAAGAGTATTACACAACTTGGGAGTGTGTGTTGGTTGACCAGCGTTCAGTCTATATCACTGTTCTCACGAGGCTCACTTTCCTACTAACTTTATATCCCCCTCGCAAAGAATGCCATTGGGCGATCTCAATTCACATTCTCCTCGAAGAGAATGTCATTGGGCGATTTCAATTCAAATGCTCCTTGGAAAGAATGTCATTGGGCCATTTCAATTCAAATCCTCCTCGGAAAGAATGTCATTGGGCAATTTCAATTCAAATTCTCCTCGGAAAGAATGTCATTGGGCGATTTCAATTCAAATCCTCCTCGGAAAGAATGTCATTGGGCCATTTCAATTCAAATTCTCCTCGGAAAGAATGTCATTGGGCAATTTCAATTCAAATTCTCCTCGGAAAGAATGTCATTGGGCGATTTCAATTCAAATCCTCCTCGGAAAGAATGTCATTGGGCGATTTCAATTCAAATCCTCCTCGGAAAGAATGTCATTTTGGCCATTTCAATTCAAATCCTCCTCGGAAAGAATGTCATTTGGCCATTTCAATTCAAATCCTCATCGGAATGAATGTCATTGGGCCATTTCAATTCACATCCTCATCGGAAAGAATGTCATTTGGCCATTTCAATTCAAATCATCTTCGGAAAGAATGTCATTGGGCGATTTCAATTCAAATCATCTTCGGAAAGAATGTCATTGGGCGATTTCAATTCAAATCCTCCCCGGAAAGAATGTCATTGGGCGATCTCAATTCAAATTCTCCTCGGAAAGAATATTATTGGGCGATTTCAATTCAAATTCTCCTAGCAAAGAATGTCATTGGACCATTTCAATTCAAATTCTCCTCGGAAAAAATGTCATTGGGCGATTTCAATTCAAACTAGAAATAGGGTTCTAACTGCAAAAAAAAAATTAAATCTTAATCGCAGAACTTTTGTTAGGCTTCCACCTAAGTTGCGTGAATATATATAAGAGTGTGGATTGGTGGCGGAGGCGCGAAAGTGTGTGCAAACCAGACAAAGACATAGAGAAAGCAAGATGTGGAAAGAATTTAAATAAAAATGTATGCTATTTTTCTCACACAAATTGACATATAAAGAAAGAAGTTCGCAAAAGAATGAACACAGGAGGTATATTCAGATAAATTTTAAAGTGTTATTTGCAATTTAATCACAAAAACATCTTCAGACTTTTTCATAAAAATATCTTACAGAATGGACACGAACGATGCAAAAAGTGTTTTAAGTTTTCTTCCTTAATTCAGGTTTGGTTTGTTTTGTTTTACCTCGTATCAACTTCTGTTATTTTTCTTTTTATGTACCGTGTCCTTTCAGGACCTTGGTGAACATGGCTATCATGCGTTGCTTTCCTTTGTCTCCGTTTTTTTCTATTCGACCTGTGAGTATCAGATTTTCCAGGCCTTCCTTTTCCATTACGTGTCCCAGAAACTTAAACGGGTTATATAATGATGGTAATATTTTCTTTTTTTCAAAACATGTACTGTTGATAATAATCTATTTTACTGGTAATGATTTTTTCTTCAAAAATATATTGCTAGTACTTTTTTCCAAAATTGTATTGCTGATAATATTTTTCCAAAAATATTTTCAGATTGTAAGAATTTTTGTTGGGATAATAATGGTTTAGTGATATTAATCTTACTAATTAACCCATAGCTGGGGAGAACAGAGGTGAAATCATAGCTTTGCCAAGGCTATTTGCACGTAAGTGAATATAACGAAACCATCCGTAATTGGAACTCGGCTCTGCGATTAGCAATTCCGAGCCATTATAAATTCCACCAGCTGTGCATACAAACGGTCAGCCATTGAGGTACTGACCAGCCACGACGTTACTTAACGTCGGTGATCGTACGGGAACCGGTGTTTCAACATTATGTGGCCGTAAGCACCAGTGTTTTTAGATCCTTGACTTAAATATTATTCTGCCAAATGATTTGGTATGGAATATCAGTGGGCCTTGCAACAAAACAATGATTCAAAGGAACTGTCAAATTTGGGCAAGAAATGGTCCATGAAACAATAATGTCAATGATTTAGAGCAGAGCTTCTTAAACTATGGGTCGCGACTCCAAATGGGGTCGCAAATGGATGGCGAAAATTAAGTTCAAACACTTGAATTTCAGTTTATGCTTCATAACCGCCTAATATTTAAGGTGATGCGCTACGAAATCGCTCTGGTAATAAAACGGGCGTGCGGAGCTGTTCCGACAAGTGCACTGACAAGGGAAGTATTTTCAGTGTAGTTGGTTAATACCCGGGGTCGCGAAAAATCTCGTCATGGATGACAAAGTGTTTAAGAAGAGCTGATTTAGGGGACGAAACCAGGTTCCAGAAAAAAAAATGACATTTTTTGGTGATTGCTTAAGACACGTGTAAATTAGATCACAGTCTTGTAAGATTTAACGTCTCCAAAACCAAGTAACGTTTCATTATCACCTAGCAGGCTGTAAATTTTCGTCTGTCACGAACGGTTGTACTCTGAAGGAGTTTCTTTGCTTTGAATATCTGTACTGAAACAAATTCGTCCGACTTCAACTGGAACTCATATATACTAAAGACGCTGGCAAAATGTATGGTTTCTTGTCCCACTGCGGAAGGTGCTCGAACCCTTTTAGGAGCTGAAGCTGCCTAATCCTCACTTTGTCAGCCATGTTCAAAAGCCTTTACACGGCCTTGTGAGTTATGAATTATCTTCCTCCCGCAGACGAAACGTCGCAATCCTTTCGTTAATCTATCATTGTTTCCATGGCAAATATTATGACATGCTATATTCTTTAGTTCCATCAGTTCCCAAGTGAACAGCCAACACGTCTACTGAGACAAATCATCACCGGTCCCTTATAAATCAGCCATTCGCATGGAATACTGCTGTTATATATGGTCTGGAGCTCCTGTTGTTCGTCTTAACGTTCTCGGTAAGATCCAGAGACGTATATGCAATGTCGTTGGCCCTAATCTGGCGTCTTGCTTACAGTCGCTCTCACAGACGTGCCGTCCCCTACCTCTGTCTTTTCTACAAATACTTTCACGGTAACTGCCCCGACGAGCTATTTTCGCTAGTTCCCAAACTGCATGAATTTAAACGTGCCACTAGGTCGGCATCTCAGTCCCACCCTATCACTATCGAAACGGTTAAATGTAGTCGTCTCTTCTACTCAAATAGATTTTTGTCTCGCACTTCCTGTCTGTGGAACTCCCTTCCTCTTATTTGCTTCCCTGACAGTTAGTCTTCAAATATTTAAATTTAATGTCAATCGACATCTTCTGATGCCTTGATCTATTCCCCGTCCTTCTTGTCATCCTTTCCTCTATCGCGTCTCTACCCTTGCTCCCACTCTCTGTAACCCCTTGCGTACTAGTGGCACTCCCGCCTTGCTTGGGGTGAAATGCTTTTAAAAAATTCCACTGTTAACAAAGAGAGATGGACAAAAATAGCTTGTAAGACATCTGTTGATATAATTTGAGAAGCAGTTAAATGGTATGACAGCTAATCATGGCGTTCTTCATTAAAGGTTATGTCATAGAGCATCTCTTGCACAAAACTAGAGGCCTATCTCAAATCTTGATTTTTAGATTAGATTTGGGTTTCTGGTAGTTTATTGCTGTAGCTTACCTAAGAAGTTTTTGTTTCTTACATTTGCAATAAATTTAGCTTACTTAATTGAAGTAAATATAAGATTTATTTATTTTATTTCCTTCGTGCATGCTATATTATTTTATGCCTTCATTGAAAAAACAAACATTTTTTGTGCGAAATTCACTAAAAACGGGTCTTGAAAGTTAATTTAATATTTTTCACTCAAACTTAATTCCATATTCTTTGCTATGAAATTTGTATTCATAAAAACGAATCCATCACTGATCAACATTATTTATTTTGACATAATCTGTATTTCCGTTTCTAACAAATGAAAAAAAATATTATTGAATTTTTACCACGCTTCTTATACCGAAATGTAACATTCTAATTCTATCTTTTCTAATCTTTCTTATAAATTCTACAAAGTGTAGCGCAAGAAAGTTAATTTTAATATTTTGTTAACTTGAGGTTTTTCCCACTTTTTTCCGAAGACTTTTTTCGATTCTGATTTTACACTGCTGAGAAATTTATTTAAAAATGTTATTGTTACATGAAGTTAATTTCATATTTTTTCGATGATTTTGTTATTCGTAACAACAAATATATTGATGATAAAATTTAATTCTTCGTAATTTGTATTTTACTCTTTAAAATGTATTTATAAAAAACAGTATGGTTAATTTAGTTTGATTTACCTCTAAAAGACATAAAAAGGAGCAAATATAATATTTTATACTATAAAATTAATGAAAAATCATTTATTAGGATCGTTGTTATGTAAAGTTAACGTCTTAAACTTAAAAAGTAATCAGATATGTTTAGATTATTGTAAGTGAGGTGTACATAACGTTAAACCGAGTAAGTCAGTTATGTTCCATGCGTGATACACGCTTAGGCGATCACGTATCTTTCGGTACATGACTGACTTATTTCTCAAGTACTTTCCATCTCTTTCTGAGATCATCATCAGCTGGTGCAAAAAAAAGATGGAAAGTACTTGGAAAATAAAACTGATTCTTATTGTTACAATGCATTTCTTGTCAATTGTAACATTTCAATTCAATTGTAATATGCGGGAAAATATTCGGGAATATGAAAAGATTATGATAAAAATAAGCAAACATAATGTTTGTAATTTATTCAATCAGACATGCCTAAAAGACAATTCGCTGCCTAAGTGCACACACACACACACACACACACACACACAGATATATATATATATATATATATTATTAAACTCGTATTCATATATTTCTTATTTCCCGCCCTCGGGTGAAGAGGACTGTCAATGGGACTCTTTGTTCATCTGTTTAAATTAAGTAATGTTATCCGATTAGAATTTGGATAGCCGAGTTCGAACTCCACTCGAGTTCATTATATTGACTTACGAGCAAGTACCCTTGCGAAAGGTATGATTCCATCTCTCTCCCCCTCACCTCCCTAGTTATGGGTAGAATGGCAGCACAGTGTGGGCCCTATACCCTTGTTTGGCAACCAGTCTGCGGCAAAAATAGACGGCAGTCTACTGTGAGGAAATCGTCTTTTTTATGCGCGTATCACAAATGGCACTTAACCATTGAATGTTTAAAACGCGTTTTGGAGTATGCCCATCTGAGAGTCTAGCTAATCACTATTGCAAGCACTAGTTCAGGCACATTTCTATCGTATGTTATTCACACCAGGAAATGCCACAGATATGAATCGAATTAATTATATTTCAGGTTTTGATAAAGACAATTGAACCAGTCAAAAGTTTGTTCGGCGACACCGTAACTTTTCAACATGTAGGGAAGACTTGTTTAGCATCCACAAGTTGAAAAGTTGCAGTGTCTCTGGACAAATTTTTGAAATGACCCACTCTTTCCTATCAAATCGTGAAATGAAAGTTATCCTGAACGGCCACTCTTGTAGATCCTTTCGTACTAATTCGGGTGTGTCCCAGAGCTTCCATCCTTGGCCCTACTTTGTTTTTAATTTTCGTTAATGATTTTCCCGATGGCCTCAGCTCTCAACTTGATATTTATAACGATGACACAACCATTTACTCCTGTCACAATAGTAAGTCTGCTCAGTTCAATAAGGTCAAATTGACAGCTGATTTTTAAAAATCGTTTGCCCCAATTAACAAAACTGGGTTTTTTGAAAACCAGCTGTTACTTTGACCTTAATGTCTTGTCAAATTGTAATGCCTCCAAAACAAAACTGCTCTCTATTAATCATCTGAGAGACCCGTCTGTGCCTTCCATAAGTACGGCTGATGCTAACCCCCATAAAATTGATTCTTTGCGCTTTCTTGAACTAACGTTCTCGACTAACATGAAATGGAAAGACTGTATTGAATCCATTGCTAGGTCAGCTGCTAAGAAATTTGGTTCACGTGGGAGGCATTTTTTCTCTCCAGAAGCTATTTTACATATCTATAAGTCTACTATCAGTCTAGCTGACACATATGGCCCAGTGCTCCTATTATTTACCTTGAGTTCCTTGATAAAATCCATAGAAGAATCAACAATATTATTCGCCCTCATCTCACGTCTCGGCTTTAGTCATTTTCCCATCACTGTAAGGTTGCATTCATCTGCCTTTACTATAAATACATTCACGGTAATTGTTCAAATGAGCTCTTCTCTATGATAGTTTAAGTTTCCGTTTGTCCTTAGTTTCTTCCTTCAAGTTAACTTGGCTGGGGGATGTCTGCTCATTGGCCCCTTTTATTTTTGTCCCCATTTTTCTTTGGTTTAATTCCCCATCCCCTCCCTCATTAGGTGGTCAGTGACGTCAGTTCTCTGGTGGATTTGGGATGCCTTTCGTTTCGGGTGTGATTTTCGTATTTGTTGTGTCTGAATGACGATGTGTTTGAGTGACTGTTTGGGATAAATGATTGCTTTTATATTATTAAAGTCCTGCATTAATTTTGTCCAGTTAACTGATGTTTCTGCCACATTTAGAGATCGGGGGGGGTGGTATTACTAACATTATTTTGTTAAGTTTTCGTATAAATAGTTTTGTTTTCATATTGTAAATACTTATTGAGACTGGTTATTTTTTTAAATTGTTGTTTTGTACATATGGGGTTTAGTTAGGACTTTCATGGAGACAAGAGGTATTATGGTGGATATAGTAAGAAAAGTAAGTAAAAATGCGTTTTTTTTTTGTGTTAGGAATATTGTGGTATGTTTGGGTCAATGTGGCTAGCTAAGTTTAATGTTAAGAGAGAAGAAGAGCGTCCTTTTCCCCATTCCCCATTTTGGCCCTGTGCCACATTTTGTAAATAATTACAAATAAATATCGCTCTTCTCTATGATACCTAGACATTTTGAACTTAAGCACAGTACTAGACTGGCGTCGAGATCTCATCATTTAGAGTTAAGTTCGCTTGATGTAATTGTAAATCTTATGCTAACAGTTTCTTTTTTCTCGTACTTCTGGCATGTGGAACTCCCTGCTGGCTTCATGTTTTCGACTTTAATCTTCAAAAATTTAAATCCAATGTCAATCGCTATCTACTGTCCTCCTGGTTGCACTTCTTTAGTTCTCGTTCTTTAGTAATGTTTCTGCTTCTAATTCTTCCACGCCCATTAACCCCATGTGTCTTAGTGTCTTTATTGCCTTGCTTGAGGTGAACTCGATTAAAAAATAGGAACAATGAACCTTTGTTCCAAGAGGGGTTGATCTATGTTAACCCCACTAAATACTGGACTCACCCTAATAGATTCCAAAGTTGGCTTTGCAATTTGGTGTCATATCTGTGCATCAGAAGAGTCAGGTGCATTAGCTAGGTGCGTCGTTTCTGTTCAGTTCCTAGACGGGGGACTGCTTAAGAAAACCAGGTTCTGTAAGCCTTGATGTGCGGTTGGTGTAAAGAATAGCGACTCGCAATCGGAAATCGGCAAATCGAGTTCCAATTCCAAACGGGTTCGTTATATTCACTTACGCCAAAACGACATTGGGAAAGGTATCAATCCACCTCTTCTCCCCGTAGCTGGTGGTTAATTAGAATTTGCATCAGTAAAAATCATTATTGCCTGCAAAAAATTCTTACAGGCTAAAAATATTTTCTGGCTTTAATACCCTGCAAAAGTTTGATAAGCCGTAAAAAGCAAATCAGTCAATACAGCGTTCCAAAATTTTTCGTCTGCCTAATTTCACTCTCAAAGATTGCGTCAATCCGCAGCATGATTTTCGGTCACTATTCTAACAGTGTCACACGCTGGGATTGTCTACCCAGCCTAGTAGGATCAAGAATTCACCTCCTTGACAAATCGACCATATCATTTTCAAGTACAAAGCGAACATAAGAATTTAGTAAGCTTAATTATTTCAACACAGCGTCAACGCAACAGGGAGTTGGGAATATTACCTTATACAAAACTTCTAAATAGAGACAACCATATTTAAAATATAGCATTGGAAACCCTGACTTTTATCTCGGCTCAAGCATCGGCCATATACGATGAGCGTAAATAGGTGATTATTGTACTTCCAAGTCAGACCGCTGTACGAACAGAATCATATATATATATATATATATATATATATATATATGCGTGTGTGTGTGTGTGTGTCTGTGTATGTCTGTGTGTAATGTATAATATTCGAAACAAATTTGATGATGATGAGACAATATATATATATATATATACATATATATATATATATATAGAGAGAGAGAGAGAGAGAGAGATCATTAAATAATTGAGACAAGTTTTGACTACTTATTTTTAATAGTATCCTCACATAATTACAGACAATCTGAAAATTATATTTTTACTTTTGAAGAGAAAAAAGCTGAGGTTATGTACTGCACGATTTTGGGGTGGTAACGAAGTTTTTTGATGAACACAACAATTTCGCCTTAGAAAAATGATAAACACAACAATTTTCTGTCTTAGAAAAAAAATAACACCCTGATGATGACATTGTGCTAATGTCGAAAGTACTCGGAATAAAATGAATATGCATCAACATATTAATTTTCTTTCTTACTTTGATAAGGATATTAAGAAACTTGCCCGTAATTATGATAGGATCCTATTAAAAATAAGTAGACAAAACTTGTCTAAATTTTTTAATGGGTCAGGTCTTAATAAAAGCATGCTGCCAAAATAAACTCAATATATATATATATATATATATATATGTGTGTGTGTGTGTGTGTGTGTGTGTGTGTGTGTGTGTGTGTGTGTGTGTATTTCCGTGCAAAAGTCTTATGCCATTTTAAACTACTGCAAATCTCTCATAATTACCTTATTATAAGTAGATGTTTTTTTATTGTGCTGTTTAGAGAAGATGTAACGTTAACCATACTGGAGTCGTTTTCACACCTAATTATCATATTTTAGCAAGGGTTCAGAAAGTGTGTGGAAAATGCTGGACTATTCCCCCAACATCGCCTTGCAAAAGATTTCGGTCACCTCATATCAATCAAGTCAGATGCATTGTTTTAAAATATTAAAATGTCTGTAATGAAAATTTATTATATAATATTGATTTCAAGAAGTTTTGCACATTGGGTGGCTCCCTATAGCTTGAATAATTGCTTCAATTTACCTGGAATTAGAAGCGTACGAAATTTTCACCGTCTTCAGGGGTACTAGATACCATTCCACGTAGTTAGTCTCACACAAATCAAGATCACGTGTGGATTCTTCTGATGAATTCTAGTCATTACTTCTGTCAATATTTGATCTATGATTTAAGTTAAGGCTCTAATCTGGCCAATCTTTCAATACAGTGATAGATTCATCAATCATTCTCAATTGTGTTGCATGCAATCTGTGATATGGAACTTCGTAATGTTAAAAAATCTCGCCCCCATCCAAGTCTGGTATCAAATATTCTTTCAGTAACATCTTTTACTAAAATAGTTTCTCTTGAAAATACCTTTCTCAAGTTCACTAACTTTTATCTCCCTTTCCGAACCTTCTTTTTAAGTAAAGTTGTACTTCAACATCTGGATTATGTCATTATTTTCTCTTCGTGATATTCATTTTAGTTTTTGCTATTGTTCAAAGTTGTTAAGTGATGTGGTTTCTGTTATTTGGTTTAAGACCTTTGATTGTGATTCTGTAACGCCAGTCCACGGCGATTGAAGAAAGATAACCTATACCGCTTTAGTTCAGTGTACGGCCCGTCTTTTAATATTAGAGCCAACAACTGCTTTTCTGAACTAGAATTTACATGATGGCTCCTCCAGCCTACAGACAAATAATAAATACTGATATGAACTAATTCCACAGTAACTGCGTGTCTGTGTTTGCAAAGAAAAAGGACTAATAATTTTTAATTAATGCAGCTGCTGAGTAAAAGTAAACAACGTGCACTGGAGAACACAAACTTACAATCTATATATAAAATTCTGTGAATTCCGTTAGTCCGTCCGCCCATCAAACTAAAATAGCCATACGTGGACGGATCGAGGCCAAATTTTGAGAAATGCAAACAGGTAAGAGATTACAAATTACAATTGGTTTTATGCGTAGTTTAGTACAATAAATTTCACTATTCTCTTAAACTTAGAAGTTTTATTATTTAACATACAAAATGATCCCACTATTTTAAAAAACAATTTAATAATTAAAATAACAAATACATAATGTTTTTTGTATATCTTTTCTTTAAGTTTATATATATATATATATATATATATTATTAAGTTTATATATTTTTTATTAAGTTTATACATACATACATATATATATATATATATATATATTATTAATTTTATATATTTTTATTAAGTTTATACATACATACATACATACATACATACATATATATATATATATATATATATATATATATATATATATATATATATACATATATACAAGAATCCAGGTTCCAGTTAGTCTTGCGTTTGCAAGAACTATAAGCAAATCACAAGGCCAAACGTTTCAAAAATTTGGAATTTGGCTCCAGAAAGAAATATTCATGTGTGGCCAGTTGTAAGTTGCATGCTCAAGAGTAAGAAATCCTAAAGATTTATTTTTTGCTGTTAAAAAGAAAGAAGGAAAAAAAGAAATTTTCTTAAATTTTTTTGCTTACGGTGAAGTCCTATAAAATTAAATTAAATTAAAGAAATTATAAAACCGCGAAGTAGAGTTTTTGTCAAAGTATTTTCCAAACAAATCAGCTTATTCAAATTTCATTGATTGGTTTGCGAAATTGAACAAAACTTATTTTGGAAATCTCGACAAAATGTTAGCCATAACTACGACAATACTAAAATACTGTGTGGATTTAAACACGCGTTAGCGTGTTGCCAAAAAATCTAGAAAATTAAATTGTGGTCTGTAGACGGCTCGCCCAAAATAACATTAGTCAGTTATGCTTCAAATATTTTGACCAATGCCAATAAGCATCCAGAATGTAGGCAATGTCCAAACGAAAGAAACAGAATAAAAATGCGAACTGTAGAATGCATTCAAGAAATCTCTGCGTGTGACTTTACCTGAACCTTAATATCCTCAACTGTAATCTGTGGATACAATACTATATATTTTATTAAATGGAAAAAAACAGTGATACATTCTAACATAACCCATTTTATACCCGGGGTTATAATCTGACTAAGCTTAAATTCTACCTTGATACAAACAACCTCGCCTAGAATAACTACTGTTATACTGTGCGCTGTCAAACTGGCCTCGATGCTCTCTTCAGTACTATTGGGAAACGGGAAAACTCTAGTCACTTGATTTGTTCCACATATTAAAGGGATAACAATGAAGAGAAACTATTCAGAGTCCTTGAAGGCCGACTTAGTTCTTGTATGGTCGGCCACAGAGCCCATTACAATGTCATTGTACTTTGTCGGTGAAGTAAGCGATACTTATTCTCCTACCCACCTACTGTCCTCACACACTGTCTCTCTCACTCACTCACACACTCACTTTCTCTCTTACTCACTCACTCTCTTTCTCCCCTCTCTCCCTCTCCGTATCTTGTTTTCTTTGCTATTTTATCTTCGTACCTTGAGATAATTTTTTTCCTTCATTGTTTCTGACTTGTTTATTCAAGAGTGATTAAGTACAGGTAGAAGAAATTTAGTTATCGTAAATTGTTCTGTACTAGAAATACTTGTGAATATTTTATGGTTTTCCCATTTGAATTTTATGATGAATCTTAATTCTTCAGTTACTGAGTGAATAAACCCACGGCAAGTTCTATGACGATAAAATAGCCATAGAAACCCTCCTATCGTAACGTTAAATATTTGAGCTTAACAACATTAACACAATATTACAATAACGATCATTTTAAGAAGTACAAATGAAAAGAATTGAAATTGACAATTTTTTCCATTTCACTAAAACAAACGTTAAACACTTCTATCTGCACTTCTTTCTTTCATTTTCTCCCTGGAAGCAAGTAGCGTCTCTGATATGTCTTTTCTGTCTTTCCACCCGATCAAAACGGAATAGTCCATTATGTGGTATCGGCAGGAGACGTTAAACACTTCTATATTCCCCTCTTTCTTTCTTTCTTTCTTTCATGTTGTCACATGAAACCAATTAGCGTCTCTGATATTTCTTTTCTGTCTTTCCAAGTTGATCTTAACAACTTTAACAAAACATTGCAATAACAATATAAAAAAATATGAATACTGGTTTATATTTTAAGAAGCGGATACAAATGAAGAGATTTGAAATTGACAACTTTTTCCATTTCACTGAAAAAAAAAACGTTAAACACTTCTACACTTCCTTCTTTCTTTCTTTCTTTCTTTCATTCATTTTCTCACTGAAACAAAGTAGCGTCTGTATGCCTTGTGTTTTTCTACGCAAATAAAAACGGAATAGTCCATTATTTATAATTGGCAAGAGACGTTAAACACTTTTATCTTACCTTCCTTTTCTCTTTCTTTCTTTTATTTTCTCACTGAAATCAAGCAGTGTCTTTTCTCTTTTTATTTCCACGCGATTAAAACAGAATAGTTCATTATTTATAAGGTATTGGCATGGCGTAACGGTAGTGCGAACTAAACAGCTAAGAAAGCTCAAATATTTTATGATAATTCTGTAAATTTGCGTATTTAGCTACTCCTTATTTTCCTGCTTTTATTTATCTCTTTAAATTTTTGCTCGTCATAAAAATGTTTTTTTTGGGGGGGACGTTATTCTAGATATGAACTCAGCTTTCAGTATCTGTCTATATTTCTGAGATGAGGTATTATGTACACTATTTAAATTACTATTGTCCTCATCTTTGTTGCCATATTTATCATAAAGATTCGGCCGTTGTACGCTCGGGCCTTCTTCAGGTGATTGTCATTAAAGGACACATGGCACAGTAGATAAAGGCGTTAGTTAGATCCAGTGACAGGACCCAAACAGTTGTGAGTTCAATACCTTGTTAAGGTAGTGGAGAACTTGGAGAGGTGAATTAACAGGAGATAACTGATAACTGACATCCATTAGACATGGCACATGTCTACCCCAGCGAGCGAAATAAAGGGTTCAGTTCGACATTCCAACGACCTGAAGGAGGCCGGAGCGTACAACGTTCTGATAAATATGGCAACAAAGATGGGGACAATAGTCCGAATAATGTAAATAGTGAACTCAGCTTTATCTTACGCAAGATCCATAAGGAGAGAAGATCAAACGCAGTACAGTGTGTCGTAAAAATCAACTAGACTAGATTTCAAATTATTACCCCACGGACAGGTACTTGCTATTTTTAACGATGCTACCCCACCCACTCTATACATAGTCGATCATACCTCTATTATATATATCCTTTTCTTTGTTATCTGTTAATTGTAAACCCAGTCTTCGAACTCTCTGCCTCTGAGCAGAGAGGAACCCGGACGAGGCTCCGCCGGAGGGCAGAGCCTCGTTCGGGCAGGTTGACCAACCCGATCCCGTTTATACGGGATCTACGGGCATTTTTTTTGTCCGAGCCTACGGGCTCGGGAATACCCCACTTTAAACCCGGACTTGTGTCACATCTATCCCTCGTGTGTGTGTGTGTGGGGGGGGGGACAGTAAATACTGTAAACCCAGTCTTGAAAAAGATAGTGAAATGGTTTCACGTTGCCTTCTCCAAAGATATGAATTAACAGTTTTCCTTCTCTTAGGCAAGTTATCGCCCATGGCTAGTCAAACCTGCGGTTAGACACACAGACGAATGTAGAAGAGTCGGATTCATGCCTTTCCCAAAGAGATTAGTGCGAAGTAAACGTAACAGACTAACCAAAGAATTGAACTCAGTTCGCAGATTCCACTGTCCACACCGATATCCGTCACACTACCCGCACATGCTAATTCATTTTAATGCAGCATCATGACTCTCAACTGATTATTCTCTATTATCCGTGAATAAACTATTGAAAATGGTAATGTAGTGGTTTCCAGAGTCCTTCTTCACGATTTGAAATTCAGAGCTTTCCTTCTCTTAGATTGGCTACTGACTAGGGCTAGAGAACCTAGTCTACCATGCTATTTATTTAACCCATAGGTGGGAGAGATGGATTCGTATCTTTCCCAAGGTAATTTTACCTAAGTGAACGCAAAAGACCAGCTTGTCATTTGAACTCGGCTCGCCGATTTCAAGTTCCACACAGATATCCGTTAGATTATCCGCACATTCCCGGATGTGCGAGAAACGGCTATACGTTGTTAATATTCTGCTTGTTGCTTTATTTATTTAAGTCAATACTGGCACAAGGTCACGTTAGTCAAAGTATCCATAAAGATCGAACTGACGGCACTAATAAAATTTTCTTCAAACTTTTACGCTACGGTAGGCACCTTCCTCCCGCCTTTTTATTTCTTTTTCTTTTTAACATTCCATTCATACTTTTTTTAAAATTCTTTTCATGTTTCCTTTTCTTGAATAATCCTTTCTTTCTTTCGTTCTTTCTTTCTTTAGTTTCTTTTTTTATTTTTTGCTGCTGCTTCTTTTTGTTAAGCATTAATCAAGAAATATTCAAGCGTAGTTTGAAAGACGGCAATAAAATATCTTCTCGCTATTAAAGCAAAATTACACCGATTTAGGTATACACGTTCTGATGAATAGACACGCTTGCCGAAGTTTGGATCAAAATAACGATGAATATGAGAACTTCCTGTTAGCTGTTGATAATCTACCCATGACTCAGCAAACCAAAACTTGTGATCTCTCTCTCTCTCTCTCTCTCTCTCTCTCTCTCTCTCTATATATATATATATATATATATATATATATATATATATATATATATATATATATATATATATATGTAATAATCCGTTGGTATATAATCCAAATGAATCCTAATATAAAATACTAAAACTGATCCACATAGAGAGCTCAATGTATCTATTGCAACAGAGCATATATAAATAAAAAAATTACACAGAATAGAAATTCAAAATTACTCCAAGTGAATAGATATTTCACCCTACAAGAGCTTCCTTGCAAGATTTGTCAGCCCCAAGAAGTTAAGAAATAAAATAAAATAGTAGCTACTATATTATTTTATTTCTTAACTATTTGGGGTTGACAAATCCTGCAAAGGAAATTCTTGTAGGGTGAATTTCAAATGGGGTAATTTTTAATTTCTATTCTCTCTCTCTCTCTCTCTCTCTCTCTCTCTCTCTATTTCTCTCTCTCTTTGTATATATATATATATATATATATATATATATATATATATATATATATATATATATATATATATATACTTTTATTATAAGATATTATAATAAAATGTTTAAAATATTTTTATTATAATCTCTTATAATAAATATATAACAATAATAGTTTGCTCTACTTTGTATTGAGCACTTTTTAAAAAGTAAATGCTACGAACTGTGGATTTCTACTCCATTTGTTCTTTCCCTCATTTTGATATATATATATATATGTCTGTGTGTGTGTTCATAGATGCGGACTTTAAAAATTTATGGATGTTTCACGAATGTAACTCTTCCTATATGACAAGACTTTATATCATAATTCCCCGTATCTGATGTGGTATTTGATCTATTTTCCCCCTAATTTTATCTCTGATTATTTTGGAGGCGATGGTAATGATTTTAGTGCTGGGGATAACGAGTTTGATTTCCACATTTGTTGATAAAGTCTAGGCGAGTAGTAGGATTATGAATCTTGTGTTTTTGTTATCGGCGGTGGTACCTATATATATATATATATATATATATATATATATATATATATATATATATATGTATATATATATATATATATATATATAGCGGGTCAGTTCTTAGCACCAACGGTCAGACTACACTACATATAATTTGATTGTAGTGGTGAAGGCTTGTGCAGAACCAACCACACTTTTTGGAAGAGCTGAATAGAGAGGACGGGTGCAAAGTATGATACAAGGTTCCCAAACGACCCTCCGCGGGTTTACAATTCAGAGTTGTCCTTCTCCTAGACTGTTCGCCACTCAAGGCTATAAAACTGAGTCTGCTATGCTAATTACTCGTAGCTGGGGAGAGAAGACCTGGACCCATATCTTTCCCAAAAGTGTTAGCATATATATATATATATATATATATATATATATATATATATATATGTTGAAGTCAACACTCAGAGGCTGCTTCACGCTAGACGCAATCGTGAGGCCGTCTAGCATGAAACAGCCTGTCGCCTCTGAGTGTTGACTTCAGTGTTCACTTTTATATTTATATTTACATACGTTCTATCTTTGATATTGAGCACTTTATCCTATAAATATAGCACACCTTAAAACTATATTTCTTCATATATATATATATATATATATATATATATATATATATATATATATATATATATATATATATATATGATTGAAAATTTGAATTTCTTGGTTAGCTTACTGATTTTGGGTTCTTCAATTTTTGCAGAAATATTAAGGAGTTGGAAATATTTAACCATTCAATTACACACACACACACACACACACACACATATATATATATATATATATATATATATGAGTGTGTGTGTATGTGTAGGAAAATTATCCGTTCTAGCACATTATTTTATATATGTTTAAGAGATATTTCTGACGCAAGATATACCGACATTTAAATGTGTAATATATATATATATATATATATATATATATATATATATATATATATATATATATAATTACGTTCACAATGTTCACGGTTGGCCGAAACATGTCACTTAGGAAGACAATGTAGAAAAACAGTAGTCAAGAAAAAATGGTGGTGGGGTGGCGGATCTTGAGACGCAAAGGAAATGAGAGCCTGAAGAGGGCGGAGGCTTTGTGTTGTGGGTTACAAACAATGGATGAAACGGGCCAGTTATTAGCCATAAGTTGAAGACAAAATATAACCACGAAGAATATAAGAAATTTCTTCCCAGGATGATGTCATCCATGTTTTTTTTTGTTGTTTTTTTTTGTTGTTGTTGTTTTTTGTTTGTTTTTTTAAATCAGAGGAGACAGTCTCACTTCCTCTGTAGTTCCCTATATTTAGACACCAGACATAAGAATGTCTTAGAACGTTAAGAAAAGAAAGCGTATCCGCTCACCTGAAGATAAAATTATGTGCCTTCCGGTAACATGTTTAGACATATCGGTAGATATTTACTTGACATAATAATATCACAGTGAACTCAAGGAATCGCTTGTAAATTTTAACGCTTCTAAAACGAGACTGCTGTTTTTTAATCACCATAGAGAACCATTGTTTCCTTCCATTAGTATATGGCTTATGCTAATCACCAGGAGAGTAACTAATTGCACTTTCTTGGGTTCATGTTTTCCACTAACATGGAGTGAAGTGGTTATATTGAATCAATTACTAGGTCTGCTGCTAGGAAATTTGTTTCCCAGTATCGTGGCAGACAATTTTTCTCGTCAGAATCTATCTTGCACGTTTATAAATCTAGAAGTCGTCCTTGGATTGAATATTGCTACCATATCTGGTCAGTTGCACCTGTTATTTTTTTCTAATCATTTCACCCCAAGCAAGGCGAGGATGCCACTAGTGCGCATCGGGTTGCAGGTAGTGAATGTGTAAGAGAAGACCGAGAAGAAGGAGGATTGGGGACTCAGTATGGATTGATAATTGAGCAAAATATATTCCGCCGAAAAAAATTGTATTTCACGATACAGTGAACCAACTGTCCTAGCAGTAGACCTATCAACTGATTCCATATAATCACTCCGCATCATGTCAATGGAAAACGTGAGAACAAGAAGGCGCAAAGTGTTGCTATCCAGGAAGAGAGGATCAACAATGCTGATGGCAAGCAGAAAAGTTTCTTTCTGCTGATTATTTTTTTACGAATTAAGTTGGAAGCGTTCTGACAGGGGACGGTAAATGAAACACTGAGTTCCGTAGACCTATTGGGATGTCCAAAGACGCATTCCAAATGCTGGACAGAGTATTGCGAGGCAAGAGGATTTCTTTGGTAACAAAGAAAAGAATACTGAGCTGTTACGTGACATCTGTCCTTCTTTACGACAGCGAATGTTGGATGATTTCTCCAAATATGAAGAAGAGACTCGAGGTGACGGAGATGTGGTTCTACAGAAGGATGCTAAGGATATCATGTACCGAGCGTGTGAGCAACGGTGAGATCTTAGAGAGGTTGCAAACAAGGAGGAGGCTCATACTTAATATCAGGAAGAGGCAGCTGAAGTTTCTGAGACATATAATGAAGAAGGATGGTCTGGAGAATCTGATACTCACGGGTCGAATAGAGGGAAGGAGAGACAAGAGAAAACAACGCGTGACATATCTGACGGACTTAAGCAAGTAGAGAACAGAACATGGTTTATGGGAGGAAGCGGGGGGAAGGAAATTGTTGAGAGCTTCAAGGGATAGGGGGAGGTGGAGAGCCATGATCACCTACGTCCTGAAAGGACACGGCACATAGAAAGAAAGAAGTGGATAAACAAAAACGAAACGTAATTATATACACAAAGGTTGCAGACAAACACAAATTAATGGCACTTGCTTACCGAAAAGTGTGGCTAAAATTTGCTGTTATAGAATTTTTAATTTTTCCATGTGTCCGGTGTAGTCTAAATATAAATTGCTTATATCTGAATATTTTCGGCTCTTATAAACCATTATCAAAGACATTTTTATTCGATGTCGTTTTAATTGTTTTCAAATGTCGTAAGTATAAGGATTATTTAATATTTCCCTGTCTGTAATTCTTGGATTCATATTTGAGACTAATAATAACTTTTTTCCTTATTTTCTATACACAAATATAGATTGTGCGCTAAAGATTTCTAATTTAGGTTAAACATTGTAAAGTTCGATGCTTAATCACCAGATTTTTCCCTGGCACTGAGATTTACAATTCAGAGAATGTCCAAACTTAATCGGGGGGTACGGTAAAACTGGGCTGAAGTCAACAGAGAAAACTGGAATAAGCTTAATCTTCTCTCCATCTATCGAAGTCGGATACAGACGGCGCCAAAATAGCGTTTCATTTTTCACCTGCTGTCAATTTTTTTCAGTGTCATTATGAATATATAATCATGAAAGTGAATGAAATTCTGACGTATTTGTTCACTAAATCCTCCGCGTTGTTTGTCGGATTACATTAATGGTTCATATGAAATATTTAGCATATTCGAAGGTCCATCTCTGGAAGAAACCTGTTAAAATAGAGAACTTTTTTATATCATCTTTTTAAAATAACAGTAATAGGCAGATATACGGTTACTGGCGCGAAATGTGGAATCAGCATGCCGACTTCAAGTTTTAGTCGGTTCTGCTCTGTTCAATTCGGACCATGTCTACGGAAAAGCACGAATCCATTTTCCACCAGTTATTGGTTGAAAAACTGGACAGGCTGATATCTCTTGTTCTGGATTACAGCCAATCTAGAGCTTACACTCTGAATACAAACCCTCGTAAAACTTTAGCCTTGCTAGCGCAACCGATCGAAAACGACAACTCTGAATTCAAAACCAACCTGAAATGCGATAGGCGTACCCTTGATACATCAACAACTACTACGACTGCAATAGATTTGGTGCCCTAACGGATCTAATAGGTTCGGGAGATCGTTACCGTCAGTCAGAATAAAATTATTTAGAAATTTAAATGTAATTTGTATCAGCTACATATTTTATTTACTTGATTACATGTGAATATGATTGTACGTTTTTGAGAATTCTTGAATAAGTCTTAACGCACAGTTTTAGTTCATTTTTTCCTAAGTGAATATATAAGCTCCCATCTTCCCACGCAAAAACAAAAACGTATTAGCAAACGCACATTCTGATAAAAATGTTCTATCTCACTTGTGAAACTCCCTTCCGGCTTGTTTTCCAGTCAAAAATGGAAGTTTGTCTTCATAATTCCTGTTCATGTATTGCTCTCTCTCCTTGATAATGTTTTCTTTTCCTAACAGTCTTTCATACTTGCATCTTAGTGGCTTTATTACTTTGCTTGGGGTTAAATGAGTTTAAAAGGGGTTTCTATCCATTTACCAACCTCCCCACAAGACAAGATGCGACACAAGGCCAGTCTTTAGCGTAGGACGTTCCGAGCCCGTAGGCTCGGACAAAAATTGCCCGTAGACCCCGTAAACACGAGGTCGGGTTTGTCTCCCTCCACAAATGAGACTCTGCCCTTCGGCATAGCCTCGTCTGGTTTCCTCTCCGCTCAGAGACAGGGAGTTTGACAAGAAAGGAAGATGAAGAAAAAAAAACCTAAAAGGACTTCTATGTATGGATGGATTTAGATTGGCACTAAACGTATGCTACCTGAAGTTATGTGATGAAGTCTTGCACTTCAAATATTTAGACTAGCATCTCCGTCTTTTCTTCTTTTGATCATTGCATTTCGATCGATTAGGTTTTTGGACTCAGACTGTTCCTTTTATTTTTTTCCTACTAGTCTCTTCAAACTAGACGGTTAACTGAAATGTATTTGTATTTGAGGATTGTTAAGTGCTCTGTTTCTGCTAAGTCACTCTACAAGTGCTACCGGGACCATGTAACCTAGTATTACCTGCCGCATTGTCGGTTCATCGGTGACTAAACCGGTTACTCGATCAGGCCTTTCTGGTGAGGAAGGTGGCTAGACACCCACCAGGATTAAATTCAACTGTCAAAAGACGGAGGATAGATGTTCTAGTGGGGGTCAACAGGCATCACGCGCCATAGGGTAGTCTGAGCTTTATAGCTATGTGCGCAGTTTGTGCTGTAATTTCCTTGGCAGAAAAAAAATGAATGGGACTTAGGGTTCTCCAGATCGAATCAACGACCTTGTGTCCGCGACCAAGGCTAACCTTATAGTTGGAGGACATCGGCTGTGGATTAACCCGAAGAGGGATGGACTCCGCGAAGTCTACTTGCTCGTGACACGCTACGCACGAATTGAAACCTCGCCGGCTTTCAACCCAGAGAAGAAACTGTTCAAATGTTCAGCTGCGGAGTGAACCTACGACTACTTTCGGTCATGAGACTGTTGATGACGATGATGATGTGCTCTGTACACCTATGGAAAGTCGGAAAGCAGAGCGGCTGAAATATAGAGATCGAAACAAAACTGAGGATGTAGGTCTGAATAGTACAAGACTTTAATGAGTAATTCATTGATACCCGAACGGACTAACAAAGTTTGGTTTGGTTTGTTTTGTTTGACAGCAAACCAACCATAATGGGTTATTTAATGGCGAAAAGGTTTTTCTTGCTGGCAATATTTTTTTTTCCAAAAATGTATTGCTGGTAATATTTTTTTAAAGTATTGCTGGTATTAAAATATATTTTTACATTTTCATAGTGTTTTGACCTCTTTTGGGAGTTTAATTATTTGCCAATAGCTGGGACCCTTACAGGTGCTACCACCCTGGGTCAGGGTCGACCTGAGAACACCAGCAATTAAGCGGTGGTTCAATGTTCCTAATCAAAGGCCTTGCTATTGGATGTTGTTTATCGTTTTAACCAGGACGGGACTAACAAAGACCTGCGAGAAAAACTTTTAGTCGTGTCTGTAAGGCATGATCCCGTCTTTTTTTCCTGTTTTTTCCGGGGTTAATAAAGAGGTTGTATCATTTTCTCTCCCAGTCAGTCTATTTTTTTCATTTCTTTCTCATTCTCTATTTTTTCTTTATTTTTCTTTACGATTCTTCCATTACCTCCCCACTCCTCTCTTTTTAAAATTTCTCCTGCTTTTATTATCCCATCTTGCGCGCAGAAATGCTCTTTTCTTTGTTCTCTTCACCGCCAAAACTACCACCATACTTCAGGCGTGTGACAATTTCAAATCTGGGCGATAACGACTTCAGTGTGTCGGCGCTCCCGGATCAATAGCCATTTATTCCACATCATTTCTCATAACTTATTCCGCCATATTTAACCGTTATCTCATTTTTATTTCTCTCTCTCCCTCTGTGCGTGCATGCGTGTGTGTGTGTGTCTTGGTTTTCATTTCTTATATACTTGAAACTGTGATATAATAACCTACCGCTCTCATGAGTTATCCGCCGCGTAAAAAAAAGCGAAAATCGCACACTTAGCACACTGTCTTGTTCCCGCCTTCACCCATTTTTTTTTTTCAATATTGCACTCTAAGCACCTTAATAACCACGAGACAGCATTCCGCATCTTTGTTACAGATGTCACACTTTGTAGTCAACATCGCAAATCTGGCTCCACTGATTGTCGTCCTTCCATAACCAGACACAACTTTCGCTAGAGAGAGAAAAATATAATATTCCTAAGATATTCAAAATAAAATAAAGACTTCGTTGTTTAATGTGTTTTCCACTTAAGTTCACATCAATAGCCATTATACCCGTCGTTTGTATATTAGTGCCGGATTGCTATGTGATATCCGTCCTCTTATATGGCACTGAGGGGTGGATAATCTCCCCACAGATGAAAAAAAGCTAGAAAAGTTAATTTAATATTTTCTGATATTTTTATTGCTGACAACATATATATTCATGATAAGATTTAATTTTTTTACGAGTAATTCTTGTTTTTCTTTCTAAAAGATATTAAAGATATATTGGATTATTGTTTAGTTTACCGTTAAATCGTAATAGAGAAGCAAATGTAATACTTTTATACTACAAAATTAATGAAAAATTATTTATTAAGAATGTTTAAAGTTTAACTCACAAAATTTCTTAAATTCAAACATGTTGAAATAGGGCTCCAGTTCTGTTGCATAAATACTATACATCTCTCGTTTTTATATTACTTTAAGAGTGCTGGATTGCTATGTGATATCCATTATTATGCCTTTAAATTCCTTAAAGAACATGGAGCCGCAAGATATCGTTGCGGTTTCTATAACAAGCCAGTTTTTAAGTGAGTAGGTTATTAGCTTGGGAAGGCTTATGTCCAACAAAAGACTTTCACATGTTAAGAAGAAGAACAAGTGTCAAAAACCGTTATCTAGATAAATAGGTTCTATATCAAATGAGAGCGGAACAAAAATCAAATGTTTGAAGGCGAGGATAAATTATTACAAAATGTATCATCGCATGTGGCAATGGTGATACATTAGACTGTGTCTAATAATGAATCTGAGTAGCTAGATGCGGAAATGAAGTCATTTCAAACCCCAACATAACGCGCTGAGTACCATTACAGAGCCAATAACAACTTTCACAACACATTTCTAAAAGGCTGGATCTATAACCTCATGTAGCCTATTCCATGCACAAACTCACCCGGAAGCTTCATTTTTCTAACCAGGTATGTCTACCAATCTCTCACGTGTGAATGCCTTTGTTAACTGACCCAAGTGAAGCGCAGTGATCAATCTTCTTCTCTTATATTCCGTGTCCTCTTCAGGACACTGGCGATTCTGGCTCTCCACAATTTCCTCTCCTTTGTATCTCTTTCTAAATTTTGTCTTTGTATCTCTCCTACATCATCCATTTACTCAAGCTCACTAGGTAGTTTATACGTTTTTTTCCTCTCTCCCTCTTTCCTTTAGTCTGTCCTGTGAGTAACACATTCTCCAAGCCCTCTTTCCTCATTATGTGTCCTAGAAAATTTCAGCTGTGTCTTTCGGATGTTAAATATATGTGTCCTTTTTGTTTCCATTTTCTCTAAAACTGCGTCGTTGCTCAAATGTTCGGTCCATGGTATTCTCAGTATCCTTCTGTAGAACCACATCTCTGTTGCTTCAAGTCTCTTATTTATCTGTGAGGAGATTGTTCAGCAGTCACTGCCGTATAGGAACAGGTGTTGAAAATAAGTATAACGATGTTGAGCTATGACTTTGAAAAACTATCCAATTCTGGGAATCTCTACGTTGCGTCGATCGATGGATAAAATTGCACTGGTGATGCGTTGGGTCGTTTTTTAAACGCCATCGTCTCTTTGCTTGTGTATTGTCCTCCTTGTCAGTCGACGTTAGTCCAATTTTTTTACCATCACCCGGTACTAGTAGTTTTTCTATGCTGCTAGTAACGGAATTAACACCCTTTTCATTTATCCTTGCGACTGTAGTCCGGGAATAAATCTGAGTTGTCGCTTCGAAGATAGAGCACACCTTATCTTTATAATTCTAACAATCATTAAAAATGTCTTAGATCGGGTGAAGCGTTTAGGTCTCAGCGAGGACTACACCCTTCTTCGAACCTCGTGCACAGGCGTTACAGAATCACAAGTAGAAAACTTCCAACAGCGGCAACAACTAAAATGGATACCACGTGTAACTCGAAAAGAAAATGATAAAATGATTAACATGCTGACGTTCCACTACTTCAAACAAAAAAGCAACGAAGGAAGCCCCCTTAAATGCTGGAAAGGCTACTGGACAGGAAAAATCTATTTTCCTGAAAATTTGTTTTAACTGAAAGATTTTATAAATTTTAACCGGCAGCAGCACTGAATGATCTTTCAGTGAAACCCGAATGTTTCTTATAATCAAATGCGTAGTATTAACATTATTCTTACCATTCAGCAGTGAAACGATTTTAAATCCTGTCCAAGTTATATAGCTTCCATTGCTATACAACTACAGCTACACTACTTCTTTACCTATTAGGTCACGCCTACGTTAGCTAGCTGAGTTCATTTCTCAGGGAAGATGAAATCCCTTAGTGTCCTGCTGTTTGTAATCTTTTGACTCTTCGGTTTATATGGAAATTTTTGTGCCTATTTTTTTGAGGGGTGGGGGTCTTCTGTTTTGTAGCCAATGGAATTAAGTTAAGCGATGACCATATGCAAAGCTAAAGATAAGCCATATCCTTGTTTAGTCATACATATATAATAAATGAAACGTAAGCAAAATAAACGCTTTAAAGTTGGTAATATCCAGGCTGCGTTTAAGGCAACTATGGATGGAAGTAATAAGCAAAGAATAGAAAAATAAAAAATGTCCAAATGCAATCCTTTTTTCTTGTTTCTTTTTATAATATGAGGACAATGTATTACTTACCTTCAATGATATAAATCCCATTAATTTTTGGTATATTACTTTCTCGTCTTATTTTTTTTTCACTTCGCCTCTTTTGTCATTACTTTTGTCTTCTTTTTTCTTATAAGCTTGATAAAAATCGCATTACCTATATTCCGTCATCGTTTTATATTTTTATCTTTTTATGTCTTACTTTCCATCTATTCATTTTTTCACATCCACTTTTGTTTTCATCACGTCTTTTTTCCCTCTTTTAAACTAGATAAAATTACTTTTGTCTATTCTGCTATTCCTTGTTTATTCTCGTCTATTCTTTCATTCTTTTTTTTACTTTCCATTTACAGTCTTTTTCATCTGCTTTTTTTTTTCGTCACGTCTTTTTTCTTTCTTTTAAGCTTGATAAAAATTGCCTTTAACTATTCCGTTATTCCCTTTTTTATTCTCACATATTTTTTCATTCTTTTTTTTACTTTTCATCTAATCTCTTTTTCATCTGTTTTTTTTTTTTTTCATCATATCTTTTCTCTCTTTTTTAGCTTGATAAAAATCGCTTTTACCTATTCCGTTATTCCTTTTTTTATTCTCGTCTATTTCTCCTTCCTTTTTTAATTTCCATCTTCTTTCTTTTCTTTTTTCTACGGGTCTTTTTTTCATTCTCCTCTCTATTTTTCTCTCTATCCTTCGGTTCTCGTTATTTTCTTCGCCTTGTTCCCTGTTCCACCTCCTTTAACTTTATTTTTCAAAATGCTTAATTCTTGGATTTTCTTTACTTACCTTTTTTTGATTATTTAGTGAAGAGGTGCTTGAATCACTCTTTTTGTGTATCATTCACCGATTAAAGAATCTTTGTTTATTTGTAAGAATAGATTATAAAAATATTTCCAGTTTACTAATATCTGTGTCTATTCAAGTAACAAAACTAAGAAAAACAAACCTTATTTTATATAAATATACCTAATTGGATCCATATGCCCACAAAATGGCAAAAGAAATTATTTATACAAAAAATAATTTTCATAATACTCTCATTTTTTATGAATGCACTTAATCATAGGTTTGTATATTAATCACATTCATCGAACATTATACAATGAAAATGTCAAACAAAAATTAAGTAAAAACAATATCAATTTATAGACTTATAAGTTTATTTCATTCGATCTACAGCAAAGTAAAAGTTATCCAACAATAAAATACACACACACACACACACACACACAAACAAACAAACACAGGCACGCGCAAAATACACATTGATTCATGTATGGTGTTTTATACTACAGCCCTTCTCATAGTGCAACTGAGTGCTAGAACTGGAGGCCTACTTCAAAATCTCATTGCTCTACTGGGATCAGTTCATTTAATTTCGGTTTGGGTTTGTGGTACTGCCGTAGTAGGTTTAAGAAATCAAAAGAAAATCTTGCTTTTTCATTTGGAATAACTTTATCTTATTTCATTGAATTAAGTAGATTTATTTATTTCCTTCAGACCTCCTAATGTATTTTGTGCCTATTGCAAAACAAACTCGTTTCGTGCGAAATTCACTAAAAATGTAATTTCAGAGTCTAGATCTTGTTACTTCGAAATTCATTTAACATTTTTAATTTAAAGTTAATTTGATATCCTTCTTGAGAAAAGTCTTCTTCAGAAAAGCAAATGCATTGATAATGAACATTATTTTTGTGTAATCTGTATTTCTGTTCTGTTTCTAACAGGTAACAATTAAATTCTTGAATTTTTACTGCATCTCTTATAAAGTAATGTAACTAACTTTTTACCTCGATAAATTAAAGCCAAAAATTTGAAAACCTAGACAAGGCAGTATGAAGTAATAAAAATGGTTTCATTTTACTTGATTTAAAGAAATAATTTGTTTATTCGATTCATTCTTCTTCCAAGGGTTTTAAGGTCTCTTTCAAGGAAGTTAATTTTAATAATGCCCCGTTATCATTAAGTTTTAACGGGGCTTTTCTTCCAAAAACCTTTCCCTCAGTTATCTTTTTACATTAGGAAATTTGTAGAAAAACACTATCAGTTGGTAAATATAATTAATGTAATATTGTGCTCCGTGATATCGTTATTCCTAACAACAAACATATTGATGATAAGATTAATTCCTTATGAATAATTCATGTCTTTCGTTCTAAATAACCCATTGAGGTTGATATGCCGTAAAACAAAGCAAACTGGTTAAGAGTAAGGCTGGCAACAATAACCCATGAAGAAAAACTGCAGAAACTCTCTCTCTCTCTCTCTCTCTCTCTCTCGTTAATTTCCGCTTGGAGGTCAAAATGTTTAGCGCAAGATCACAAGTGTGTAGCACCCAATGAGGATCGAACCCAATAGTGATTTTCCAAGCGTAGCTCAGATGTGGCACAAGGCCGAAAGTATGGGCACCCAGTGAGGATCGAACTCACTACTCAGTCGTAATTGTCATAGCGAGACAAGCTTGCTAACCATTACACCACCCCTAGGTGCCCAAAATGATTTTCTAAGCGTAGATGTGGCACAAGGACGAAAGTGTGGGATACCCAGTGAGGATCGAACTCACTACACAGTTGTAACTGTTCTAGCGAGACAAGCTTACTAACCATTACGCTACCTCGAGGTGCCCAAGGATCGAACTCAATATTGATGCTCAATTTGGCTCGATCACTAACCATTACTCCACACCGACGTACCATTCCAATATTCTTTAAAGAAACGTACTCTAAATGCGAATAAATAAAAATTATCAGTTTGTGTAAATGTTTTCAATGATTTTCCCCTTGTGTATTCATTCTGTAAAAGTTTTCAAACCGATGCTACTAGGAACTTTTGCATATGACTGGTGTTAAAACTTTTTCAGTTTGGCGTTTAATAGCAGCAGTAGTATTTTAAATGTCAAATTTCTACATTTTAAAACCGCCAATATTTTTTTGTCTTAAGCGATTAAAATCTATGTGGGTTAATTTTATATAAAAAAAAACGAGACAAAGAAAAACTCATTCCCTTCGTCAAAACCTCATTTACGAGTGCTGTTGTTCCAATAACTATATTGCATCAAGTAACGAAAGAACATTAAATGCATTAATATTTAACTATGACCATCGCTTAGTATCAAGCAAGAAGGGAACAAAAACGGTACTTATGCAAAGTTAACAAAACAATTGTGTAAAAGATAGCAGCTATTATTGAAGAGATTATAAAGTTTCTTATTTATTTGTATTATACTGGTACTTTGGCGAACATCGCATTTGGAAGTCAAATCCCACTAAAGTTTCAAAAGGAAGTGAAACAATTGTATAACGCAAGAAAGATGCCGACCGTTATTAATAAAATTTCATTATTTAATAAAAAAAATGACTTTACTTAACAGAAACGTACATTATTTAATAAAAACCTGCATCGTTTCACAAAAACTCACTTTAAGTAAACTCATATTATTTAACATTAGTTTTAACAATAAGCTCACATTATTTCATAAAACTTGGCATTGCTTAACAAAAGCTCAAATTATTTTGCAAAAACACACATTATTTCAAAAAACGCTCACATTATTTAACAAAAAATCAATGTTTTAAAAACATTCACAATTTCTGACAAAAACATTATTATTTAATAAGGACTCACATTATTTAACAAAAACTTCTATTCTTTAACAAAGATACGATTTATTTGACAAAAACACACATTAGTTCATAAAAACTCACATTATTTAGCAAGAACTCTATTTATCAATAACTGATTTTATTTAAGAAAAAAATGAAATTGTTTAATACAATTCTTTATTTAACTCTACATAACCTTCGTCGTTGTTCATCTCTTTATGCAAAGAGGTGATAATAGTTAAATAGTAAAAAAAAATAGGATTTTTGGTTAATTGATCTGGCACCGATATTGGAAAAAACACTCATGGATGAGATTTCGAATCCTAACCGAATAAGCTTTCTTTCTTTAACAAAACCGTCATATTATTTGGTAAAAGCTCACATGATTTGACAAAAGATTTATTGGCGAAAAACTCAAATTATTTAACAAAAGCTCACGTTACTTGGAAAAAGCTTCATTTAATAAAAAACTTACTTTAATTAGCACAAGCTTTACTTTAACCCCACAATAAATTGCCAAGAGAATTGATATTTTTTTTATTGCTTGAGATCAGACGAAAATAAAGATTTCAAATAATGATTTTTAAGGCAGATTTTCTACGCGAGTAAGATTAATACAATGCAATCGTCATCCTTTCCCATATATCCTCGTGAGAAACTAAATAATGCTGGTGAAATATTTGTTAACGACCCCTGTTGAACATTATCTGCTTATGTTAAAGGCTTTAGCATTTATTTTTCGCTTTTGAATTGGTAAACGATAAGAAAAAGAAAAAATAATATGTCGAAAAAATGAAGACAGAGTAAAAACGGACAAAGAGGAAAAATATTGGCATCGTGAAAAGAAAATGGCGATGATAAAATCTGATTGGTCTGCTTAGAGCTTCTTACTTGAATATAGTTCAATATGATTCTCTTTAAAATCTCGTTACTATTGATTCCGTTTGAACATAACTGACTTTCTTATATTCTGTTTACATATGGAATCTATGCGTTTATGCCGTAAATATGTGGAACGTAGCCGAGTAGTTAGAACGTTCGAATCTCACCAGAGTCGATTTGTCAGGAAGGTAACTTCTTGATCTTATCAGTCTAGAGGGAGCGATCCCAGTGCGCGGCACCTTTAGAAAGTACCTGAAAACCATACCACGGTTTGACCCAAGTGAAATGTGAGTGAAATTGTCTAGACGGAACCATTGGGAGCCGTTGGTGGTTGTGATAGCACTAAGTCACAAGTCATAGTGACCGAGGATTTGAGCGTTCTGGTCATGTTCAGACATTTGATCACACTATGTAACGCACTTTCTCCCGGAAACTCTAAGGTCCGCTCAACATAGTTGCAGTATAAATCACAGGCAGGCTCTGTGTGTGTTGAATAAACACAAATGTGACTGAGCAGGCGTCTGCAATAGGGATTAGCTAGCTGTCCCAGTAGACGGGCAACCTCGGAAACGAGTGGCCAGCCATACATGGGGAACGTATCATTTGATACGGAACTTAAGGAGGCGAATGAGAGTCTTGATCCGATGAGAAGAATGGTCAGATAAACGCGAAGCTTTGTATTTGGAGCAAACTAATTTTTCAACCACCAGAAAAAATAGGAAGAAGGAAATTCAATGTTAAAAATGAATGTGTATAAATAAATATGTTTAATAATAATTTTAATGTGTATAAATAAATATTTTTTTAATAATATTTTTTTTTAATACCCACATACTCTACAAAATTATTTCTCAGAGTGTCAGTATATAATAGCTTCATTTCATTAAGGTTCATGGATTCATCTATTTTTCGTAGAGCAATTCTGGAATATTAGTAAATGCTATTTTCAGATATGTTTGATTTGACGACGAATAAAATCTTCCGAATGGTTATCTGAGTCTTTCCTCCTTTTTCTATCTATATATACACACGCGCGGGCACGCACATACACACACACACACACACACACACACACATACACGCGCGCACACACACACACACACATATATATATATATATATATATATATATATATATGAAGTTCTTATGTATATTGTTTATTCCAAACCTGCTAGATTATAGGGGAAGCATGATCTATATTCGAGACAGAGAGTTTACAGATATAGACGGTGTTGACATAGGGATCATCACCGTATGATGACTGTCATTTTCATGCCGTAGTACGATCTTCAAACTGGATATGAAGATCGTTTTCAGGTGTGAAACTGACAGTCACCACTCAATGTTGATTCCTATGCCTACACTATTTACACACACACACACACATACATATATATATATATATATATATATATATATATATATATATATATACATACATATATATATATATATAGAGAGAGAGAGAGAGAGAGTGAGAGAGAGAGAGAACCCAGTCAGTCCGATTTACCCATAAATAGGACAGACTGGGTTCTGTAGCCTTGGGTGGCAACCGGTCTGATTTCAAAAGTGTACGTAACAACAATAAAATATTTTTATAATTTTTTGAAAAAGATTATGTCACTATGGATAGTGTTTAAGTACGCCAGCATTACGATAAACTGCTATATTTTCAAATTAAATAACGGTCAATATACACTCAGCAAATTACGTTTGGAATAAATAGTGCAAAAGGTGTGGGATATGTATATTCATATATATATATATATATATATATATATATATATATATATATATATTCATATATATATATATATATTCATATATATATATATATATTCATATATATATATATATATATATATATATATATATATATATATATATATTCATATATATATATATATATATATTCATATATATATATATATATATATATATATATATATATATATATATATATATATATATATATATATATTCATATATATATATATATATATATTCATATATATATATATATATATATTCATATATATATATATATATATATTCATATATATATATATATATATATTCATATATATATATATATATATATTCATATATATATATATATTCATATATATATATATATATATATATATATATTCATATATATATATATATATATATATATATATTCATATATATATATATATATATATATTCATATATATATATATATATATATATATTCATATATATATATATATATATATTCATATATATATATATATATATATATATATATATATATATATATATATATAATTTCACGTTTCCGATGCGAACCTGAGCAAATATAGGGTTTCAAAAAATATCTAGGTGAGGTAAGATTTTCTTAAAAGATTAAATAGAATCCTACTGTACTTTGTCGCTTCTCCTATTCAAAGGGTATAGCGGGCACCTCGGCGTGGTGTAATGTTTAGAAAGCTTGTCTTGCTAGATCAATTACGACTGAGTAGTAAGTTCGATCCTCACTGGGTGCCCCATACCTTCGGCCTCGTGCTACATCTAAGCCGGGCTTAGAAAATCACTATTCAAGGGAACAAACGGTGCTTTCTTCTACAAAAGCGGGCATAGGTTCGATTCCTACCCGAGAGCGCTTTTTCTTTATTAAAATTTTGATTACGAAGGCCGATAAACGCAAATATGTACAACCAATATTTACCTGTCGCAGAACCAAATAAAAGCGTTTTGACTCAAATATAATAAAGACTGTCAGATTAAATAATCTAAGGATTGAAATGTCGTAAAATGCACCAACCCAATCCAACCCAATTCATATTTTAGCAGTTGATCGCTTGACTATTATAATTTAAAATCATGTTTCTCTTTCTTTTAACTGCAGTAAACGATCTATTACTGCATAATGTCTTGAATTACTAAGATATCCATTAATAAATATTGCATTTTAGAAAATTAAAAAAAAAAAAAACAGATTAAAACCTGTTCAAATATGCTTAAATTTAATTGTCAAGACCATATTAATCATTATTAGCAACGATCAAACCCCGAAGATATTATTTCATTAACTGCACAACAAATGCTTAACCCCTCTTACTCCCTTGCTTGTTGTAAATCCTTCTCTGCCGTTCCAACCTTTAAGAAAGGTGAATCATTGGACTCTTCGACCTATCGGCCTATTATTAGCCTTCTACCTCTTTTTGGTAGAACTACTAGAGGCCCCGATAAACTCTGAATTGGCTAAGAATTTCGCATCGCAGGACGTTTTCATACAAGCAATATTGCTTTCGCTTCACTCGGTCAACTGCTGTGTTACCGATTATTGCTGAAAGAGTTTATCAAGCTTCAGATAAGACCAACGAAACGCGGGCTGTTACTTTGGACATCTTGAATGCATTTGACTGGGTTTGGCATACTGGCCTTCTTCACAAGTTGAAAGGCTACGGTATTTCCGCACGAATTTTTCAGCTGATTGAGTCTTATCAAATCACGATATTAAAGTTGCCCTGAATGGCCACTCTTCTAGATCTTTTTATACTAATGTCTTTGTCTCTCATGGTTCTATTCTTAGCCCTAATTTGTTCTTGATTTTCATCACTGACCTTCCTGATGACGTCAATTCTCATCTTGATATCTATGCTGATAACACAATCATTTACTAAGTTCGATAAGGTCAAATTGGCATCTGATCTAAAAAATGATCTACAGTTTACTGCTAACTGGGGCAAGGAATGGCTTGTTAATTTTAATGCCCTCAAAACGAAACTTCGCTCTATTAATGACCTCAAAAACCACTTCCTGCCTTCCATCATCTGATGCTAACCTCCAGGAGAATGGTTCGTTGCGCCTTGTCGGGCCAACCTTCTCGGCTGATATGAAGTGGAAAGATTATATTGAATGCTTTGCTAGATCTGCTGCTAAGAAAGTTGATTCCCTGTGTCGTGCTAGACAATTATTCTCTCCTGGATCTATCTTAAAGAATTATAAGTTTACCACTCGTCCATGCTTTGAATATTGCTACCACATATGATCTGGTACTTCTACTGTATATTTAGAAATTCTTTAGAAATTCCAAGGAAGAATCAGCAATATTATTCGTCTTGAACTGGTGTCTCGGCTTCAGCGGTCACATTCCCACCGCCACCATGTAGCTTCCTTGTGCCTTTTCTATAAATACTTTTTATAGTAATTTAATAGGGACATGGTACAGCCCTGGATATTTGGTTTATGTTCTTATTCAGGACATGTTGTAATCTCTTGTTCACTGAACTTCAACTGCCTCTTCTTGTAAGCCGCAAATAAATATTCTCACCAACAGGCTGTCACCTGACGCTCACGGGCCTGTTAAAAGGGAGATAACAGCCTTTTCCATCCCTACATATTGTTAAATAAATAATGCATATTTACTCTTCTCATTTCGATATGGTTAAATTGGCAGCTGATCTAAACATGAATTACAATCTTTTGGTACCTGATGCAAGAAATGACATTGAATTTTAACGCCTCCAACACGAACATTCTCCCTATTAATCATCCGAGTAATTCCTTTCTCCCCAACACCAGCATAGCTGATGCTAACATCCAGGAAAGTGGCTCGTTACAACTTCTCCGGCTAAAATTCTTGACTGACATGAAGTGGAAAGATTATATTGAATCCTTTGCTAAGTCTGCTGCTAAGAAGGTTGATTCACTGTGTCGTGCAAGACAATTACTCTCTCTTGGATTTATCTTAAAGATTTATAAGTTTCGTCCGGTTCACACTCCTCCCTGTTCTTTTGAATAGGACTAGAGGCTTATCCCTTATTTCCTGTTTAGGATTGAGTTTACGATTCATTCTAAAGTCTCTTTGATTCTCTTTCACTTACAGTAGCCTCTTTCATCCTCGTGGACTTATCGCCTTGTTTAGGGTTGATTGATTGAAAAAAGAAAGAAAAATATTATTAGAGCAACAAAGGATAGGAAGATGTGGATAGCCATGAACGCTTACGTTCTGAAGAGACACGGAATATAAAAGAAGAAAGAAAGAATAATAACTATATTTTTTATAAATAAATTTAAAGTTCATTTTTCTTTTTACGAATGGACGAGTTCTTATTCCGTTTCCCAAAATGCGACATGACTTTCTGAACAGGCTTATGACTTCATTTTAAAGTACTTTTGCTGCTTCAACTCTACTGTTCTTCTCAGATGATTTACAATCACGCTTGGGTAAAGTCAGCCTGAAGTAGCAGCGTTGACACACGTTTCAAGCAAAAGATCCTTGTCACAGACAATCGGATACAAGCAACTGACTTTTTCCTTAATGACCTGTTTAGAGAACTTCCGGTTAACTTCAAATTTCCATGACCCTCATTTCGATCCAGAGCTCAGCAACTCCTCGCAGATCCCCTCTTTTTTTACGTGACCGACTGTAAACTAAAGACAATGAAAACCAGCCACTGACCCTCAACCCTTTCCGGCTAGACAGTTTGCTCTATATATCATGAATGATTTTGTGTTTTACTTCCTACGAGCCGGGTATCACCGTGTACCGTATTAACTGTTCAAAATAAGCCTTCGTTTGTGTTCTTTCTTTCTTTATATATTTCTTATTAATATAAACGCGTCGACTTTTAGTGGGTACACGTATTTGACTTCCTATTTATTTTATTAAACGGTAAAATTATTAACAACAGAAGTAAATTGAAAAGTACTACGAAATGAAAATTGTGCACCCGACAGAGATTTGTTTTTAATAGGACTTCCCAATTTAAAAATTTAGGATTGTTGTTATTAACTTCACAATTTAAAATAAACAAAAAACAGAGATAGTAACACAAACACGTGTACCTATTAAAAATAACGTTTATAATAAGAAGAAATAAAGATGGATAAAGAAATCCTATTAAAAATTATATATATATATTTTAAAGACATTTTTGATATGTTTAACGTTCTTTTTATAGATACAAGTATTTAAGTAAATCCTTTTTTTATAATAAACAGTATTAAATAACATTTACCGGCCTGAATGTCCGAGAAATTTTCATAGAAAATTTTCGTTCTCCGACAGGAATCGAACCTGTATTCTATACAGAACCATCATTTCGAGTGACGTTCGGCCACAGAGAAGCGTCCGGGTAGCAAGGTCGATTTTACTATCTTTAAACTTAAATCTTCCATGAATCTCTTCTATTCATATCTGCTCTTAGCGTATTAAATGTAAACAAATTACGTCATATATTTTGAATTGGACAGAGTCCGACAATTTATTTTAAAGACATTTTTGATATGTTTAACATTTACCGGCCAGAATGTCCGAGAAATTTTCAACTGACTTCTGGATCTGGCACGAAAAACTCTCTGGCGCGACACAGTGACCCAATTTTCCTTGCAATCGACTATTGCTTCGATGTAGTCGTTCCACCGCAAGTCATTTGAAACCGTGAGGCCAAAAAGACGCAGTGTGTTTCTCTCCATGAGTTTAGCATCAGCCCTGCTGATGGCGGGCAGAAAAGTTTCTCTATGGTGGTTAAGTGAGAGCAAGTTTCGTTTTGAGAGCATTAAAATTTACGAGCCATTTCCTGCTCCAGTCTACCACAGATTGGGGTTCCTTTTCAAGAGCAGCGGCTAGTTTAACTCTGATGGGTTTTCTATTGAGATATGTGTAAATCGTAGTGTCATCAGCATAAATACCTACTTGGGAACTTATGACATCAGGAAGGTCATTGATGAAACAGCGTAGGAACCAGGATAGAGACTCGTGTCAAAGGATCTGGAAGTGACCCCATTCAAATAGACCTTCATTTCACGATTGGATTAATTCCATCAATCTACAGTAGCCCTGGAGCTGACGTAGAAGACCAGCATGCCAAATCCTGTCAAACGCCTTCGAGATATCTAGAGCCACAGTTCGGACTTCGTCGTTATTATCGAGAGCTTGATATACATATTCAGTGATGGCCCTTAGCACATCAGCGGTAGATTTAGCAAAAAGGAAGCCATATTCTTTGTCAGAGAGTAGGTCGTGCGAGATAAGATGCTTAACCACTTCAACATTGATTAAAGCTTCGAATACTTTACCAAAAAGCACTAGGAGCCTAATAGGGTGATAGTTAGAGGGGTTAGAAGGTTCTCCAGAGTACTTGAAAACAGGAACTACAGAAGAGGACTTCCAACAAGCAGCGAGGCAATAGTTGTAGAGTTAGAAAAGAACTGGAGTCAGCTCGGGGCACATTTCTTTAGAACGACGATTGTATTTATGGGAGTCTAATTTAGAAATAATTCCTGAGAACATTGACGGGGTTATGCGCATATCATTCAGTCGAGTTTCGATTCTAGTGGGGAAATCAGGTGTGGGTACTCCAAATGAGTCGAATGTTGAGTTGGAAGCGAATTTCTGAGCAAAGCATTCAACCTTATCGGATGTAAATGCCAGGACTTCAAATTGATTGAATAGAGACGGGATTGAGGACTTCGGGTTGTTCAGCACACTCTTGCAGAGCCGTAAATAATATCTAGAAACAAACTTGCGAGATGCTATACGGTGTTTCATTCTATAAGCAAACAGTAATTTCGCTTCTTTGAGGACACATTTGCACTCGTTACGAGCAGAGACAAAGAGACGTCTGTTGTAATCAGACGTGTCGCTCTGGTACAGCCAGAAGAAGTGATTTCTGTGGGCTATAGCGGCCGAGTATGCATGTGAGAACCAAGGAGATGAATGCGGTTTAATTTGGTATTTCCTCGCTGGAATGAAAGCATCGATGCTGGCTTACACACAGGAGGAGACCTCAGATGCGCATTTATGAACAGGATTATTAAATAAAACTGTATTCCAAGGCATGTTACGAAGGAAATCACGGAACGAGTCCCATTCTGCACGTTGGTAACAAAAAGACATTCTGTTGGTAGGTGGTTCTTAGCCGGTAGAGGAGGGGAGAGAGATGTTTAGAGACACTACCGTATAATCAAAGTTGCTAAGAGGACAGAGCTGCTTAGTACGACATGATTCTGGGACAGAGGTGAAAAAAATCTAGAAGAGAAGCGTGTCCGTCCGGGAAGTCCATCACTTGCGTGACAGATGGAGTGACGTTAGGGGTTTGGATGTCAGCGGGGTCAGTTACAATGTTTAAGCTACTTGGCATGGTGAGCATAAAAGTCACAGGTATATTTGCAAACGGGTATAGAGATATGGCCTTGTCTATATTATGAGAAATACTATCTAGTAGACAACAGTCCTGAGAGGAAGGGGAACGGTATAGAAAGAAAGGATAGCTGACCAATTTGAGAGAGACATGTAAGAGTGGCGTGGTGATTCAAGAGAGAGTTCCCTAGCTAGCGGGAGATGTTCACGCACATAACATCCAGGCCATGCATGTGGACATTAGAATCCTTTCTAAAGAGAGGAAGATAGCCAGGAATTGATAAATCAGAGGATGTGATTGAAGAGTTAAGATTAGTTTAACAGAGAGCTCGGATGCCCGGAGACTTTTCGAAGGGGAAAGATTCCACACTGCAAAAATTGGTACAAATACCACGAATATTGGAGAAAGAAAAAAGAGATTTAAGTTATTTTTTGTGAGCTGGTTTAGTTTTATATCCTTGGCAGCTTATAGTCAAGGTGCGTTGTTTTTTTTATAAGGAATGGCCTAGGGTAGTAGTAGCAATCGGATGTCTAGTGTAACATGTGCAGGAAGGGAACTGGCGCTGACTGCAAAATATTGTGGCCTCGGGGTTGTCCACCGAAGTTTGTAGGGGCACACTTCCATGTGGGACAAGGCACTGCAAGAAGCCCAATATTACACGACTGTTCATAAGCGCAACCTCTCATGACGCCACGCAAGAGTTCAGGCTCCTAACTGTCAGTCGGGAACAGCAACCAGAAAAATGCCAACTCGGTGACCTCAGTATGAAAATACGTTGCCACCATCCACACACATTACAAAAATTCATGAGAGCACCACCATTAAGGCCCGAGAAAAGGGCAGGGACCAGGAAACCCTTCCTAAACATGAAACAAGGTATGAGTCTCTACGCCAGTTAAAGATAATTGTGTATTTAAATAGAAATCCCTCTTTTATACAAGTTTCACTAAAGACGACTGACAAGATACTTTGATTAAGCTTTTTACTTAATCTGTCTTCTTTTCCTACAGTTTTTTCTTTTCTGCATATATATATATATATATATATATATATATATATATATATATATATATATATGTGGAATATTACTGCCATAATCGGTTTATTTTGGTTTGGTTTGGTTTGGTTTGGCTTGGTTTGTTTTACGGCATATCAACCGCAATGGGTTATTTAATGCCGACAAGATTTTTATTGCTGTTAATATTTTTTTCCAAAAACATATTGCTGGTAATTTTCTTTTTTTTTTTTTTTTTTCAAAAATGTATTGCTGGTAATTTTTTTTCAAAAATGTATAGTTGGTAATATTTATTTTTCAAAAATGTATTATTGGTAATATTTTTTTTTTCAAAAATGTACTGCTGGTAAAAACATATTGCAGGTAATAATTTTTTCTTCAAAAATTTATTTCTGGTAATAATTTTTTAGAAAGTATTTCTGGTATTAAAACCTATTTTTTCAATTTTATAATGCTTTGACACCAGTTTGGGTGTTAACTATCAGGTCATCCCATAAGTTCTGTCCGAATTTTGAATTTTGAAACAAGTGACCAAATGTTACATTTAATTACAGATTCAATTAACAATGTATTTTCCCTGATTACCTATGACTTCCTTCCATCTATTAACAAGCTTACTAATTCCATTACTGTAAAATTCTTTTGGCTTTGATTCAAAGAACTCACAATTGTCAGTTTCAACCTCTTCTTGTGTTACAAAAGATGAAGGAGCAAGGTCGGGAGAATAAGGTGGATGAGGAATTTTCTCTCAACCAAGTTCTTCGATCTTTTGTGACGTGATTCTTGCTGTGTGTGGTCACACATTGTCCTGATGAAACATCACCCGTTTTCGATTCACTAGAGCAGGTCTTTTTCCTCCAAACTTGGTTCAAACGCTCTAATTGCTGACAGTATATTTGAGCATTAATTGTTGCATTAGGTGGTAAGAATTCAAAGTGGATTATTCCTTGGCAATCCCACCAGATTGAAAGAAGAACCATTTTCCCATGAAGTTCCCTTCTCGGCTGTGGCTGGGGTCCTTCCCCTTTACCAAGCCACTGTCTACGACGCTTAACATTTCGATAAAAGATCCATTTTTCGTCGCCAGTCACAAGTCTATCCAAAAAAGGTGAAACAAGTTGGCGAGAATGGAGAGAAGAGCAGATGTCAACTCGGGAGTTGAGGTTGTTTTCAGACAATTCATGAGGCACCCATTTTCCAAGTTTAGGAACTTTTCCAAGTTGTTGAAGATGACGATGAACAGTTTTATGGTTTGAACTGAGAACCACTGCCAATTCTTCAACTTATAAAGCAGGATTTTCTTCAAGGGCTGCTTCAAGAAACTTTTCATCAAACTCAACTGGACGTCCGGTTCGATCATCATCTTCAAGAGTGAAATTTCCACCTCTGAATTTTGCAAACCATCTTCTGCAAGTTCTTTCATTCACCCATTCCTCTCCATAAACTGAGTGAATGTTTCTAGCCGCTTCGGCTGCTGAGTTTCCTTTCTTGAATTCATAAAGGTATTATGTGCCTCAAATGATTCTTGGGTACTTCCATGTTAGCAGGGTTTTAATCATTTCAAAATTTAATTTTATTGTTCTCTGAAATAAACTTTGATCAGTTTAAATGCCTCTAAACATAAAAATAATGTTCCGCTCCATTAGACATTATAAAATACTCTTTAAATTTCGTTCATTTTAACAAGAAGTTAAAATTCGGAAAGAACTTATGGGATGACCTAATATTTATCCATAGCTGGGACCCTACCACCTAGGAACACCAGCAATTAATAGGTGGTTCCACGCTCCTCAAAACCTCCTGATCAGAGGCCTTTCTGTTGGACGTAGTTTATCGCCATACCCAGGTCGAGCCATAACCGGGCTGCAATTGCTTAAAGTTTTAAGAAACAAGAATGTTTCATTAGAAACAAAGAAAAAAGTATTGAATTGTCATGTGATATCAGATATATCAGATATATGATATCAGTAGTCCTATATGGCAGTGAATGCTGGATAATCTCCTCACAAATGAATAAGAAACCTGAGGCAACAGAAATTTGATTATACAGAATGATGCTGGACTGAACGTGTGAGCAACGAAGAAGATTTATTGAAAATGGAAACAAAAAGCAGACTCTTGCTTAGCATCAGGAAAAGACTGTTGAAATTTCTAGGGCATATATTAAGGAAAGACGACTTGGAAAGTTTGATACTCATAGGACAGATTAAAGGCAAGAGGAACAGAGGAAAACATCGCATAACCTACCTAGTGAGCTTCAGTTGAGTAAATTTTAATAAAATTATTAAGAGCTACAAAGAACAAGAAACTACAGAAAGCCATGATTGCTAACGTCCTGAAGGGATACGGCTCATAGAAGAAGAAGAAGAAGAAGAAGAAGAAGAAGAAGAAGAAGAAGGCCCAGGTGTACAACGACCGAAACGTAGTATATATGGCAATAAAGATTGGGACCAACAGTTCGTGCGATGTAATTAGTATTACATTTACAAGATCTCATCTCAAAAATAAGGCCGGAAATATTCAGTTCATTTTCTATCCATATGCTGGTGGTTTGCGTCATATCCGCTAGATCATACTAATCTCTTTCCCAAATATACACACATAGATAGATAGATAGATAGTAATTAAGTCACTTCAGGAGATAGATAGATAGATAGATAGATAGATAGATAGATAGATAGATAGATAGATAGATAGATAGATAGTAATTAAGTCACTTCAGGAGATAGATAGATAGATAGATAGATAATTCTAATCTCTTTCCCAAATACATCAAGATTTCCTAGCATTTCAAAACTATCATTATGTCGTAACTTACGCTATTATCTGGTGTTTCTGCTATGTATTTACAGATTCTTGATAAAAAAGAATTTGCAATGTTATTGGTCCTGGCCTGCCATCTCGGCTTCAGTATCTTCTCCACCACCGCAAGGTAGTTTCTCTGCGTCTTTTCTCTAAATATTTCCATGCTGAAATTTGCTCTATGTTACCGAGACTTTATGAAATGAAGAGCACTACTAGATTGGCGCCATCATCTTACCGTTGAAATGGCTACACGTAACCTTAATTTCTATACTAAATGTTTCTCCTCTCGCAATTCTCGCTTGTGGAACTCTCTTCCGGCTTCTTGCTTTCCAATCAACTTTGATATTCAATAATTTAAATGAAATGTCAATCGTTATACACTGTCTTCTTAATTCCTAATCTTTCATATTTATTTCTCCTTAATGCGTATGAGTAGTCTTATTGCCTTGGTTGGGGTGAAATTATTTTTAAAACATGGGGTCGTCTATGATATATAATATGATTTGCCTTGAAAACTATATTATATAGTTGAAAAATGAATTTATGATATTGTTTAAGTATTAAAGAAAGTATAGATTTTAATT